>SJXQ01006740.1:10700-23187 GCA_006408695.1 Aepyceros melampus | reverse complement strand
GCTGAGCGCCAAAGAATTGATGCTTTTGAACTGTGGTGTTGGAGAAGACTCTTGAGAGTCCCTGGGACTGCAAGGAGATCCAACCAGTCCATTCTGAAGGAGATCAGCCCTGGGATTTCTTTGGAAGGAATGATGATAAAGCTGAGGCTCCAGTCCTTTGGCCACCTCATGCGAAGAGTTGACTCATTGGAAAAGACCCTGATGCTGGGAGGGATTGGGAGCAGGAGGAGAAGGGGACGACAGAGGATGAGATGGGTGGATGGCATCACTGACTCGATGGACGTGAGTCTGAGTGAACTCCGGGAGTTGGTGATGACAGGGAGGCCTGGCGTGCTGCGATTCATGGGGTCACAAAGAGTTGGACACGACTGAGCGACTGAACTGAAGACTAGCTGAATCAGAAAGACGTCTTAGCAGCAGGACTTGAAACACTTGAGCCCACAGCAGGACACACGTGAAGCGTGGTGGGCTGGCTTACTCTGACAACCTTTCCTTGTACGGAAGGCATTTTAGGGAGAAAGTCAGCCACGGCCCGTGGTCTTGGCCCCAGCAACCCTGTTCTGGTTTCATCCCAGGAAGACAAGCCAGGCTAAGCGCGTGTACCGCCTGAGGGAACGATTCCAGAATCTGACAGCTCTGCCTGAGTCCTGGCTCCCGACTCACCACTTCCAGGTCCCTCCGGAAGCCCGGACCCTCCCCGCGCCTGCGTCTCCTCACACGTCCACCGACCGTCAGCAGCAGCAGCGCCTGCCCGCCTCACAGGAGTGCCCAGCATGCAGTGCGCACCGTCTGTGCTCCAGAGCCGGCAGGACCATCGCCCTTACAGCACCTCTGTGGTTTTCCCACCCTGGAGAACTCTCTGGATGATTGCTTAGGAGTTTTCTTTAAACCAGCTCCTTTTACTTAAATTCTTATTTAAAAAATCATTTCTATCACCGTTCCACTGCCATAATTATATTTTTCTATGAAAGTAAACAGTGTTGGTCTGCACAGCCTGGAATCAGCAGCGCAATGCAGCAATCGTGTTCCCACCCAGAACATCCCGCCGACCACCTGCCCTGTGCACGTGTGATGCTGGGAGCTGGCAGGGCATGCGCGACTCCCCTGCTGGACAAGTGGTGAGTGCCTAGAAATTCCCCACCACCACCTGAGGGAAGGGGCTCTGTGGCCGCCAGGCAGAGGATCTGAGCTGGTCCCCGAAGGGTGCAGCTGCTCATGGGGGCCGCCACACGCAGTAACCACACAAGTGAAAGCTCCTCAAGGGAAATGAACTCCAAAACCCGAATCTGTATCTGGAGTTCAAACTCCCAGCACTTCTGCCCAGGAAAAGCAAGTGTGACTCGTGGGCGGGGCTACCTGGCGAAGCGCTACGGCCACCGTCCAGGTCGCCCCAGACACGGCTCTGGCCAACCCAGGCCTCTTTTGGAAACCAGGACAAAATTGTCCGAGCCCAGCGACAGGGAAGCAGAGGCTCACCTTCTCTGCATGATCTCCGGAAGGTCAGGGTGGAATCAATTTCATTCTTAATCTTGATTAAAGCATCCAGCACCATAGGACCACAGCTGACCAAGAGAAAAAAAAAATCACAGAAATAAGAGACCCAGTGTATTTATGTGACGCTCAATCTCCCTGCACGTCGCCATGATGTAACCCCAGACAGCGGCACAGGTCAGCTGCTCTGCGGGCCCACCTGGCCTCTGAGGCTACCTTCAGCCTTTTCCCAGGTTTCACTGTGTGCCCAGCAGAACGTGCACACGCGTACACAGCTAAGGGCCACTGGGCTCTGCTCTGACACCCACTGCACGCACACGTCCCGGAAGCGCAGCGTACAGAAATGGAGACGCGTTTAGAGGAGGGAGCAGCCTCCACATACTGGCGGCTTGTTCCTTCTTCTAAAGCTCCCTGAAAAGTTTTTCCAAATAATCTATTTCAAATTTCAGGTTTATTTTTTTGGATGAAAACAGTAAGTAGCTTTAACTGGTTAGTTAACAGTTTCTCAGCTCTGAGGCACAGCAAGCAACGTCCACATCACACAGGACTGCTGTGGTGGATCAGCACGCAGGAAAATGAAACACGTGAGCACCTGTCTGCCACACACATTCAGTCTAAGGGCGACTGCAGAGATTCTGATTCAGTCAGAATGGCTTATTCTCTCAGAGCCTCAGTTTCTTCATCTGTAAAATGGAATTAATATTTATATAAAATTATGAGGATTAAATAGAAACATGTAACAAGGTCCTGCTGAACTATATTCAATATCCTGTGATAAACCATAGTGGAAAAGAAATGAAAAATAGTATGTATAACTGAGTCATTTTGCTCTACAGAAATTAACACAACATTGTAATCAACTACACAGCACTTCAATTTAAAGAAAAAGTGCAGCTTTCAGAGTGCCTGGCGCAAATACGTGCTTAGCAAGCCTACCTCCTGGCTGACACTTCCACCCTACTCTGAGTATTTCTCTATGCACGAGGTTTAAAAAACATGCCCCCTCCCAATTCTCTGTACGCTGTCTCTTTCTCTCCCCAACCCGACTCTGAGACTCCTGACACACGCTGTGTAAACTTAGAGCAGGCTGCTGCTGCTGCTGCTCAGCTGCGTCCAACTCTGCGACCCCATGGACTGCAGCACGTCAAGCTTCCTGTCCTTCACCATCTCCCAAATTTGCTCAAACTCATGTCCCCTGAGTCAGCGATGCCCTCTGACCGTCTCATCCTCTGTCGTCCCTCCTCTGCCCTCAGTCTTTCCCAGGATCAGGGTCTTTTCTGGTGAGTCAGTTCTCTGCATCAGGTGGCCAGAGTATTAGAGCTTCCGCATCAGGCCTTTCAATGAATATTCAGGACTGATCTCCTTTAAGGTTGACTAGTTTGACCTCTTTGTTTTCCAGGGGACTCTCAAGAGTCTTCTCCAATACCACAATTCGAAAGCATCAATTCTTCAATGCTTAGCCTTCTCTATTGCCCAACTCTTATATCCAAACATGACTACTGGAAAAATCACAGCTTTGAGTAGATGGACCTTTGTTGGCAAAGTGATGTCTTTGCTTTTTAATACCCTGTCTAGGCTGTCATAGCTTTCCTTCCAAGGAGTTAGGGTCTTTTAATTTCATGGCTGCAGCTACCATTTGCAATGATTTTGGAGTTCAAGAAAGTAAAATCTGTCAGTTTCCACTTCCTCCCTTCCTTACAGTGTCTAGCGTGGCACTCTGGTGTGTAGTGAAAAGACTGCCATGACAAGGCTGGCTAGCCAACACAGCCGCTTTACCTTTATGTATTTCTACCAACACCACGCCACACCCTTTCTACTGTACCTCTGCTAACACTGGGAACTGTAACCTTTAAAAAGAAACCTGCTATTCTGAGAACGGGGAAGTGTTATTACTGTCACTGTTTTGAGATTTTCGAATACTACAGTGGTTGAGTATTTGTCAGTGTCATAAATTCACTGACCTTTCCTCACATCAATTATTTATCGAAATGCTCTGTGCCAGGTTCTGTTCTAGGTGTTAAGACATCTAGGGGCCAAAGCAGATGCAAACTCCTGCCCACAGGCAGCGTCCATTCCAGTGGACTAAGCTTATGGACTCCGCCTCTCCATGTTCCTTGCCTCTTTGTGTACTGAAGTCTGGGGAATTTTCTTTGCTAAGTTCTGAACTACCACCTTCTGCAAGAGAAACTCTTCTGTTTTTGTCCACTACTCCTCACTCCCAGGACTTTACTTCCAGTCACCAACTGTGTGGGTGTTGTTTCCACGCCAAGTGATTCTGCAACAGCAAGTGGGTGTACCGCAGTGGAACTCAACGCTGACACAATCAACTCGAGATCCTGAAGATCCCCTTCTCCAGTCTGCTAGAGTGCCTCTCAGAATTAAAGAAAGAAAAGTCTATTGACTAGAACACTGTTTCTAATAAAAGGATACGGTCCTGCAACAGGCAGACGGAAGAGACGCACAGGGTGAAGCTATTTGGGAAGGGAGGAGAGCTTCTACGCCCTCTCCTGAAGGCCACTCTCTCCTAGCACCTCCTGGCTTTACCGATTCACACTCTCTGAACCCTGGAATCAAGGATTTTTATGGAGCTTTAACTATTAGGGAAGACTGATTACATCACTGGTCACGGATAAGCGATTAAACCTCTTGCCCTGCTCCCCTCCTGGGAGACCTGGAAGTTCCAGCCCTCGACTCATATGTTCTCCTAGCAACCAGCCCTAATCGAGTGGATTTAGGGGCTTTTAAAAAATCACTTAATATAAACCCAGGTGTGGTTGAAACGAGCTTGCTGTAACAAAAGATAGGCATTTCACCTCTATTATTTATCTGAAGCTATCTGAGGAACTGAGAACGAAAACAAAACATCACAAAAGATGGCCACATAGTTCTTTGGGATTACAAGCGTTTTAGAAGCCGGAAACCCAAGACCAAATATATATCACAGTATCACCCATCTAATAAATCTGATGCTAATCCTGCTTCCACCCTCAACCAGCAATTGGCTACCTGACTTCTGATTTTGAAAGTCAAAATTTTAAAACACGCAAAAAATTTAAATGTTCACACTGCTGAAAGTCGACCACTTTTCCTCTATGATACTGTCCTCTTTCAAGTCTAAAAGCCCATGCTCCTTCCTGAGGCCAGATGAATACTCTGTGTTTTCTTCTATTCCTTAACATTTTCAAAGTGTGTCCGACTCTTGCGACATGATGCATGTGGCCCCCAGGCCCTCTGTTCGTGAGCTTCTCCAGGCAGATTACTGGAATGGGCTGCCAGGCTCTCGTCCAGGGGAGCCTCCGACCCGGAGGCTGAACCGCGCCCCTTACGACCGTGTTGGCAGGCGGGTGCTTACCACTACTGCCACCTGGGAAGCCCTCGTTTCTGCCTTCCTTTAAGCAGTACTTTTACCTTAGTGTTTTTAAAATTCCATTTTAGTATATATTTAATTTATATATTCCATTTTACCTAAGTCTCTTGGCATTAAAAACAGTTGTCTGTGTGTGCGTTCAGTCACTGTGTCCGACTCTTTGCAACCCCATGGACTGCAGTATACCACGCTTACCTCTCCACCACCACCTCCAGGAATTACTCTAATTCATGTCCACTGAGTCGGTGATGCTTCCAACCATCTCATCCTCTGCCGCCCCCTTCTTTTGCCTTCAACCTTTCCCAGCGTCAGGGTCTTTTCCAGTGAGCTGGCTCTTCGCATCACGTGGTCAAAGTGTTAGAGCTTAAGCATCAGTCTTTCCAATGGATAATCAGGGTAGATTTCCTTTAGAATTGACAGGCTTGACCTCTGTGCCGTCCAAGGGACTCTGGATAGTCCTCTTCAGCACAATTTGAAAGCATCGATTATTCGGCACTCAGCCTTCTTCGTGGTCCAACTCTCACATCTCCATGACTACTGGAAAAACCGTGTGCGCGCCAAGAAGCTTGTCATGTTCCGCTCTTTACACTCCTATGGACCACAGCCCACCAGGCTCCTCTGCCCATGGGATTCTCCAAGCAAAAATACTGGAGTGGGCTGCCTCCTCCAGGGGATCTTACTGACCCAGGGATGGAACCCAGGTCTTTTGGGTCTCCTCCATTGGCAGGCGGGTTCTTTACCACTAGCGCCACCTGGGAAGCCATAGCTTTGACTATACAGACCTTTGTCAGCAAAGTCTGCTTTTTAATACGCTTTTAATTTTGTGGCTGCAGTCACCATCTGAATTGATTTTGGAGCCCAAGAAAATTAAAATCTGCCATCATCCACTTTTTCCCCTTCTACTTGGAGTGATGGGACCGGATGCCATGATCTTAGTTTTTTGAATGCAGAGCTTTAAGCCAGCTTTACCACTCGCCTCTTCCACCTCTCTCTCCTTTTTCACCCTCATCAACAGGCCCTTTAGTTCTTCTTTGCTTTCTGCCATTAGAGTGGCATCACCTGCATATCTGAGGCTGTTGATATTTCTCCTGGCCATCTTCATTCCAACCTGTGATTCTCCCAGCCTGGCACTCTGCATGTACGTTACATAAACAGAGGGACAATATACAGCCTTGTCATACTCCTTTCTCAGCTTTGAACCAGTTACTCTAGAATTATATGTCCTTAACTTCTCAGTGGATTGAGAGTTAGTACTGTATCACTTCAGGTGACCACTTCCAACTGTACAGGTGAACTTGCTCTCGGCTCTTATGACGGTTATCAGTTACCAGGACTTCCCTGGTAGTTTGGCGCTAAGAATCTGCCTGCCAGTGCGGGGGATGTGGGTTCAGCTCCCGGTCTGGGCAGATCCCACCTGCTGTGGAACTAAGCCTGCGTGCCACAACCCTGGAGCCTGTGCTCTAGGGCCCAGGAGCCATAGCCGCCGCCGCCTGTGCATCCAGAGCCCGAGCTTGGCAGGAAGAGAAGCCCCTGGAAGCAGGAGCCCACACTCCAGACAAGAGGGCCCACTGCCCGCGGCGACCGCAGCAGACGCAGTGCCGCCAGAGGCCCCGCAGCACGCTGGTGTGACACACTGCAGATGGCTCCAAGGCCATCGCCCACATTCGCAGGCAAGAGAAGCAGGGGTCACAGTTATCACACCCGGTGCTCTTTACTATTTCCTAAGAAGTGAGACTCCACAGGCATTATTTTTCTTCCACTTGAAAAACTTCCTCCTTCATGTGGCACAGGCCTCTGGCTATGACTCCTTTCACTTTGTGTTATCTGAAAATGTCTTAATTCCATTCTCATCTTGAAGGATCTTTTTCTTGAATACAGAATTCCAGTTCACAGAGCTTTCCTTTTAGTAGTTTAGAGAAGTCGTTCTGCTGTGTTTCCGATGAGCAGTGAACAACCATTCACATCTCTGCATGCAATGTGTTTTTTTCTCACAGCTTTCAAGATTTTCTCTGTATTTTTATCTTCAGTAACTTGACCATGATGTGCTTGGTGGTTTTCTATGTATTACCCTGCTTGGAATTCATTAAGATTTTTGAGTATGTAAATTATGCTTTTCACAAGCTTGAGTAATTCTTGGCCATTACCTCTTCGAATATTATTTTTTGCTTATTTTTCCACTGCACTTCTTCTGGGACTCCAATTACATGTGTGTTACAGTTTTTAACTATCCCATGGATCAATGAAATGCTTTTTTAAAAATCTCTTTTTTCCTTTTTGTTTTAAGAACAGACAATTTCAGTAAATTTTTTTTTTTAAATTCCTGATTACTTTCAGGTTCACCAAAGTTTCCCACCGTCAGTTCCAACCTGCTCTTAAGCTAAGCCCATCCAGTGAATTCTCTGCTCCAGACACTGTTCTTTTCAGTTCCAGATTTTCCACTGATTCTTTAAGTTCCTAACTCTCTGCTGAGATTTCCTATCCTACTGTGAGTATATCTTCCTTTATCTAAGAACACAATTACAATTGCTTAAAATCCTTCCTGCTAGTTCCCACAAGCGGGTTGCTTCGAGGCTGGTCTCTGTTGAGTGTCTTTTCCCTTGAGTATGTACCATGTCGCGCTGCTTCTGGGTGTGAGTAATTCTGGGTTGTATGCTGGACCATGTAAATAACACGATGCGGTAATGCTGGACTGTACTGTGCTTCTCAGAACAGTGATGATTTTTGTTGTTGTTGTTAAAGCAACAATTAGTGTGACTGAACTCAAGATCTGGGCAGTTCATAAACAGAATTTGGGACTCCCCCTCTGTACCTCGTTCCAGGATTTCCCCCTCATTTTTTGGTTACTGTGCTGGCTTCCAAATGCATATTCTGGTTATGTAAGCTAGTGACCACAGTAAGACTGTGGTTTTCTTAACTGAGTTTTAGCCCTTGCACTCCCACATCAACGGGGGCTTGCCCGCAGTTAAAGAACATGCAGAGAGTTTCTTTTTGCAAGTAACATTCTCTCCTTCCAACGGCCAAGTCTCTGTCTGCCTGCTCCGGTTCCTCTCCTGCCCCTCTGGTCACTGCTGCTGCTTTTTTCTGAAGATTTAGGTATCCTGCCTGTGCTGGGTCTTGGCTGCAGCGCACGGGCTTCTCGCTCAGGGACTCCCCTGCTGTGGGGCACAGGCTCCAGGCACAAGGGGTCAGTACTTGTGGCATGCAGGCTCTTCCCGAACCAGGGATCAAACCTGTTCCCCTGTGTTGGCAGGTGATCCTTAACCAGCAGACCTCCAGGGAAGCCCCACTGCTCCTTACGCCTCTTTTATCAGCCAGAGTGGCACTTACTATTTGTGGAAGGGCTTCCCTTGTGGCTGAGACGGTAAAGCGTCTGCCTGCAGTGCAGGAGACCTGGGTTCGATCCCTGGGTCAGGAAGATCCCCTGGAGAAGGAAATGGCAACCCACTCCAGTATTCTTGCCTGAAAAATCCCAAGGACAGAGGAGCCTGGAAGGCTACAGTCTATGTAGTTGCAAAGAGTCGGACACGACTGAGCAACTTTCAATTTCAATCTAATGAAAACTATTCTGCCATTGCTGGAAGTAAATGCGATCGATCTTTAAATTTTTTTTATCATTAAAAATGTTATAAATTCAACTTTTCCAGTTTTAATCACATTCTGCAGTTTTAATTTGCAAAGTTTTCATTTTTTAAGTATTTGATAACATTTTTATTATTCCTTAATCAAGTAGTTATTTAAAGAGTGCTTTTTAATTTCCAAGTAATTATGGTTTTTTGCTCTTAACATGAATTTTTACTTTTATTGTACTACGGTCAGAAAGTGTGCGCTATACAATTTCCTTTATTTGGATTTATTAACAATTTTCAGCTGCGAAGTATCTGATAACTCTGTCTGAGAAGACCATGCAGCAGTTAACTCCATGAAGAGTCCATGGGTTGGCAGAGTTAGAGAGAGCGTTTAGAATGCTGGTAGTTTTCCAGCTTTTCTTTTGGTGCCATGGAAGCTTTTGTTCAAAGGAAATACTCATTTATAAATAAAACAGACCCCAAAACAGAGCAGTGCTGGTGTTACTGGGGAGGCAGAGGCAGCCAGTAGTGGGAAGCCAGAGCCCAGCTCACTAGACTCTTCCTTCCTGCTGGCTCTCTGCGGAGCGCCTTCCAAGATGACGGAGGAGCTGTTCAGAGATGTACCGTGAGGGACTTGGCCTGCTGCTGCTGCTCTGAAGACGTGGACTGCGAGCCAAGGGCTGCGCTGGCCTCTGAATGCTGGGAGTAGCCCTCAGCTGGCTTCTGCCAACAGCTTGAAGGGACGGAAAAGAGGCTCTCTCTCCAGAAGGAATGCGCCCGCGGACACCCTGAGCTTAGTCATGAGACCTTTACCGAACTGCTAACCTACAGAACTCCAAGAGAATAAATCGATGTTGTTTTAAGCCACTAAATTTGTGGCAATTATTACTATGGAAACAGAAAGCTAACGAATAGGAACGGACCACTTTTAATATTTTAACTACATCCCTATCTTGGCCCATCACCATTCTGGACAAGTTGACAGTGTTGAGCATTACTGCAGAACACTAGGCCCACACTCACAAAACATAAAACATAAAGTGTGTGTTTAAGCTGTTAATGTGTTAATGACTTCAGATCTGTGCATAAAACCCTCTCTACTGTTATGCTGTGAGATGAAGTATTCCTAGAAACTGTTACACTTCGATTTGGAAGAAGGAAAGGAATTTCATAAAATCTGTTCTTCTTGGCATCATCGTTTTTAAATCTAAAATCCCAGATTATTTTTTAATTTAACTTTGACTGAAGGAGAACTGCAACGCTGTGCTGTTCCTGCCTTGCATCCACACGGATCAGCCATAGGTGTGCACCCACACGGGTCAGCCGTGGGTGTGCACCCACACGGGCCAGCCGCGGGCACACGCATGTGCCCACACGGGTCAGCCGCGGGCACACGCACGTGCCCTTCCTCTTGAGCCTCTCTCCTGGTACTATCTTTTGAATCAGGTATCTATGTCATTCTTGTTTTAAAATCAGATGATAAATTCCAGAGCCACTGGATACTCTCAGTTTTAAAACCTTCCAAGGATGGGAAAAACGTGTCCCTGAATCAGATCAAGAGCTCACCTTCATTTATCAAATACCTAGCTTTCACAGAGATACTCACTTATTCAAATCAATCTCATAAGTTTGCATATGAGGTTTGTCTCCAGTCTTGTCTGGGTCCCATCGATAGATGGCAAATTTCTTGATTCGCGGTGCTGCGGCTGCAGCTGTCTGAGCCCCACGGCAGGCCTGAAATTTAAAAAGTTCACAAGGGAAAAAAAAGAATCATTAAAAATGCAAGATAAATCATTCACTTAGTTGGCACTATAAACTGCAATACTGGATACAAACTCGAATATTCCTGACACAGTCTTCCTGAGAAACACAGCCATTCAAGATCCAATGCATGGCGCTGAGCAACTACAGCATGCCAACGGCGGCACTGGGGGCTGGCAAAGTGGCCCTGGATAAACACGCGCAGCCTCTGCCCTCACAGAAACCAGTGTGCAGTGAGCAAGGAGAGAAACAAAATACTCATGATAAAACACAGCGCGGGAAGCCTGCAGCAGAGATCCACACTAGTCTACGTGGCCAGGGAGGCCTCCATAAAGGATACTTAAGCTGAGGCTTGATGCCTAGGGGTGAAGGCCAAGGAGAAGGGGCACTGTAAGCTGAAGGAACACGTGCAGAGGCCTGGGTGGAAGGGCACAGACCCCTGTGAGGTCCGAGAGACATCCACTGTGCAGAGGCTGGCCTGAGATGAGATGAGACAGGGCAGGCTCCAGGAAGGCAAGAAAGACTTCTAGGCTCTGATCTTATCCTAAGAGCAATGAGAAGCCAACAAAAATTTATCAGGTGGATGACATTTTATTTTTGAGAAGACCACCACTGGCTTACAAAGGAAGACTCGTCAGATGACATCTAGGGAAACCAGTTAGAAAGCGACTGCGGTGGTCGAAGAGACGCTGGTGTTTCGATTAGGCATTTTAGTCTGAGCCACTGTGAAAAAAAAAAGGCACCAAAGACTAGGCGGCTGACACAGCAAACATTCACTTCTCACGGTTCTGGAGGCGAGACGTCCAAGAGCCAGGCCTCAGCAGCTCTGCTGTGGTGGCTGAGTGAGGACAGACAGCTGCATTCTGCTCCGCCTCCACATGCCGCAGAGACCCCAGGCCTCTCCTTCTCTCCCTAAGGGCAGTGACCCATCACACAGGCCCTGCCCCATGGCCTCCTCTAACCCTAATTCCCTCAAAGGCCCCAAGCTCAAGGGCCGTCACACCGGGGATGAGGGCTTCTAGGTATGAATTCTGGGGGAGCACAAACTATCCACCCGCGCAGGACGGCTACGTACAGCAGCAGAGCAAACCAGATAACGCATACCGTATCTTCAAGCAGGGAAAGCCCGGGCACGGACAGCAGGGACCTGCGCTCTGAACACAGCCCCCGGGCACCTACAGTCCGTGCCAGTCGGCCTCACGCACGCCACGGGGCCCTGGAGCGCCGCTGGGGGCTGCAGGGAGAGGCAACGGTAAGGGGGGCCGGCTTCCCGCCCTCCTTCCAACAGAGCAGCCTCCCCGCAAAACGTATTTGCAAAAAGGGTGCTTTGCTAAAACGTTTTCTGTTTAAATTTACACTCCCCTTAAAAGCCACTATTTACTGTTGCCAGGCACTGTATTAAACGCTTTATATCAATGACTCCACTGGATCTTCTTGTTTAAAGATGAGACAAATGAGGCTCAGAGACCAAGTGCCGGGCCCAGGATCAAGAGCTGGTGAATGGAGCCAGGCCTGGCGCCCAGGCGTGGCTCCAGAGCCCGTGCTCCTGAGCACTGTTCGGCTTATCGGGGGTCTTCTCAGGCCTCTTCTGCGCGCTGCTTTCCTCTCTTTACATCCTGTCTACTCAAGGTCGTGTGCATTAGTCAGGGCTCTCCAGAGACAGAGCCAATGGTGTGTGCCTACACACACACACATGTGAAAAGAGGTTTAGTACAGAGTCGGCTCACGTGACCACGGGGAACTGGCTCGTGTGGTTATGGGGCTAACAACTCCCAAGATCCGCAACTGATGCAGCCCCATTCAAATGTCAGCACGCTCAAGACCCAGGAAGAGCTGTTACTCCAAGTCCAAAGGTGAGAGAAAGAAATCAACATCCCAGCCTGACAGAGGGACGTCCTCTGATTTGAAGGAGGGCCAACTTTCTGTCCTGTTCGTATCGTCAATCGACTGGATAAGGTCACCCACGTTAGAAAGCGCAATATGCTTCACTCAGTCTATCATATTTTTAAAAACGTAATTAAAATTTTTTAAACAATTTAAATTTTTTTAAAAATTGTATTTTCTGGCCACATTGTGCAGCTGTTGGATCTTAGTTCCCTAACCAAGGGCTGGATCCGGATCCTCAGCAGTGAAAGCCTTAAGTCTTAACCACTGGACCACCAGAGAATTCCCCCAAATATTCTAATACAAGTTTAAGGTTTACTTTGCCTTTATAGTTATTGCAAAAGACTGGCTATAGTCCCTGTGCTGTACTGCACCTCCCTGAGCCCATCTTCCGCCCAGCAGACTGTGCCTCCCCCCC
>SJXQ01006739.1:84438-109656 GCA_006408695.1 Aepyceros melampus | reverse complement strand
TAATTGTATAATAAAAAATTTAATTGGAAATATTAACATGAATTCATGAAATTGAAAATACATGTATATTTCCTGGGTTTCCCAGGTGTCTTGATGATAAAGACACCTGCTAATGCCAAAGACATAGAAGGGTTCAGTCCTTGGGTTAGGGAAGATCCCCTGGAGAAGGAAATGGCTAGGAATATGTTTCCTGTCTCTGTCCAAAAGCAATGACACTCAAGTAGCAATGAGCACACTAAACATCCACCTCTTGGTTTCTAAATACCATTCTTCACTCAAAGGAACCAGGGCTCCTTTGAGAAATTATTGATTCCACATCTGGGGCAAGTTAAGCACAAGCTAGGTCTGAGACATCTTATCATGACAGAAGGCAAGGAAACAACTCAAAGACTGTGGATTAAGTTAAACAATATCATTATCAGCACCTTAAATTAACTGTTAGAAACTTTTCAAAAGAAAAAGTCAGGAGAAAAATGTCAAGTCTACACTATTTTACAGAGGAATTTCACCAAATCTTCAAAGAATATATAATCATAATAACCTTATATAAATCAGTCATGTCCAACTCTTTGCGACCCCATGGACAGTCCATGGAATTCTCCAGGCCAGAATACTGGAGTGGGTAGTCTTTCCCTTCTCCGGGGATCTTCTCAACCCAGGGATCAAACCCAGGTCTCCCACATTGCAGGCAGATTCTTTACCAGCTGAGCCACAAGTGAAGCTTTAAATTATTCCATAGAGTAGAAAAAAAAAAGGCAATGCCCTCAAATTCATACTATGAAAAAATAAATTTCCTAAATTGAAAAACAGAAGAAAAAATGAACTTAACAATATATAATGTTGGCAAAGAACTATTTCAAATTACTGTGACAGTACCCTGTCTATACACCTCTAGTGGGAAGCAGTCTAATAACGAAAGGAAGTGTGCAGTGGGCTTTAGAAGCCTGGCAAGGAGTCTAGATCGTCTTTGATCTAGATGATTATAAACCTGTAAATAATTTTAAGTTCTATGACAAATTAACACTGAGTATTACATAAAAGACACAAAAGATTACCATAAACATCTATTAATTCCAGCACCTGGAGATTACCATGGTAACATTTTTCTGTAGATCCTTCATCATGTTTCATGCCCACACTTCTATAATATTACTCTGATCAGCTAATAATTTATTGTGGGCATTTTTATACACATTGTGCATGCATATTTTTCTTCACATTGTAAATGGCTGCTTGGTTTTCTGTTGCCTGCTCTTACTATAATGTGGATCACATTCCCCTTTACTGGATGTTTTGATTATAAAATGTTTTATCATCAAACTGCTGCCAAGAACAACCTCATTGCATGAGTGCTGAGCATTGTCTAGGACCTAATTGACCATGAATCCATTACAGCACCTATCTTTCTGCTAATTTTTTTGTTTCTTCCAGTGAAATCAATGGCATGAAGGCAGGTAATAAAGAGGTTGCGTCAACGGATTCTTAGATAACTGAGGTGATGCCAGGCAGAGGCAACAAAAGACAGTAGGAAGAAATGCGAGGCTATGTGTAAGTTGAAATTCTAAACCTACAGCACTTAAGCTGGGTAGAAAAGGATATGAAAACAAGAAGGAGGTGATGGATCAAGGAAAGAAAGTACTAGGGACCAAAGGCCCTTTGGTGTATTTCTCTCAGCTGCGAGGAAGAGAAAACTCTGCTCACAACTAACTTAACAAGAAAGACTATTGGCTCCCATCACAAAGTTTGGCGGCTGAGTTGCAGTCGGCTTAGCCAGCATCTGCAGCTCCACTTCCTTGGGGTTCCTTCTGCTAGGCTGTGTGTGTGGCTGTGTCTCCAGGTAGCCTGGGCCCAAGGTAGTAAAGTTCAGAAATGAATTTTCTATCCACGCCCAGCAACCTGCTATTTCATCTCGCTACCACAAATTGGATCATCCATTTCTGATCATCCATTCATTCCCTGGCATCATGGGAATGTCATCACTGATTAGCTGGTTGTGTTCCTTGATGGAGAACAGCATTACCTTTGGATAGAGCAGGCTTGAGTCTGGAAGTGGAATAGGGGAAGCCTGGATGTATGTGGGCTTCCTGGGAGGCACAGTTACCTAAAAAAAACTTGCAGTACTTTCAGGAAGGGGAGGCAACCCACAGTGTCCACCACAGACGTTGAGAAATAAACATGTAACAACAGACTTGGATGAGGGTCATGAGGAAATGTGGGGTAGGAGTTAGGGACTGCCTTTCTGTGGTCTTTGAGACCTGAAAGATGAGTGGGAATTAGAAATCACATGATGAATATAGGGAAAAGAAATCCAAGAAGTGGAGACTGCAGGCACACAGGTTGGAAAGGGCTTGCCTGTTGCAGGAACAGAAGGGAGGCCAAAGCGGCTAAGGTCTGAGAAAGCAGGAGAACCACTGTGGGAGAGAGGGTACGCACAAATCATGCATCTGTAATGGGAAGTGGGATCACGTGACCTGATTTACATTGTAAGGAAAAAACACACAACTTCTGGAGCTTGCGTTGAACACTAAGAGCAGAAGAGGGAATACCAGTTAGGAGGTAGCTGCCATTGGCCAGGCCGAGGGGATGCTAGCTATGATGAGGGCAGCAGCAACGAGGTGGAGAGAAATGGGTGAATCCAGATCTCGTTTGGAGATTTATACACAGGACCGAGGACTGAGGTTACACAGGCAAAGGAGAGAGAAGATTCAAGGGCGACTCTTAAGATGTCGGGCCTGAGCCACTGGACAGATGACAATACTCTTTCCTGGGATGAAAATGAAATGGGTGGACGGCTGGGGAGCAAGCTGGGGAAATTGGCCCAGAGGAGAGGCCAAGCAATGTGTTATGTGCAACTGAACGCAGGAGAGAGTTTAGTAAACTGATAGTTAGATTGATGACATCAGGGGTGTGGGTTCAAGGACAAACGTGACTGAGCTGGAGTGGAGGAGACACCCATGAAGTCAAGGCCTGCATGGCCTTCCTGGGGATGTCTGGGTCACTCAGGGTGATGGCAAGAAGGGATGCAGAGGAAGATGCCAGCCGGGGGGAGTCTTCAGTAGCTGCAGGAGCATGTCCAGGTGGTGGGGCTGGCACAGGCAGGGAGAGGCTACTGGGTCACGCAGACGGATGAGATTGCAGGACCTCAAGAGTTAAGACGGCTAGCCCACGGGGCTTCCCTGGCAGCCCAGTGCTTAGACTCCAGGCTGCCAAGGCAGAGGGCACAGGTGCGATTCCTGGTGGGGCAACCAAGATCCCACCTGCCACAAGGTGAGGCCAAAAAACAAGGTTTTTGTTTGTTTGTTTTTGTTTTATTTTAAAAGAGTGCAGGCTCTTGAGCCAAACTACTGGATCTAGACTCTGGGCTTTCCCACTTACCCAGTTTCGTGTGTGACCCAAGGCAAGCTGTGAACCTGGCACAATAACAACGTGATCTCCTGCACCATCCACCGCCCTTAACCCAGTGCCTGGCCCTCAGCTACTGAACGGATCTGAGCTTTTGCAGGTATTAGCTCTTAATGACTGGTCACGTGCATAAGGGGAAATGGTTATGCGCACAAGGGCTTTCCAGGTTGCACCTGGAAAGAATCCACCTGCCAGGCAGGAGTTCCAAGAGACCTGAGTTCAATCCCTGGGTCGGGAAGATTCCTTGGAGAAAGACTTGGCAGCCCACTCCAGTATTCGTGCCTGGTGAATCCCATGGACAGAGGAGCCTGGTGGGCTACAGTCCATGGGGCTGTAAAGACAGGACTGGGCACGGACTCCTCTCTGTAAAGAAGGCACAGAAGCGATGATCTGGAGGCAGCAGCAAAGAGGACTGCAGCCCCCCGCCGAGAGGAACTGGAGCTGCGAGCAGGCGAGCAGCCTGTCTGAAAGGGCTGCGGAGGCAGAGTCCTCCATGAAAGGCAGGCTTCCACAAGGTCGGCGGTGCAGAAGGGTTAGGTGAAGAGATGGAGGCTCTAGGCCAGTGCGGAGCAGGATTTCTAAAGGGCTAGATGGACAGGGTGGGCGGAGGGCAGGAGTCTGAAGAGGTCCGCTCAAGGAAGCAGCAGCCGCCCAGGGCCTATGAGAGGCTGGTCAATAAAATCAGCGATGTGAGGTGGGCTGGGACAGACGGTCCTGACCCCAGCACTTCAGCCTCAGAGGTTCAGCTATGGTTGTGTATTCCGTGGACAGCAACAGGAGGTCCGGGAGAGGATGTGGAGCAGCAGCCCCTTTGGAAGCCCGTGCAGCAGAGGCTGAAGAGCAAGAGAACCGAGTCGGGTGAGTCGGCGCTCTAGGATGGGCAGCATTGCGTGGACTTTGGCGTCAACTCAGTCTACAGGCCAGGCAGGATGGGAACTCTGCCTGTGTGTCTTTGGGAGTCAGTGAAATCTACCCTCCACACCCTAGAATCTGGCAGAGACCAAGAGCCAATCGACATTGGAAAGTCCCTACTGGAAGTCCCAAGAGTCTTTATCTTCACTAGGACCAACAGCAGAGGAAAGGCGTCCAGCAGTGCCATCCTCTCAACTCCAGCCACCTGGCTATTGGCTGCACTAAGGCAGGGTCAGGAAGCCTGCTTGAAACAGATCTCTATTCTTCATCTTTATTCACTGGATCAGGGACTTCTGGACAAGTTCCCACTCTAAGCCTCAGTTTCCTTACCTGGAAAATGGGCATAACTTCCCTTGAACTCTTCACATGAGTAGGTTTCATTGGGATAAACTCTGAAAAGATTCTGCAGCCTGAGAGGCGACATATAGACTGAAACTGTGACTTTGACTTCTCTCCTTCAAACTATTCCAGCTTCAGAATTCCTGGTTCCCGGACTCAGCTGTGCTCAGTGACATCACGCTGAGGAGGTCAGGCTGGCTTTCAGCCAGGGCGTACAGTCCGTCATTCAGTGACCGTCCTGACAAGAGCAGTAATGGGGCCAGTTAAGGCCCTGGGCTTGTACAAGAGGTCGATGGGGGTTGCAGGGGCCGAGGGGTGGCACGCAGCAGGCAACAGGTATGCCTTGCATGCTTCTCCCGTGACACCTGGGGATGACTCGTGCCTGTGCGCAGGCCTGGCTCTGTCTGACCAGCTTGACCTTATGGAGAAGGTCCCGCAGTGACAGGGATCAACAGACCCAGCTCTCGGTCCACATGCTGCTGCATTTGCCTGGTGACCGTGAACGAGCCTCGGGGATTTAATCTCCTCACCTATCAGATGAAGCTTTCAGGGTTCTTTTCCAGTTCAAAGGGCCTATAATCATGCCACCTTAGAGGGGTGGGATGGGGTGGAAGGTGGGAAGGAGGTTCAAGAAGGAGGGAACATACCTAGGGCAATTCATGTTGATAGATGGCAGAAACCAACACAATATTGTAAATCAATTATCCTCCAATTAAAATATATATATATATATTTTTAAGAAAACCACCATGAGGGACTTCCCTGGCACTCCAGTGGTTAGGACATGGTGCTTTCACTGCTAGGGCATGAATTTGATCCCTGGTTGCAGAACTGAGATATTGCAAGCCAAGTGGCCAGCCACCAAGAAAAAAAAAAAAACCTACACAAGATGAGATGCCATTCAAACCCCCACAAAAGTGACTTAAACTTTTTTTTAAAAAACACCACAATGTCAAGTACTGGTGAAAACTTGGACAAAGCAGGGTGTCCGCACTGTAATGATACAAGTATAAATTGAAACAACCATTTTGGAAAACTAACGGGCAGGATTTACTAAAGCTAAGTTAGTATATTTATGATCCAGCAGTTTCACTGTTGAATACACCCCCAGCAGAAGTGATTGGTTTATGTCCACAAAAAGACATGTAAGAATGTTTACAGTGTAAGCCATAGTAGCCAAAATCTGGAAATAAATGCCCAACAGAATGAAAAAAGAAAAAAGGAAATATAATGCAAGCTGTGTTGCCGAGGAAGGCTTTCTTATTTCTTCTTGCTATTCTTTGGAACTCTATATTCACATGCTTATATCTTTCCTTTTCTCCTTTGCTTTTTGCTTCTCTTCTTTTCACAGCTATTTGTAAGGCCTCCCCAGACAGCCATTTTGCTTTTTTGCATTTCTTTTCTATGGGGATGGTCTTGATCCCTGTCTCCTGTACAATGTCATGAACCTCCGTCCATAGTTCATCAGGCACTCTATCTATCAGATCTAGTCCTTTAATCAAGGGATTTCATTTAGGTCATACCTGAATGGTCTAGTGGTGTTGCCCACTTTCTTCAATTTAAGTCTGAATTTGGCAATCAGGAGTTCATGATCTGAGCCACAGTCAGCTCCCGGTCTTGTCTTTGTTGACTGTATAGAGCTTCTCCATCTTTGGCTGTGCCAAAATCTGGAAATAAATGCCCAACAACAGAATGAAAAAAGGAAATATAATGCAAGCAGTGTGAGCATTTTCAGTTTTTCTAGTAGCCATATTATTATAAAAGCAAAAAGAAACAGGTGAAATTAATTTTAATAATATATTTTATTTAACCCAGTATATCCTAAATATTATCAAGATGTAACCAAAATAAAAATTACTGATAGTTTGCCTTTTTCTCATATAAGGACTCCAAATCTGGTGTATATATTACACATCCCAGTGCATCTCAGTTCAGACTAGCCACATTTGGAGGACTCAACAGCACGTGTAGCTAGCTTGTGGCTATGATAGCGGACAGTGCAGACAGGAATGCTTGATCTCAGCTGCCATGGAATCTGGATCGCAGGAGGATGCAACATGGGAAGGATACAGCTTATTGACCCAAGCAGCCCAGCCCTCCGTTTCTAACTTGGGAACCATGAAGAAGCTGCCTCCTGTTTCCCCACTTCCCTCCCCCTCCACCTGCTCTACTCCTGCTCCCCCCTCTTCAGCTCCGCCTGCCCCCTCACTCACGGGCCACCCAACCCCCATTTCTACCTCTTACCCTCCTCCCCCGAATCTTGGCTGCTTCCTCCCCTGCCTGCCCCTTCGCTCCTGTCCCTTTCTGACTGTCTCTCTGCCCTCCTCAGGTACTTACCATCCTTCCCCATTTGCTCCCTCTCTGCTCTCAGTCCTGCCTTTGACCTTGAGCTCTTTGAGAGCTGTAACCATCAGATCCAACATGCCTGCTCTTCAGACCTCAACCCCAAGGATGCCCAGACCTCACTTGGTGATTCCCATTGTCTAACTGGAGACGAGGTGCCCTGCCAGTCAGATTCCCAGTCCAGCCCAGACCTTTGGGCAACAGGAGCACTCAGCAGCCTGTAGACGTGGGGTCCACAGAGGGCCAGCCCAGTCCATAGGCATTCCCTCGGGTAGGGTTTCCCTTCAGGTGTTACGTTCTCCATTGTGCTGACCCTGGCCAGGGGCCAAGATAGATAAAGAGCTCCTGTCCCTGCCTGGATTGGCTGGTCAGCCTTAGGGGACCCCGACATTTGTAACTGAACTCGAGGCCCTGCAAACAGCAAGGGAATGAGGAGGAGTGTCTGCGGTCTCTGTCCTGCCTCCAGGAAACCCAGCCTTGTGTCTCCTGTCACTGTGTGAGCAACTGCTCAAAGAAGTTCTGTGAAAACATGTAAATAAGAGCTGGACCTTCTCCTCCAGGGAGATCGTGACTCACGTTTTCCCAGATCTCATCTTTGTCCCAAGATGTACAGAACATCAGTGCATTCCAACCACTACTAAGCCCACACTTGGGATTCCGACTCCTGTAGGAAGAAACGGTTTCCTGTGGATTCCGATCAAAGTCGTGTCCAACTCTGAGGTATCGCTCCTCCCTGATCTCTAATTCACAATCAGAATTCATGGATAACAGAGTCTAAAAGGTAAAGCATTGCCTATACCCCATCCAACCAGGATGAAAGAGTAAACGTTTATAGAGGAATCCCCAACTTGAGCTACACCTTCTGAATGTGACCAGGAAGGGAGTGGGTGGAGGAAGGAGGGGGAAGAATCCCCGGAAAGACCCTCCAGCTCTCCCTTCCTTCTCAAGCGTGGAGCATGTCAGCTCTGGTCCTAAACTCGGAAACACATCAGAAGAGCCAGGTAAGATTCAGCCCTATGGGAACATCTTCCTTTCTTCTTATCCTTCATCAACCTTGTTATTATTTAGGTCCCCAATACATCAGATTCCCCAGCACAGAGAGACCAGAGGACATAGCAAAGCAGACGTGTGAAGACCATTAGACCAGGGAGCCATCTGTTACGGACAAAAAGCAGTGATTCCTGAGTGGCTACAACCATAGTGAACAGTGAAAGGAAGACGCCTGTCCAACACGAGGGATGTGAGATCTCAGGCCCCAGCCCCCCTGACGAGCTCATTGGCTTTCCCCTCTCCTCCTTTGCTCCATCCTTTTGACATAGCCAGGAAGATGCCAGAAGAACCCAAGACGAGCTTTGTTTTTTTTTTTTTATGTTTCATGGTTCAATTAACATAATTTATTAATTTATTGGGTCACTTCATCCTAAAATAGGATTTGACTAATTTTAAGAGATGTACCTAACAAGAAGAAAATAATAAAGGACCAAGAAGAGAAAACAAAGTCAAATAAAATGAAAGCAGGGCTTGATGCACAAATGGAAATTTTTTAATTTTTTAAATTTATTTAATTGGAGGCCAAACTTTACAATATTGTAGCAAATGGAAAATTGAAAGAGCCTGTTCTGTCTTTCGATTTGGACCTTAATCTGTGAGCCTCCTAGTGGTCAAAATGTAATCCATTTTAATGCTATAGTCACACAAATGTCTAAGAAATTAGTTGTTCACGAAAGGTCCCTGAGATAACATGTGTGTTTGCCCTTCCCCCAAGGATACCAGATGGGTTTAGCGTGACCCTCAGCTCAGGTCGCCTCACACCCTCCCTCTACGTCCAGGCAACTTCAGGAGTGGGGCTGGGCTGGGGACTTTTCATGTGTCCTGAAACAGCCCTTTCTGGTGCTGTCCATGGAGGGTGTTTTGACCTGGGCCCCTGCCTTCAGAGCTTCTCACCACCCCCTCCAGGGCACCCCCATGACCCACCTCCTGCTGGTCTATGCTGCCTCTAAACACAAAGAAGTTACTGTGGTCTACGAATTCCCCAAAGCACTAAAGCCAAGCCATGTCTTGTGTAGGAGGAAGGACATACTGGTCACCCAGCACCAAAGGAGGGCTCCCTGAGACCCAGACTCTCAAGAGGTTGGTGACCACAGCTCCATCCACCTCTGCCCACAGCAACTCTCTTGCTAGAGCTCAGATGGACTCCTACCGCTGGTCCAGAACCAGCCTAGAGGCAGACTGATTTTCTTCACCTTCCCTCCCATGGCCCTTACCCTCTGGATGGCCAGATGACGAAGTATTTTCCTACAATGAAAATGTGCAAAATAAACATGACTTTAGAAAGAAGTTCAAGCTAATGGCAGACAGGATCAGAATCATCTTCACGTGCAAAGAGGACCACTAGCCATGGCTCGATGAGAAAATCGACATCTAGGTGGATCGCTATTCCAGTGAATTCACATAAAACGGTGCAACTGGATTCTGCCCTTGACTTAACCAAAGGGCTCCTAGAACAAAGCAGTTCTCAGCTTGACAAGCAGGAGCCTAAGCTCAGCTGAGAACAGGGGCTCTCATGCTCTGCCCTCTCCCCCGCCACTGGCGGCGCAGGCGGGGGTCACTGGGATCTGGGGAGCGAGGCTCCAGGGGGCACTGAGGTCTTCATCCAGACTCAGGGTGGGTTGGGGGGAGTGTTGGAGAGATGAGAAACCTGAGCCCCTGAAAACCACATTTGGAGGCAATTCCAGACTCCCCTGAAACCAGAGGGAGAGGAAATGGTGCTAAAGGTAAGCTGGAGTTAATACTGATGCTGGGAGTGTGCAGAGAAGCAGCCATGGGCAGAAGACCTCAAGGCCCAACCCGAACCAAACCTCACCTGCAAAGCCTTCCTAACCGCCCATTACGGCGACACTAACCACTCAAGACAGTAGGCAGCAGGGGTGTAAGATGGGCACCTGTTGCTAAGAGGGGGAGGCGAAGGCACATCCAGAGGGGAGGATGGGCGCAAAATTGAGGTCAGGGGATGTTCCACTTGATTCATTCTGAGCCTGTTCAGAGAAAGACTTCCCAGGCCACTGGGCAGACACAGCCCAACTGGAAAATGCCCTTAAAAGGGACAGTGTGCCTCTGGATGTGCACACCTCGCTGGCGGTGGGTGGGGGCAGCTTACCGTGAGCCCAAGTGTGCGTGTGATCGCCCATGCTGAGCGGTGGACCAAGAGACCAGAAAAGGCAGCAGTGGGTGGACATGGGCCTCAGGGGCCCAGGAGCTGACTCAAGGAGGGCTGGTCACCAAGCGACCCGAGAGTTGCTATTTACACAGTGGTCAACACGCAGGTGGAACAGAGTCAATGGAGACGCAGGCCTGGGCCCCAAGACTGGGCTAGAGACCCCAGGCAGCCTGGGCGGGACCGTTTGCCACCCACACCCCTTCCAGATGTCACCGCATTCATACTTCAAAACCTCGTGGTCCCAAAAGGCATTACTCTTCTCCAGACTGACTAAAAAGAGTCTTCTCTGCAGCACTGTGGGCCCCAGATCAGGACCAGGCAGGGAGAACCCAGGGACCCAGGGGTCCCTGCCACTACATTTTCCAGCACAGGAGGACCCACGTCGCCTTACACTCCTTCAGGCTGTGAGAAAGCCGTCTGCTGAGCAGGGGGTCTGCGGAACAAATGTCTAAGTGGTGCCTTTCAGTCACCTCTGAGGAGCCAACACCCTTCCTGGGGTGGAGGGTACGGAAATCAAGTTAGGAGACGCAGCTCACAGGAGACAGTCCCAGGGAGGCAGTCACCGCTTCCACTTCCCATGACCAGGGTCTGACCTGCGGTCATGCAGACTGATAAACCGCCCATTCCTCAGAGTGAATCTACTTCCCCAAGAGCAGATTTGAGGTTACAAGGCTCAGGGTGTATCAAACCAGCTGTTGTTTCTATGAGCAGCCAAGACCTGCTGGAGGTTGCTAGGCACCCTGGAAGAGGCATGGGGTGGGCCCCAACAAGGGAGCCACCCCATGAGGACTTCTTCCAGATGCAGAGTCAGGGACAAGGAGAGACGGTCTCCCTGGGCCGCGTTCTCTCTCGGCCCACACTGCCCTCCCGTTTCACAGCTGCAGTTCAGAGAGACGAGCCACAGGTCACAAACATCAAAACTGTCCCGAGAACGGGAGACACCAGTATGCTTCCAAGAACAGGGGGACGGGTGACATTTGAGGGGGAGAGGGCTACCATCTCACTTCTACAGAGCTCAGCCTGGCTTCCACAGGGAAGGTTCCAGAAAATTCAGAACCACACTGATTCAGGTGTCAGCAGCAACTGAGGCAGCGTTTGCAAGGTGGCTGAAGCTTGGGAGGTGGTAGGGCTGGGGAGTGGTCTAGACCTCCTTTGAGGGGCATCTTCCGCCACACACAGTGCTCCTGAAGTTCTGTCTATACCCAGCATTTCTCTGACTTGAACAGGAGTGTAACCTCCCACACACACAGGTAACTCTCCAGTCCTAACCTCCCCCAGCTTCAGACCTGTGTATTGGGTGTACCTTGGGTGTCCCTTAGGTATGTTTAAATGTCCCAAATTAACCTTCTGCTCTTCTGCCCTCCTGCCCTGTCTGCACCTCCTCCTGTGGTCCATCCTGAACAAGGGCAGGCTCCACAGTCACCCAGGCATTCTAGCTTTCCACTGCTGCCCTCAGCCCTGCCTGTGAAACCTCTCAAATCCAACCCCCTCCTTTTATCACTACTGCTCTAGCTCAGCGCCTCACCTCTAACTGGAATATCGCGATAGTGTTTCAACAATCTGTAGCACAACCAGGCTCTGTCCAGCTATTAGGTTTCAACACTGCACATCTGAACAGGCACCCCTCAGCCTGGTGTCCCAGCTCCACGCAGCCACGAGGTCCTCCATGACCCTGGCCTCCCCCCGCCCCCCCACATCCCTCCAACAGGAGCTCCTACCCTTCCCACCTCTCGTTTAAAGCCTCAATAGTAGATAAGAAGCTATGGTCCCACCCCACCTGAAGCCATGCTAGTTCACGCCACCAGGTCTCCCTGGACGTCCCTGCCCCTCCTCTAGGATCCTCTCTCTTGGCTCAGGGGGCACCTTACCCATCATCTTATTGTTGCAGTTACTGACATCTGCTGGTTCAAAGCCAGGGCTCACCCATGGGCCCTGCTCCTCAGAGGTAAGGTGAGGCAGGGAAGGTAAGCCAGGAAGAGGGGGACAGGCAGTGACTGAGATGAGCTGGTTCTTGGGAAGCTGAGAAAGGGGCTAAGGAATGATCGGCGTCTCCCTGACTGCCTCACATGTGAACAGAATTCCATTCTCCGAGGGTCCCTCACATCTACTATCTAATTTAATAGCATTTCCCAGGTTCATGAACAGCCAGAGTATACATGGCAGAAAGCATCAATAGGTGGGTGTTAGGAGAAGGAACCTCCTTCAAAACCCTTTGTAAACCACAGTCCTTGGCTAACATTTTAAAACCCTCCTAAGGAGAAAGCCTGGAGGTCAAGGTGCTGAGAACTAAAAACCATCCTGTGTGAAGCTTTCTGATGGAGCCGGCTGCTGTGGGAGGCAGCTCTTTAAGGGCAACATTTAGAAAGCACCACGCAGGCCTGGGATGAGGTGGCTCAGAGTGAAAGTATAGCAAGCCTGGAATCAAGATCAGTTTTCAAAGTCCCCTCACGGTGCTCCATACCCACTGACTCCTTTTACTCTCCTCTGCCTCAGCCTTGGCACAAAGCTTCTTCCATGCCAAGAGGGAGGGAGCCAGGGGGCAAACACACAGGGGTGAGAAAGCACTGTCCAGGAAGCCCAGGTTTCTTATGGTTTAACCTACAATCAAGCCGAGTCTAACGGGAAGCAGGGCTGATCTCCTGAGAAAAAGGGAAGTTCTTAAAAACCCCATTTCTTTAACCCAAACAGTATCTCAGTGGAAGAGAAGTCCCTTTGACTACTTTTCCCAATCTCAACTCACCCTATCTCTCACCCATTTTACTCTGAAGATGGAAAGTCTTATCAAGTGCTTCGATAAGAGCTCAGCCTTGCTTAAAGCACATTGCCAAATTTGAACATCCCCAGTCCTTCGATTGGTTAGGATTCTCTATGTCCATATTTGTTAAAAATTGAATTCGTAGGGCATTTTAACTGAAAACGTGGTCTACAAAGTGCTTTGGCACCTGAGTTACCTGCCCCGATGGGAAAGGGGATTCAGTGTGGCATTGAGAGCACCTCAGGCCCCAGAGGCAGATGTGGCCAACTCCTGTCTCTGCCATTTTCAGATGTGTGACCCAAGCAAGTCACTCTTCTTTTTCAGGAAATGAGAGAAATGTTAGTACCTCCTGGGGCTGCTGTGAGTAGATGAGAAGATGTATATAAAGTGCTTAGCTCAGAGCCTGCTGAAAAGCTCAGGGAACACTGGCTACTTTTTTGCTACTATTAATAATGATCTAGGAATGATGTCACAGTTGTTTCTACCCTTTGATAAGCTCACCCCCT
Organism: Aepyceros melampus; assembly: GCA_006408695.1. NCBI lineage: Eukaryota > Metazoa > Chordata > Mammalia > Artiodactyla > Bovidae > Aepyceros > Aepyceros melampus. Next base: position 96,182 of record SJXQ01006739.1, on the reverse strand, counting down.
GCTCTAGGTCACTGATTCTCAATTATGTCCCCTCTCACTGGAGAGTCTCAAAATTCTCCCAGGTTGTTATGCCCCAGTGGAAAACTGCCATGGGTGAGACTTTGCCAATGTACACCGATGAGGCATGTGTACCCGGGGACGGTGTGAAGGCACGGGAAGGTCTCGAATCACTGCTCAGGGCCACCAATTTACCTCTAATCCCCTCAGTTACCAGTCTTGCTCCAAGACTGATAAAGCTCTCACATGACAGCAAATATAAGGACAGCCTGAGGATTATGTAGGGTTTTTTTCTGCAGGAGAAAAACACATTATACTTAAAAGAAAGTGCCTTCAAATCTGGATCCTAAGTGTTTGTAATTCACTTCAAAATTACCTCGATGGTACCATGATAACCTCCCTGGGCACACACCAAGCTTAAAAATCAGGACAGTTTCTCTCTAGCATACATCTTAGGATCTTGGAAGATTTCAATATAGGTTTCTCTTTTGCTGTGGGGGCAGTGTTTCTATGAGGCCTTCCCTCCTGCATGGGTTCTCCGGTGGGCACTGAAGTGGGAGCTGTTGTTGAAATCTTTGCCACACTCTGTACATTTGTAGGGTTTCTCCCCGGTGTGGATTCGCTGGTGAATAATGAGACTGGAGCTCTGGTTGAAGCATTTCCCACACTCTCTGCACTTGTAAGGCTTTTCTCCCGTGTGGATCCTCTGGTGGGTAATGAGGTTGGAACGGTCACGGAAGAACTTTCCACACTCGAGGCATTTGTAGGGCTTCTCTCCCGTGTGCACCCTCTGGTGTGTAATGAGCTTGGAACGCTCCCCAAAGCATTTCCCACAGTCCATGCACTCATACGGCTTCTCACCAGTGTGGGTCCGCTGGTGGTTGGCCAGCGTGGAGCTCTTACTGAAGCTTTTCCCACACTCACCACACTCATATGGTTTCTCTCCTGTATGGATTCTTTGGTGACTGATGAGGGCAGAGCTTTTAGAGAAACTTCTTCCACATTCAGAACACTGATACAGTTTTTCCCCTGCATAGGTGCTTTGTGGTCCAGGAGAATTCGATTTCTTACTGGCACTGTGAGGTTGTTCAGGATTTGTCCCCTCGGTGGAGTTCCTCCAGTGAGTACTGAAAGATGGGCTCTGGCCAGAGTTTTCCCCAGACTCAGGACAGTGGTCAGGATTTCCTCCCAAGTGGATTCCCTGATGTTTCAGAAGGTCTGAGCTCTGGGTAAAGCTTTCCCAACATTCTTCACATTTATAGGGCTTTACTTTCGTGTGCATTCTCTGGTGGGTGATAAGATTGGAGAGGTCGCTGAAGCTTTTCCCACATTCAAGGCATTCGTAGGGCTTCTCTCCAGTGTGGATTCTCTGATGAGTGTTGAAGTTGGAGCGGTCACTAAAGCTTTTCCCGCACTCGAGGCATTTGTAGGGCTTCTCACCTGTGTGTATCCGCTGGTGGGTGGTTAACTGTGAATTCCGGCTGAAGGCTTTCACGCACATGTCACACTTGTAGGGCTTCTCTGCCAGTACAGGCCTTGGTGGTCGATGAGCTTTTCCAAGTCCTCTTCAGAAGAACACTCTTCCCACTGCTCCTGGGATGGATCTCCCCACTGTCCTTTACTTTCATTTTCATTTTCACTGTCTTCCCCCCAGTCGTGAGGGTAGCAATCATCCCCAGCAACGCATTTTGATAAGGCTCCAGGTATATCTTCAAAAAGGTCCTGCTCTGAAATCTGGTCTTCATCCTCACACCTCATCTCAAAACCTGGAGAACGGACAGAAATCCGATCATTAGTTAGTGTCTATTTATACATCGGGATCTTGCACCTTGTGAAGTTAGCTAACCTGAAATTGCACTTGTGTCTTACATCTCACGTCTTATAAATGTGACCAACATGAAACTGATCAGGTTTTGGTGCACACCTGCATTTCTGACTTGTTAAGCTTATGAACAGAGTCTGAGATGTGGTTAACTCCACCCAGGGAACCACTGAGCCCAGCCCAAGCAGCCAGCTGTCAGTCTCCTTAGCCAACCACCCTATTCTACTGCTGAACAAGGAACACCTCCTGCTCCTGGTATATTCAGTCTGGCCTGTGTCACATGAGACTGAAAGAACTCTATAACTGCCCAGATGGATCCAAGTAAAACTCTAGACCAACTGCTTTTTTCATCTGGGGAATTATACTAAGCCAGAGACTGGATAATCTCAGGAAAACACAAATCCTTTTCTTATTCAATTCCATTCTCTTCTTCAGTTCAAAGAAAAGATAATGAGCCTGGCTCCCACACTCTCTGTGCACTTGCAGATTTTGTGGACAATCTAATTACTAAAAACTTACCAGTGTCTGAGGTTTTAGGACTTGGGGTTGGAGATCTGATGACATCTTCACCTGCCATCTCATCCCAAGCCTCCTGGCTGACAACCTGGGTACTGCTCTGATCAGAAGTAGGGAGACCTGCTGCCTCCCTGCTGGTCCCCATGTCTCTAACTGCAGTCCTAGCCCTCATCAGCGTGTCCAACTCCTCATAGAAGGGGCAGGTCCCAGGGGGTGGCTGCTCTTGGCTTTTCGGTAGCTTCGAAGGAGGTTTTTGAATCTGTAGCGACACTGCTCCAGGGTCCTCAGGAAGCCCTGTGCACACAGCCGCTCTGCAATGGCCCGGTACACCTGGCTGTTCTGGTGACAGGTGCGAAGCTTCTCAGAGAATGGGGACTCACTGAGAATGGTCAGGAAGGCCTTGGTCTCCTCGTAGCCCCAGTGCACACCTGCTGTCAGGAGTGAAGAGTTCAGAATTGAGAGACTTGATGAGATTTGCCTAGGTCATCAGGGATCAGGGTCACCTGTTCAGCTAAACACCTAGAACAGACACTTTGGAGATTACCCAGGTGCCTAGGGCACCAGCAAACAGTGTACCCTTGTTTCTTGAAAGGCTATGCCAGGACTTCCCACCCACCTCCTTCTAAGATACTTAAGTGTCTTGGGACTTCCCTGGCAATCCAGTGGTTAAGACTCTACACTTCCAATGCAGGGGGTGAAGGTTCAATCCCTGGTCAGGGAACTAAGATCCCACATGCCATGGGGCATGGCCAGAAACAAAAAATAAATAAATAATAAGTACTTAAGAGTCTTGGCTAAAGGAGAGGCCTTAAGGAGCTGTATTATACCAGGTAACCAGTCCCCTGGCTTCAGCTGACTGTATCAAGGAAAGGCCTATAACCACCATACAGGAGACTCTCTGTATCTCCACATCCATTCAATACATGTTCTCTACTTGCTTTATAAAGTTCCTTTTTAACAAACTGAGAATCCCTTCAGATAATGTTGTAAGAGAATCCAACTGAGGGTGCTGCTTCCTCTTTTGTGGAAGAAGGAAAAGGAGGTGATCTATTTTCAGTGCCTCTGCAGGTAAAGGATGTGGCCAGGGAGGCGACATGATGGAGGGAAACCCACCTAGGAGTGGAGGCGGGAGCCCTGAGCTCTGGTCCTTGTGTATCTTTAGAGATGACACGTCATAGCCTGGCCTTCTGGGTTTCCACTTTTGCAGTGACTGGGTGTTTCCTCAACATATGCGTTCAAGTATACACTGTCATGATTTCTGCTACACCAGTGAAATACTTCACTCAATATCTTTCTTTACCTAAATTTACTACTTGTGAAATCACAGGCTGATGCGCTCATATGCATAAAATTAAAAAGTTCACTCATGTTAACACTTACGATCATCCCCATACTACCATCAATACCCTCTGAGAAACACTGAATTAACTCTTTAAGGTCCCTTAAGGCTTTAAATGTTTGTTTCTTTTTTGCACAGTGAAGGAAACCATCGACAAAATGGAAAGACAACCTACTGAATGGGAGAAAATATCTGCAAATGATATGACCAATAAGGGATTACTATCCAACATTTTGAACACTTCATACATCAATAAAAGCAAATAACTCAGGTTAAAAAATGAGTAGAAAACTACTGAGCCTGCATGCTGCAACTACTAAAGCCCACGCACCTAGAGTTTGTGCTCTGAGACCAGAGAAGCCATTGCAATGAGAAGCCCAAGCACTGCCACTAGAATAGACCCCATTTGCCACAACTAGAGAAAGCCTGGGCAAACTCACAGATATAGAGAACAATCTGGCAGTTGCCCAGTGGAAAGGGGGAAGGGGCAATATAGGGGTAAGAAGCAGGAGGCACAAACTACTGGGTGTTAAGACAGGCTCACACTCAGGCGTTGTACAACATGGGTAACAGAGCCAATAATTTTGCGATTATACTGTAAACGGAAAGTAACCTTTAAAAACTATCAAAATTAAAAAAAAAAAAGTTTTTAAGTGTTTGCTTCTCTAAGGAAACTCAGACAAGGAGAACTGACCACAGGAGAGAGAATCAGAGCTTGAGGTTGACCTTGCTCCAGGAGCATCAATCCAGACTGGCAGTCTGTGTCCTGAACTATAGCAGAGGTTTGGTTGGTAGGAGGGTTGGAATCTGAATCCAACTAAGCCCCAAAGTTCTTACCAATACGACTCTGGAGCAGAGCTGGGCCCCCTGGGATCCCGGACCCCTGGATGGACTCGTTGGTGGCCAGGTCACCGTTCAGTCATCTGCCGTTTCCTCTGGCTCCCAGCCCCCTTCCTCCTGCTCATCCACCTCCATGTCACTGTCCCCTAGCCGGGGGAGAGCCACAGTCTCTCCTGGGCTGTCCGAGGCTCTGATGGCCGTCCGAGCTCTGACCAGGGCCTCCAGTTCCTCATAGAAGGGGCAGGTCCCCGGCGGGTGGCTGCTCTTGGCTTTCCGGTAGTTCCGTAGGAGGTTTTTGACCCTGTAGCGACACTGCTCCAGTGTCCGCAGGAAGCCCCGCGCCCTCAGCCGTTCTGCAATGGCTCGGTACACCTGGCGGTTCTGGTGACAGGTCCGGAGCTTTTCAGAAAAAGGAGACTCACTCAGAATTGCCAGGAAAGTCTTGGTCTCCTCGTAGCTCCAGTGCACACCTGACACTTTCACATCCTCCAGGGGCACCGGGCAGCGCTCTTCCCAGGTCTTGCAGTCCCTCCAGGCCAATGCCTGAGCTGGTTTTGTTTGCTCAGGATCCAAGCTGTAATCTGCAGGGTTCTTTTTTCCAGAATTTACAAGTCTTGGACCCCAAAACTCTGGTCCCTGCTCTTGCTGGGCAATGATGGTTGGTTTTGAAACTGGAACTCCTATACAAAAGGAAGAAGATTCATGATTAAGTAGAAACGATCTGTCAAGCAAAGCATTTTGTCTAAAAAGTCGTTTATACATCATTTGACTCCAAGAAACTAATGAGAAATTTGCATGCTATTCCCTTAAAAGGACTGAAAGGAAAGGGAGAGGTCACTAGAGGTAACCTCCCCAGAAATATACTGACTTGCCTGCTTTGTTTATTTGCTTTTTGGCTGGTGTGATAAAATACATCATACAGAAAAGGGGCTGTTACTGGTCCACAGATGGGCACATACTCTAAATTAAGACGAATCAGAATAAACTTCATGGCTGGAAGGAAGGCTGTGTGTGCACACGTGTGTCTGGTTTGAGTTTCTCTTAGCTAGAAACTTGACGTCTCAAATGCCACTGGCACCTACTTTTGCACCTACACAAATAGCTTTAACACAAAGCTAAGACAAAGTCTGGCAAGGGAGAAAGAAAGAAAAAACCCAGGTCTGCTGGGTGGTGTTGCCAAGCCAATCTGTACTGCGGTTGGAGCACGCCCTCCTATGGACATCCAATGCCATAGATGTCAAAACACTTAGCCAGATTTAAAGGACAAGTGTCCCAGGAGCTCCTGACCCCAACAAATAGGAAGTCTTTAATTAAAATAAATATTTGAAGAAAACTAGATGAAAGAGTTTAGAGTGAAAGAGGCTTAAGGATTATCTAGTTCAGCATTTCCCAAAGGTTGTTCTTTGAAGACTATTTTCCCCAGAAATCACTGTAAAAAAAAAAGGGGGGGGGCATGCTTTTCATCATGTGTAAAAAGGACACACTGCCCAGCAGTAGCCAACAGCTCCGAGTGTCTCACTTTACTGCCCAGAGTCAGACTCGGCACCAACTCTCTACCTGATTCCGCTCTCGTGTCTCACTCCCCTCTCACTGATCTTACACTCCACCGGGAAATTTTCATTATGGCTTGACTTCCCGTGAAGACGTGCCTACAGAGAAAGGGCCTATGCTGGTCACAGGGGCTGCAAGGATTTTGAGCCTTGTGATATTTCTTTGGCATTGTGATTTAAACGCATCAATCTCCTGGGCTTAGTTCACTTGACTCTGCTATCAGAGATGGACCCTGTTTGATGCTGAAAAGACTGGGTTTCTTTTTTTAATTTTTTATCTTAAAAAAATAAAAAACATGAATCCACCACGGGTGTACATGTGTTCCCCATCCTGAACCTTCCTCCCACCTCCCTCCCCATTCCATCCCTCTGGGTCATCCCCGTTGGGTTTCTTCTGGGCCAGCAGGCTGGGCGCAGCCCCAGGACAGGGGTGAGTACTGAGGACATGAGGATAATGAGCCCTGAGCAGGCAGGCTCTTGGCAGCCAGCCTGCCGGCCCAGAAATTCGCTCCCCATACCCCTTCCCTGCAGCCACCATGCTGGGCACAAAGAGCATGTCTTCTCGCTGGGCTGAAATTCCAGAGACTTCTCAGAGCTATGAGCCTTAGGGAGTGAGGAAATGCGCCTTGGGAACTGAGTGTACCCAAACCCAACCATATCTTATCCAGAGAGCACAATTTCCTTACCCAGGGACAAGCTGTTCCCACAGTTGTCTCCTGGGGGGTCCATGCAGAATTCCTTCTCGGCGTGTCTGTCGGGGCCCAGGGCTTCCTGTGGAACATATAACAGAGGACCTCAAATGTCACTGACCTTTAAAAACAGCCTGGGACTCCCTCCAGGCCCCAGGAAGGATAATGGACACAGCAACAGCCTGTGTGAGGCCAGCCAGCAACCTCAGCTCCACCCAAGAAAGGCCCAATACACAGGGCAGAAGGGGCAGAATGGCGGGCCACAGAGAAAGGAGAGGAGCTGGGGTCAGGGCACAGGAGAAGTCATGACGGGAGAGGAGGAGCAAAGGCAGCTTACCTGAGATTCTGCGGTCACCTCCCAATCTCCGATGCTCCCCGTCTTTGGGAGAGCAGGGACTCGGGGAGTGAGGACAGCTGAGAAGGAGAAAGTATCTCTGAAACCCAAGTTCTGGTTCCCAAAAAGATCACCTCGCTTTCAGGTCCGGCTTTCCTAAAGCCCAGCTTGGATCACACTGAGACTTTCATTGTAGCTAATGTGGATTCCTGCTTTCACTTTCCTTTGAGAGTTTCTGGCTGCTAAGCTGCCCCAGGAGAGATGTCAGCCCCGAACTCCTACGCTCACCAAACTGCCCCAGGCCCAGCCTGAGCCTGCTACAGGACTCAGGGACAGCGAGGCCTGCTAACACCAGTGGGAGTGTCATCTTCTTACTTCGCACGGTATCCACTGGACACAATTCTATCCCTTGCATTGAATTCTGCACATCCCTTCTGGGGCATTCTACCTTACCCCCACCCCTAAGCCCTCTTCTCTGATATTCCCTGACTCTTTGTACTCACCACTCTCCTTCAAGGGCTGTGGCACCATCTTGGTGTCTAGACGCTTGGGAAGGTCAGGACGCGAGTCTTCACCCACTGCTTCTGGGACTGTCCCTCGGGCCCGCAGCCCTGAGATTCCTTCATTGTCTTTAAGGACCTTGTATCTTCTGCACACAGTTCCAGTTCCTACACACAGATGGCCAAAATTCCCAATCATAAGTTCAATAACTGGTAGGGTAGGGCATGTTCTTTACAGATATAACTGTGGTTCAGATGTCAACAGGCTCTTAAAAAAAAAAAACCAAAGATGGCTTAAAGTATGACAAAGTTATCAGACTGACTTCAGTAAACAATCCAGCATTTACACCACCAAAGGGGGATTGTCTGCTCAACTTTTTCCATAGGTACTTTCAACACTCACATGGTTCAAAAACAGAAAACAAACAGAGATATAATTAGTGAAAATACCCCAAACTCCACCTGTCTCCATTCTACCTGTCCGGTAGGTACTCCTCACAACAGGTAACCACTGTTTTTCTGCAGACTTTCAGAGTTTCTTTATATACAAGCAACCATATAAATATATATTATTTTTCCCCATTTTGACATTAAAGGTAGCAACTATTATTATACAATGCCTTGACCCTTATTTTTTTTTATCCCAGATAATATTCACCTTTATCAAACTTTATTGATGAGTTTGCCAAAAACTCACTCCAAAAACCTTTTGGCCAATCTGAAAACTCAAATCCACTCTCACAGAGAGGAATTTTATCTCTGAGAAAATATATTAGGATGGGTTGTGATCATCAAAAGCCATTCGCAATGAAGAGACCCACCAATGTTCTGTGACATTCTTAGAAAACACCTGCTTGTCAATGTTTTAAGAAAATAGTAACTTTGTGTTCAAGATAAAAATAACTTTGTTATAGTTACAATCTTATAATCCACAGAAATACTAGGGACTAGACCCAACAATAATTTTATAAAGAGGCAGTCTCAAGTGCCTATGGGGAGGCAAAAAACCAGGAGGATATTGATTGGGGTAAGGGTGAATTAAGAATTCATCAAATATGGGTCATAGATGCCATGGACTACTACTCGGTCATAAAAAAAAGAACAAAGGGATGCCATCTGCAGCAACATGGATGCATCCAGATATTATCACACTACGTGCAGCTAAGCCAGAAAGTAAAAACATATACCACACAGTATCACTTATGTGTGAAATCCAACACATGACACGAATGAACCTCTCTGTAAAACAGAAAGATCCACAAAAACAAAACTGGTGCAGCAAGGTTACATTGAGATGAAGGTTTTGGTTGGCTGGCTCAGGCCATAGTGGCCTGAAGGACTTGTTCTACAAGTACCAGCTTCGAAGCAGGATTCAAAATTTGTGTCGTAGTAAAATTATAAATTATTTTCATGGGCTTTCAGGGTCTCTTGCAAATTGTTGAAACTGTGAATGTTAAATCCACAATACTTTCGCATCCCTTATCTCAGCTCTACCCTTTCTATAAATCTGGACAGGTTACTTACCTGAGTCTGTTGAACTATTTGAAAATGGCCATGTCAGCAATACCTACCTTATGGGGTAACTTATGGGTAGCTGGGTTGATTAGATAAGGAATACACACAGAAAGCTTAGAAGAGTGTCTGAGGCATGGTGAATGTTCAATAAATGTCAGTTAATATTTCATTTGAGCCTCATGACTCAGAGGTATTTCAATTCCTGTGGTTTGCAGGTATGGCATCTGCCATATAGTAGAAAGAACAATGAACTTGGAACCTCAGGATCTGGGTTCAGGCTCTGGTTTATACTGACTGAGGCTCGTGAGTCTTGACTTCAGGGCCCTTAGTTTAATCCGTAAGATGAGGACAATGATGTTATTTCTGTTTACCTACACTCCTGCTGTAAACTAAAGAGATCACATTCTTAAAAAAAGATTCTAAGTATAAAACACAATACAAATTAATGTACTGTGATTATGGTGCTGGGAGGCAGCTTAGAGCAATGGTTACGGACACTGAGTATAGAGTCAGACTGCCTGAATTCAAATCCTGCCTCTCTAGAGGCCAGTGACCTTGATCCAATGACCTTTCTTCATTTTCCTCATGGGTAAAACTAGATAAACAGTACTGGCATCATTTAACTGCTGAAGGATGAAATAAGCAGATACATGGAAAGCACTTAGAATAGTGCCCGGGATATAGTGGTGTTCAGTACACATCAGATGACTGATAACATTTTACTGTGGTTTTGGCCATTATCCACCTGGTAGCAGCCCCACTACCTCCCAGGTCTGCTCCTTGGAGAGCAGGCTCTTTGACTCACCCGCTGCCCCGTGGCCCGGGCCTCTCGGTGCCAGTCCTCCACGAGGGCCACCGCCTCCTCGCCACTCTCGGGGTGGCGGGCCTGGACCCAGGCCTGGACCTCCCGGGGCAAGATGGTCAAGAACTGCTCCAGCACCAGCAGCTCCAGGATCTGCTCTTTGAGGCGGATCTCCGGCCTCAGCCAGTGACAGCAGAGTGCCCAGAGCTGGCTGAAGGCCTCATGGGGCCCTGCCGCCTCCCTGTACTGGAACTGCCTGAAGCGCTGGCGGGAAGCCTCGGGGCCAGGGACGGGATCACAGTCCTTCTTGGGCTGGGAGACTGGCGTCCAGGAGTCTTCCTCCAGCTTCACAATCACAAGTTCTTCAGGCTCTTGTTGCAGGGAGGCCCGGGCTTCTAGGGCTACGGCCATGGTCTCTCCGGGACGTCTCCCTTCAGCTGGGCTCTCCATGTCCAGCGTCTTCCTGCATCTGTAGTGTGTCCTCAAGGGGCTCTCGGGAGAGGAAAGGCTCCCCCTGCTCTGAAGGCAGAAAGATGAGGGACAGTATGAACAAGAGGATTAGGAGCCTCAGCTTCCCCCCTCCCCATCTCCACAAAACCTTCCACTGCTTTGCATGGGGCGGGGCTCCTAAGAGATGCCCTCTCCCAAAGCAGAAGTTAGCCCACAGTCTGCCCCCGAAACCAGCAGCCAGCGACCTCAAAGGAAGATCACACAGTACAAAATCCTCTGGGACAACCTAAATGTCTTAGCTGGGCATCCAGGCTGCCGTGCTTGGTCCCCGCTCAGCCTTCCTCCTGCCACACGTGTCCCAAGTCCAGCTTGCCTCCAGCTAGGTTCCCAATGTCACCCTCCTCCATAAGGTCTTTCTTCCTGGGCCATAAAGCTTTCCTCTCTGGGTGCTCTCTTTGCAAAATCCCTCACTCTACACTCCCCCTTGGTCATCCCACGCATTTGCCATTTTTCACCACCTCTAAACTGATGACTCCCAAACTCCAGCCAGGACCTGTCTCCAGACCCCAAAGTCCAACCACCTACAAGGCATTTCCATCTGACTCTCATAAGCACCTCCAACTCAAATTTAGTCAAAAACTAAATTCATCATTTTCCCCTGCAAACCTGTTCCCTTCTGGAACTCTCTACTGAGCAAAGGCACCACCTTTCAATAAGGTACCCATGCCAGAAACATGGTTATCATCTTCTTCCAAGATCCCCCACATCCATTCATTACCAAGCTGGGTCTACTTGGCGTTCTCAGCCCTTTCACACAGACAGTGAGTGGCTAGGAAGAGGACTCATGGCCACCTGGCAGCCTCCTGCTTGCCCTTCAGCTACCAGCTCAAAGTCCCCTCATCTGTTAAAAGTTTCCTGACACATTCTTGTCATGCCCAGCCCCCTTCCCTGGTCTCCAAAATTCAACTCCCCTCATCCTGGGTTCCCAAAGCACTTGGCAAGTACTTCTAACACAGATGTTACCTGACACTATTGTAGTTACCTGTTCTTACGTCTGACAGTCCCATCTGACTGTATTGCTAGGGCCACTACTGCACCTTACCCGTTTCTGTATCCACAGTGTCCAACCTAGCATCTGATAAATAGCAGGACCACTGGAAGCTTTGCCTTTTATGAAAATGGTAAATCAAGTACACCAAAAACCTAATGGGCTATGGAAGGTCCATAATTTATATTGAGCTAAAGGATTAACCTTTCATGAAATTTCTTTTAAGCTTTTTTTTTTCAATATGGTCCATTTTTATAGTCTTTTATTGAATTTGTTACTATATTGTTCCTGTTTTATGTTTTTGGTTTCTTGGTGGTGGTTTTTTTTTTTTTTTTTTTTTTT
>SJXQ01006739.1:70205-84270 GCA_006408695.1 Aepyceros melampus | reverse complement strand
TTTTTTTTTTTTTTTTTTTTTGGTTGTGAGGCATGTGGGATCTCAGCTCCCTGACCAGGGATTGAACTCGCAATCCTTGCATTGGGAGATGAAGTCCCAACCACTGGACCGCCAGGGAAGTTACTAAATTTCTTTTTAAACCACAGCCTTAAACATGCACTAGTCCAAACACATTGCATCACTGTCTCACATGAAGACTAATTCACTAAGTCACATGTAGAGTCCCACTACGAACCCTGCACTATATTGAGAGCTGGAGCACCAACCGTGACTATGACAGTCTCCACCTTCACCAAAGTTACCATCTGCTGAGAGAGAGAGTTGATAAGCAAGCAAAGCATACGCTCCTGCACAGAGCCAAAACAGCCACTTGGCAGTCCCACCAGACCCAGAGTCTGATGATACGTATTTTTCTTCTGGGAAGATTTGAAAGTTGCAAAGGTTAGTTTTAAACAAAATCTGAAAGATTTTTCTTCTACTTTCTTTCTGCTACTCTCTTAGATATGACACGGAGAAGGCAGTGGCACCCCACTCCAGTACTCTTGCCTGGAAAATCCCATGGAGGAGCCTGGTGGGCTGTAGTCCATGGGGTCGCTAAGAGTCAGACACGACTGAGCAACTTCACTTTCACTTTTCACTTTCATGCATTACAGAAGGAAACGGCAACCCACTCCAGTGTTCTTGCCTGGAGAATCCCAGGGACGGAGGAGCCTGGTGGGCTGCCGTCTATGGGGTCACACAGAGTCGGACACGACTCAAGTGACTTAGCAGCAGCAGCAACTTAGATATGAAGAGCAGTCTAGCCACAGAGGGAGGTCAACAGAGTCAGGAAAGCAGCCTTCCCACAGGGTGAACAGAGGAAAAATGGAAAGGAGCCTTCCCACAGAGTGAACAGAGGAAAAATGGACACGGGCCCTCCTCAGTCCTGAGGCTACCAGAAATATCGAGGGCTCACAGGGGTCAGCGACCTCAAAGAGCATCCATTTTATGAGTGCCCATGGGGTGCCAGGCTTGGTGCAAAGTGTTCCACACTCAAGATCTCACTGAATCTTCCAGGCAAGCAGCTGAAGGGTCATTAATGTTGAGTTGCCTTATACTGATCTGTAAGTTACACACTTTACTTACAAACACCAGAAAGAGAATGAAAGGACATAATTTAAATCACGCAACCAGTTCCATTCACTATGTGTCTATTCCACGTGGTGATGATCCTCGTGACACTGCTGGTCCCCAGGGTGGCTGAGCTGCCCCAAGCCTCCCTTTCCACTGACAGTGAGCAAAGTGCCTTTCATACAGTGTGGTCCCTGAACACAAGCTAACTCTTTCATCTAACGGTCAACCAAGAAAACCTGGCTGTGATATTAGCTTACTGAGGGACAGCATGTTGGCTACGAAATGGCTCCCTGCCAAAAAGGATTTTCAAGCTGACTGTGATTTTGGGCTAAATATGATTTTCGCCTTCTGTGCTGACTTTACTATATAATTATCCTTGTAACGTATGATCTCATACACCCCCAATTTACATATAAGGAACTGAGCTTCTGTGAAGATTTGCCACAACCAGCAAGTGGCAGAGTTGAGATCCGAGCCCACGTTCATTTTCTCCAGTCACTTCTCCTAACCATTCCACAGCTTAGCCAGTCATCCAAACCCCTGAGAAGACGGTATGGTGAGTGGAGAGAGCATGAAGACAGGAGTGAGCAGAGCAGGGTACCAGCTCCACTTCTGCCTTTTACCAGCTGCGTGATTTGGGCAGGTCACATGGCCTTGGCAGCCACCTAGCCAGACTGCAGTAGCCAGACTCATCAGGTGGCCCAGGCTCCCCAGCTAGGAAGAGGGTGCATAGCAAAGGGCAGGAAGCCTAGAATCAGTGGCTGCAAATGTAAACGGCATGGGGTCAGGCAATGTCAGTGAGTACACGGATGGAGCAGGGACTGCAGCCAACTACAGAGCCCCAGAAAACAACTGGCCCTGCACTCACTGGCCTTCCAGCTCTTCTCAGAGGAGCCAGAACTCTGGACTCCTAAATGCTGGCAACCAACTCAAAGCTGTTTCACACACTGTGAGGATTAACTAGAGCGTGATGGCAGGCTTCATTCAGCATGGGCTGTTACCCTGCCACCTCTCAGTTAAATGATCTCAAAGGTCTCTTCCAATAGCCAGGAAGATTTAGAAAGGGTACAGAGTCCCTCAGCAATGAAGGATGTGTCATCAGAGCCAGGCTCCCTTTATAAACCCAGGGGAGCAGGGAGGCATCCCAGCTCCCCAAGTGTGCATGCAGACATGGGGAGTGGCGTCATCCCAGTGAATGGCAGGCTGCAAGAGATGTGCCCCAGTCTCCTGGGAAAGGCCAAGACTAGTCTGTGACCTCCAAAGAGAAAGAAACTGGGAGTTCCCGACGTCTATCAAGCTCACTTGGCTGATTGTCCAGGCTACTGCTTAGAGTAGCCCAAGCTTACACGTAAGGACTTAAACCAGGGAAAGCAAACAGGTTTCATTTAAAGCACCAACTACAGTCAACTGTGCTAAGACTCTGCACCCCGTGAACATGTACTGTGACCAGTGAGTTGTGACAGCCAGACACAGGAAGCAGAGAAGGAGCCTGCATTCTGTGCATTTGCCACCTCTGGTCTAAAGTCCCACAGGCACTGAATCAGCTGCCAGCAAAGACAACCCTAACAGAAGACTAAAGCGCACAGCCCCTGGAAATCCACTAGAAGCAGCAGTCTTCAAGCCTGGGACAGCAATGCTCATCCTAGACAGGCTTTATTCACATACTCATCAAGCATTTACTGATTTACTTAATTTACATTAAGTACTTACTACTCTGGGCTGGGCAATGGGGAAATGAGAGTGATGCAGAAACTGTTCCTGTCCTGAAGATACTCACAGTATACTGGAAGCAACAACAGCAACAGAAAACTCACAGATAATTATTATCAAATGTGGTAAATGCAATAAAAGAGGTCTGTGGGAGCTGGCGTGAGGGGGTGACTTAAATGAAGAAAGTAACATTTGATTTGGTTCTAGGGAAAAAAAAAAGACTGAGTCTCTGAGCAGAGATTGGGGGGAATGTGTATTCTGAGCAGAGAGAACAGCATGTATATAATGGTGGAAAATCAAACAGCCTCCCCAAGGTACGGTGATAACCGTGCCAGCACGAAGACTAGGATGGAAAAGGAGTTCATGAAGGGTCTTGAATGGCAGGCTAAATTATCTGGATTTAATTCCACAGGTGATGGGAGTTAATGAAGGTTTTTAAGTAGAAAGCCTAATCTGATTTGTGGGTTCAACAGATCACAGCAGCTAACATGTCTGTCCAACCTGTGAAGGTGACAAAGTGTAGGTTTCAACAAAATCCCTGACAAGGAAATACTCAAGATACATTCAGGAAATTAAAAGATCTGAAGATCCCTGGATGTGGAAGAACGCAAGGGGAATCAGAGGGCACCTGGGTAAAGAGGATGCTGGTACATTCACTTCCATCAAGCAGAAGGAAAGAGGTGCAGGTTGAGCGCAGAGCACAAGAGCCATCCTCACCCTCTGGGTTCAGAGGTCATGACCATCAAAGAAAGAGTATGGGGGTATCAAATGTTTAGATGAGCAGGTAGAGGCTCGAACACTATCTTTAAGGTCAGGCTTCAGGCCCAGGCCCTTTTCCCTCACTTCTTGCCAGGGGCCCAGAACCCTCTCTTCCCTGTGAGGTCTCTAGATCCTTCCACCTTCAGAACCTCTCCCGACTCCTCACCTCCAGAGCTTTCTGAGAATCTCCTCACTGCCAGGGCCTTCTACCTCCCTCCTTATCCCCGACCCCTCTATGACCCTTTCCATCTCCGGACGCTTCATCCTCTGACCGCCCTCACCCCTCATCCCACATAAAAGCTTCTTTCTCCCGTCTCACCTTTCCCCGACCCCCTGTGATAACCACCACGTCCTAAGTCTCCTCCAGCCCAGAGCCTTGAGTCTCAGCTGCCCCCGCCCAGCCACCCGGACTCACCCACCAAGACACCCACTTCACAACAGGGCGGAAGTGCTCCAGGACTCGCGCAGGGAATGCTGGGACGCGGAGTCCGAACAGCGCCACCCCGAGAATGGCGCATCTGTGACTACAGCTCCCAGAAGGAACCGCGCGAGCGCTAGCGTGTGGCCCCGCCCCCTCCTCGCTTGCGGTCTTCCTCGTGTCGTCAGCCAACAGATGCACTATCTCCTCTGGCACCGGAACAAATCGGAAGAGATTATTACGCATGGGGGCGGGGCCTGTTGTGATCCCGGTCCTTTCCACAGGCTCTGGAACAACGGCACCGCCCAGGGGGCGGGCATTCAGGCCGAAGGGGCGGAGTCTATTGAAGCTCAGAACAGGAGCCGGAGGCTGGGGGTATATCAAAGCAGAAACAATAAGAAATAGAGAGAGGGTGACTGGAGGTGACCCACCTGGAGGGCGGGAGAGAGTTGGACAATGGTAGGTTCAATTTCCAGTTCGCAGTTAAGCTGCGTATCTTTGGATCAATTGTGAATCTTGCTTTCTTCACCTGTGAAGTGAAGATAATAGAAGCATCCGTGTCGCTGGGTTTTTTGAGACTTACTGGGATAATACACGTAAAACGATTAACTCAGAACCGGGGTCTTAATAATACACAAGGAATATTAGCTATTATCATGTAAATAGTAGGGAGCTTGGCACTTCCTGCGTGCTGGAAGAGTGTTAATTGTTATTAGAGTAATAATCACCAGAATAATTTTAATATAAATGCAGTTGCTTTCCCTTATGAATATTTTGGAGTAAGAGCAATCTAACATGGGTTTGAGAATGTGGGTTTTGTAGTCAGACATGGATCCAAATCCCAGCCCAGTGACTTCACAGCTATGTGGCCTTGAACGAATGACCACGTCTCTTTTGGCTTCGGTTTTTTGGTAGGTAAAATGCAGGTGATGGAACCTCCATTGCAGGGTATTGTGAAGACATGAAATAATGCAGGGAAAGCAAGGTCTCTGAAGTCAAACTGCTTGTTTCTGACTTTTCTTACTTTCATACGCAGAATCTAGTTGGTTTCACTAGTTGTGAAACCTGGGGCAAAGTACTTAACCTCTTTATGCCTCAGTTTTCTTACCTATAAAACTGGAATTACAATAATGTCGCTACCTGCTAGGAATAAATGGGGAAAATATGTAAAGAGCTTGTCACATCTGGCAAAGGAGGTTAATAATAACTGCATGTGTGCTAAGTGACTTCAGTCGTACCTGACTCTTTGCGACCCCATGGACTGTAGCCCGCCAGGCTCCTCTGTCCATGGAATTCTCCAGGCAAGAATACTGGAGTGGGTTGCCATGCTGTCCTCCAGGGGATCTTCCTGAACCAGGGACTGAACCCACGTCTCTTACATCTCCTGCATTGGCAGGTGAATTCTTTACCACTAGCGCTGAGGTAGGAGATAGACAGTCTCCAGGTTGGACATTTACCATTAGCCAGCCTCCTCTTTGGATGTCCAGAGGTAAAAGATAGGCGGGCTCCAGCTGAGAAATTTACAAGCAGCCCCCCATTTGCTCTCGGAAATGGAAGTAACTGCAGAAACAGGGTGAAGAGCCGGTCTCTATCGCTGTTAACACCTAAAGGGAATAATCATGGCAAGGAGGAAGAGAGGCAAAGACCCTTCCGAGTAAAAGATAAGGGAGACGCTACACAAGTGCAGAAAGGATCCTTGGAGTCAAAAGTCAGAGGACTTTGCCAGGACTCATTCCAGGCCCCCAGTGAGCCTTGCTCCTGCCAGAAGCCTTCACTTTGAGATCCATCTTGGCTGATGGGCGCATCAGCTGTAGAAAAAGAAACCAGATAACTGGCCTGAAGGGGTACAAGACCTGGAAGAACTGGCCTGTATAAATGACTTACCCGCCTCTTTAAGGCACTCCTTACTAGGGGGAACGCCCACACCCTCACTCTCTGGGTGAGCATCTCTGCCTTGCTTCTATCTCGACTAAACAAATTGTTTCTCTATGTGCTCTCCCACCTGTTCTGCTATGTCTCTGATACTAAACTTTGTACCTGCGTTTACAGCTTCTGCCTCTGTGATAAATGCACTTTTCACTGGGGGCAAAGATCCAGGCAAGATTAGCTTCTAGCCTCTAGCCCTTGCTAGGCTAGGATTCCTAGTTTTCATCTAGGCTACCCAGGTCCAATTCCTGGGCAGGGAATTAAGATCTCGCTTCATGCCCCTGTTCTCTGCTGCCTCGCCGAGATCAGTGCCCTGATAATAATTAGCTATTATTATTTTTACTGATAGTTATGAGACTTAGGGGAAATCGACAGTACCTGGCATATGGTGTGTGCTCAACATATGTTACCTGTTTTTAAGATTATGGAAAAAAATCTATATTTTAATTTTAAGGACCCAGTTCAAAGCTCTTCTCATCTATGAAATGTGTTCCAGCTCATTTATGGTAATAATTTGTGTGATTTTACTCAGTGAACCTAACAGCAACCTACAAGCACTGCTTGTTGAAACCTCACCACAACCCTGAGAGGTGGGTTTTATTCCAATTTAAAAGGAGAAAATGAGGGCTTAGACAGATGATGGGATCTGCTTAAGATCACATAGCTAATATGAGCTGGGATTTGAACTTCAGGGCGTTTGACTCCAAAGGTTTCTTCTCGGCCCCACACTGCATAAGAAAAGTTGAGTGAGGAGAGAGACAGTGAAGCCGTGTGAGCGGCTAGGAGAGCTGAAGACATTTGACACTCAGAGTGTGAGGCTCTGAAGCTGGAAAGGTGGCTTTGCAAGGGTCAGGTAAGGACATCCTCCTCAGGATCACCTCCCTGAAGAGGAGGAATGGAGGGGAGGCTGCAAAGAGAGAAGAACACCATTAGGACACAAGAGGGCGCCCCTCACCCTAAATCCAGCCTGGAATTGTTCTTTGATTACACCTTACTGCTGTTGCTGCAGCTAAGTCGCTTCAGTCGTGTCCGACTCTGTATGACCCCATAGACGGCAGCCCACCAGGCTCCCCCATCCCTGGGATTCTCCAGGCAAGAACACTGGAGTGGGTTGCCATTTCCTTCTCCAACGCATGAAAGTGAAAGTGAAGTCGCTCAATTGTGTCCAACTCAGCGACCCCATGGACTGCAGCCCACCAGGCTCCTCCATCCATGGGATTTTCCAGGCAAGAGTACTGGAGTGGGCTGCCATGATTACCCATTAGCCTTTGGCTAGTTAATGCCTGGCATTTTACAGGAGAGGAAAGCTAAGGCCCCAAGAGGACAAGCACCCTGCCCAGTGTTGTATGGAAATAAACAACAGAGCCTGAACTAGATCTCAGTGCAACATCCACCAACATTTTTTTCTGTCCACAATTATCTATCAAGACCCTTTGTGTATGGGGCAATAACAAGGCTCTAAGGATGCAGAGATGAATTAGACCTAGTGCCTGTTCTCAGAACCTGGTCTCTAACTTGCCCAATCGTGTGTTCTGTTAGGAAATTAGCAATGTTTCCTATTAGCAAAACATTTGTGAGCACAGGCTCCCAACATATGTGTACTTATCTACATGTGATACACATGTTATATAATTAAATGAAAAGCTAACTTTTTATTGAACATTTACAATGTATTATTAGATCCTGCTCTCAGTGGTGCTTTATACCTATTAAGTCACTTAACCTCTCAAAACCCTTTGAGGGAGGGTCTAATACTATACAATATTACTAAAGCCATATGGCTAAAATGCAGGCAGTCTAGCTTCAGAATAAAGTGAAATTTAAAAAAAGATAGATCTGACCATATAGTACATAGAACTCTGCTCAATGTTATGTGGCCGTTTGGATAGGAGGGGAGTTTGGGGGAGAATGAATGGATGGATGTGTATGTATGACTGAACCCCTTTGCCACCCACCTGAAACTATCACAACATTGTTAATCGACTATATTTTTATAAAATAAAAAGGTTTTCTTTTTAAAAAGTCACAATTAAGCTTGCTTTCTCCTGCTGCTCTCTGCTGTCTGACACAATAAGTCTTAAGACTTCTTCTGAAGTCTTCAACCTAGAAAAGTTCAGTCGCTCAGTTGTGTCCAGTTCTTTGTGACCCATGGACTGCAGCACACCAGGAACTTAGAAGAAGGTCCTCAATAAATCCAACCATGCTGGCACCCTGATCTTGGTTGGACTTCCAGCCTCCAGAACTATGAGAAATAAATTTCTGTTTATAGCCAAAAAAAAAAAAAAAACCAGAAAGTTTTTAAATGATAATTATGATTATTTCTTCCCTTGTAAAATGGTAATAATATTTTCTTCTTCTTTCTCGAATTCAGGTATGTGAGAATATAAAGTCAGGTTTATAATACACATTAAATGTCCAATAATAAGGGAATGAAAAAATATGGAACATTTATATGATGGACTGTAGAGTAATTAATTAGGTTTGACCTGAGTCTGTATATGGAGAAGGCAATGGCAACCCACTCCAGTACTCTTGGCCTGGCAAATCCCTTGGACAGAGGAGCCTGGTGGGCTGCCATCTCGGGTCGCACAGAGTCGGACACGACTGAAGCGACTTAGCAGCAGCAGCAGCAAGCCTATATATATCTTGACATGTATCGATCAAAAAGAAAT
The DNA here is from genome assembly GCA_006408695.1 of Aepyceros melampus. Taxonomy (NCBI): domain Eukaryota; kingdom Metazoa; phylum Chordata; class Mammalia; order Artiodactyla; family Bovidae; genus Aepyceros; species Aepyceros melampus. The sequence continues at coordinate 75,672 of SJXQ01006739.1, read as the reverse complement.
AGAAGTTTTAACACTTTCTTCCAAAGCTCCAGTGGCTCATCTTGTGCACCCTCCTTTGAAGACCACTCCTTAAGAGGTTCCCAGACCTGTGAGGGCAGTGTGATCAGTGCTTGGAGAAAAGGAAATGCAGGAAATTGTGGGAACCCAGAGGCAGATCAAGATGACTTCCAGTTATGGCTGAACTAAATCTTAAAGGATACTTATAGATTACTTTGGGGCTTCCCTGATGGTTCAGACAGTAAAGAATCTGCCTGCAATTATGGAGACCTGGGGTTCGATCCCAGGGTCGGGAGAATCCCCTGGAGAAGGGAATGACTACCCACTCCAGGATTCTTGCTTGGAGAATTCCATGGACAGAGGCGCCTGGGGGCTGTGGTCCACGGGGTTGCAGAGCCTGACTGGACTGAGCAGCTGACACTTTTACTTTCCTCCCCAGAGGAAAGAAGTTGGAGGAAAGGGTGTTCTTGAATGAAGGAACAGCATAACTACAAGCTGTTAGCATGGCTGGAGCCCAGAGTGCCAAGGGGGTAGGCTCCCCCTCCCAGTGTTGCTATGAGGCTCAAAGATGATAGAAATGACTGTGCCTCCATGCTCGTGTGGAGGGAACAGGCCGTCAGTCTGTGCCTCTTGAGCAGCATCCTAGCCTTTTGGTTCTCAGCTGCCAATTCCTCTATAACCCAGATGGCAAAGGGGACCCGTTTGCCCCCTGAAGACTGGGTTGAACTTGGCCTGGACCCCACTTCACAGCTTATGAGTGCTCAGAGCCCTCCTTCCTTCCCATACTCTCCATCAATCCCCAACGTTAGTTTCTCTCTCGGCTATGGTTTTCGTGACCATAGCCCCTTTGCTCTCTGCCTCATGTGGGTTTCCATCAAAAAGAAAACATCCAGTTAAGCCAAGAATTTCATGGATTTAATAGGTTTACTGAGGATTTGGAGATGTCGAGATCATATCACATACAGCACCTGCCATCTCCCAAATCTCCTGATGGAGCCTTCTCAAAGCTTGTGTCCTCAAACCCACGGGTAGATCCTCCCTGCACACACAGCACCCTGGCCTCTCACCAGAAGTCAAGGTCAGCGTCAAGTACCCACACCTATCCACGACCTCCCTGCGAGGCTGACTTGCTTTTCCTCTTCCCATCCTCCAACACACATGCTCCCACGCTAGCCCAGCCCGGGCTCCCCACGCTGCTCCCCAGCCAAGCCCAGAGCTCATCCTTTCTTTCATCTGCCTTGGGCCACCACGCAGCAATCTCCTCTGTGGAGCAGCCAGGCCAACCTACGGCCACAGGGGAGCTGGTGGCAGGAGACAGATGGGTTCCGGGAAGACCAGCAGCAGCCCCAGGGGTTGGGGGCTGCCAGCAGGAGGGAGGCGGCCGGGAGGAGCTCCAGGCAGTAGCGTGGGTATGCAGGGCTTGGCCACTTGTAGAATGTGACCTGGCTCCCTGCCATGCTCTCTGCCAACTTGTCAGCCACATCTTTGTCTTGCTCAAAATCCTCCCCTAGGGAGGCAGAAGCACAGCCCCCAGCCCAGCAGAGGGCAGCCCTCCAGGGTAAGCAGCAGGTCCCAATCACCCAGCTCTGGTCTTGCCTGCTGTGGGACACAAACACATCATAAAGGAACCTCTTGCCCTCACCCCTCAACCTCTCAGACCCTGAAGCCAGCCCCTGAACAAGGCATAGAGATGGAGCACCTGGTCTCCTGTAGAAAGGGCAAAGAGAGGAGCAGAAGCAGCAGACAGACCTGCCCAAAAAGGAGTTCCAAGTCCAAAGTCTTGGGGCAGTGACTCCAGAGAAAGGCAAAAACAGGATTCTTGGAGTAGCCCCAGCTTCTCACTGGTGTAATACTGTGTGCATGTGTGTTGGGCAGACCACTCAAGCCAGGGCCCCAGGCATTGGCACACCAGCAAGCCAAGAACACACTCAGAATACATGTGTACTGGGCCACCTGGGGACTTCACTCCTGGAGGCTGTCACCTGGCTCGAGGCCTGTCTCCCAGTCTAGCACTAAGACCTGGAGACTGCCCAAGCCCTGGACAATGTCTCCAACCCCACTTTGACCAGAAGCAGCACCTTGAGCCTCACCCATCAGCTCCTCAAGCCACACTGGGTGGGGCCTGCAGCTTCTGCCCCTGTAGGCTAGCCAGTCCTGAGATGCAGCAGGGCCTGGGGCTATGTTCATCCTCCCTTACCCTGGGGGAGCTGCCAGAGAAAATGACTGGGGGTGTCCTGGGACCAGAGGGCCTGAAGCTATCCCCAAGCAGGGAGAGTTGACAAAGGGCAAGGAAGACCTTGGTGACCATCCAGGCCCCCAGCTGCAGTCCCCGCCTGTTAGAGTCAAGATCTGCCAAGACTGGAAAGATATTAGAAGCCAGCTTCCCAGTCTTTCTGCCTGAGACCTCGTGAAACTCCAAGCTAGTCAAGCTCATGGGCAGGGAAAACAGTACCCCAGAAGGGCCAGAGAGGGGCTGCAGGCTCAAGGTGTGCAGATGTGCTGGACCCTAGAAGCCCCAGGTGGGCTCAGCAACATTCAGATAGTCAGCAGTTTTAAGGTAGTCAGTGTAGGCAGCAGAGCCAACCAACCCTCACCAGAAAGTGTTAATAGTTCAGTCATGTCCGACTCTTTATGACCCCATGGACTGTAGCTCACCAGGCTCCTCTGTCATGGGATTCTCCAGGCATGAACACTGGAGTGGGTTGCCATGCCACTCCCTTCTCCAGGAGATCTTCCTGACCCAGGGATCGAATCCAGGTCTTTTGGGTTGCAGGCAGATTATTTAGCACTGAGCCACCAGAGAAGACCTACCCAGGGCTACCAGTAAATTCTTGGCCAAGTTCAGCCTCCTTCAGCCTTGGAATGCCTGGCCCACCAGACAAATTAGCTGGTTTCCCTTAAGCCTTGGAATGCTTGGCCCTTCAGACAAATTAGCTGGTTTCCCTGAAGTAGCTGGAGCAAATGGGAAAGGTGGCTGGGGATAGAAAATGCAGCCCTTGTTGCATGAGGCCAGGGCCCGCAGTCCTGACACAGCCTTGCCTTGTTTGTGCCCAGCATGGCACTTGCTCAGGTTCAGCTTCTGAAGGCTGGGCACAGCAGCCGAGACACCTGGCGACAGGCCAATCAGGCCACTGCTTGTCAGGCTCAGGCTCTTTAGGCCATGGCAGGAAGCCAGGGCCTCCAGCACTGTGTGCCCCACCAGGGGGGATGCCAAATTCAGCTCCTGCAGCTGCAAGGGGGCAGCTTGGCCGTGTCAGTGCTGATCACAGACAGCGTGTCCAGGTCCTGCAGCCCCAGTCCTCTCCAGCAGCTACTTTCACCTTCATATGGTCCAGATACAGAGTCCCCAGCTTGAGCCCCTGGAGGGGCCAACAGTTGAATGACAGCTCTGACATCACCGGGGGCCAGGCATCACCAGAGGAGGGGCCAGGCACTGAGTCTGGGAGTATGTCAGTCAACCAGCTCCCCCACACTCTGAAGGCAACTGGACTTGACCCTCAGCTGCCATAAACTGGGAGGCAACCAGAACCCCATGTTCCCATCCAGGCAGGGGCCCAAGAAAAAGAGGTGCTGGAGGAAGCTTAGGTTGCCGTCAGGGAGTAGGTAATCTGTATAGAGCCCTATGAAGAAGAGCTGTCCCAAGCCACTGAGAGCTCCGAGCAGAAGCTGAGGGGATATAGACTCAGGGCCGGACCCTGAGCCCAGGGAAGTGGGAGAAGGCATTCAGGCCCAGAACGGAAGTGGAACTGGCAAGATGGCTCCTCCATGCTCTGGGGCACAACCTCCAGGGCCCATGGCAGGTTGGTCACCGAGGCGCATGCAGCAAGGAGAGGCAGGCTGGAGTCCCAACAGGGCAGATCAGGAAGAAGCAGGAGATCAGAGGCAACTAGAAGCCTTTTAGGAAGCTTAGGTTGCCATCAGGGAGTAGGTAATCTGTATAGAGCCCTATGAAGAAGAGCTGTCCCAAGCCACTGAGAGCTCCGAGCAGAAGCTGAGGGGATATAGACTCAGGGCCAGGACCCTGAGCCCAGAGAAGTGGGAGAAGGCATTCAGGCCCAGAACGGAAGTGGAACTGGCAAGACAGCTCCTCCATGCTCTGGGGCACAACCTCCAGGGCCCATGGCAGGTTGGTCACCGAGGCGCATGCAGCAAGGAGAGGCAGGCTGGAGGGCAGATCAGGAAGAAGCAGGAGATCAGAGGCAACTAGAAGCCTTTAGTCACCAGGCGGTCAGAAGTCATCCAGCCTGTGGTCATAGGAAGGGGCAGGAGGAGACCAGGCAACAGCAAGTGCCACCCAGCTCAGCATCAAGCCTGGTCCACCAAGTAAACAGAATCAGAATCCTCCCACTTCTGCTCTCTCCCCATTTCCAGAGAGGGACCCAGACCCCATCTCCACCCCCTGCACACATACATACACAATACTCCTAACACCCCACAGGATACACACCCCACAGTGTACCCAGGAGGGCCTGGAAGCAAGGACAGAGGGCCACAGTGCTTCCAAGCTGAAGAACTGCTGCAAGGGTGGAGCCAGACTCAGAGGTGCTTAGAGCTGAGGACCCAAGGCTCAAGGAGAGACACCTCGTGAGAGGTGGGACCTAGGTCTCTCTTCCCTGTTGGGAGGAAGCAGGTAGTGTTTGTGAGGACAAGGCGTGGGGTCAAAGGTCCAGGGTCTTTCTCTGCTGTTGTCCTGGGCAGCATACCCCTCACCCCAGGCTTCAGTTTCCTTATCTGTAAGCCAAGTTGTTTAGCAACTGATCCTTCAGTTCAGTTGGGTTCAGTCACTCAGTCGTGTCCGATTCTTTGCAACCCCATGAATCGCCTCTCGAGGCCAGGGGCGGCAGCCGGGAGGAGCAACCCCACATCTGGGAATGGTGGCTACACAGGCGCAGGAGGGCCTAGAGGAGCTATTCCACATTCAAGGTCAGGAGGGGTGGCAGTGAGGAGATACCTCTCGTCCAAGGTAAGGAGCAGCGGCTGCGCTTTGCTGGAGCAGCCGTGAAGAGATATCCCACGTCCAAGGTAAGAGAAACCCAAGTAAGACGGTAGGTGTTGCGAGAGGGCATCAGAGGGCAGACACACTGAAACCATAATCACAGAAAACTAGTCAATCTAATCACACTAGGACCACAGCCTTGTCTAACTCAATGAAACCAAGCCATGCCTGCGGGGCAACCCAAGACGGGCAGGTCATGGTGGAGAGGTCTGACAGAATGTGGTCCACTGGAAAAGGGAATGGCAAACCACTTCAGTATTCTTGCCTTGAGAACCCCATGAACAGTTTGAAAAGGCAAAATGATAGGGTACTGAAAGAGAAACTCCCCAGGTCAGTAGGTGCCCAATATGCTACTGGAGGTCAGTGGAGAAATAACTGATCCTTAGTTAGTTAGTTAGTTAGTTAGTTAGTTCAGTCGCTCAGTCGTGTCCGACTCTTTGCGACCCCATAAATCACAGCACACCAGGCCTCCCT
>SJXQ01006739.1:27797-67095 GCA_006408695.1 Aepyceros melampus | reverse complement strand
GGGAGTTGGTGATGGACACGGAGGCCTGGCGTGCTGCGATTCATGGGGTCGCAAAGAATCGGACATGACTGAGCAACTGAACTGAACTGAAGTATACTAAGTAGTTTAAAGAAAAGCTGTTTTTTGTCAAGCCCAGAAGCAATATTTAAAATTAGAGAAAGATTCAATACCTCCTTACTAGTAAAATAAGATAATTTATGTGTTAATAAAATATATTAAAATTATATTAATAAAACTAATTTAAATGAAATATATAATTTCTGATCATGAGTTCACAGCATGATGATCACACAAATGTTAGCAAGAGCAAATTTCTATAGCTTTCATTATGTGCTAAGTTCCATGCTAAGGGGTTTATACGTATTATTGTAAATCCTCTTAGCAACCCAACAAGGCAGGTGTTATTAAACCTATTTTTCTGTTGAATAAGGTTGAAAAAGTTTGTGTATATTGTCTAAAATGTGAAGCAGTGAAGAAGTCAGAGAGGCAAGACACATCTAAATTGTTTTTTCTTCACAAGATTTTTCTACAATGCAGATTTTTACATTTGCTTTTTCTCTTTTTCTTGTATGTATTTCAGCATAATTCTTGATACCCTAGAATTTACAAAATCATATTTTGACCTTATATCAATGGATTTCATGACAATTTCATATTAACTTACTTCACAAAAAGAATTATATTTGACTCAAAACTGAAATGCTCAGCCAATGCATGGATGTCTCATAAAATCAGAAAATATGCCAACATACATAAACAAAATGATACCAATATAGTCAGTAAATTGTTTCCATAGGTTTAATTTAACTAAGCCTGCCTGGTCCACGGGGTCTGAAAGGGTCGAACATGACTTAGCAGCTAAACAACAAATAATTACCAAAGTTTTGCTGATTTAAAAACTTATTTAATATTGGATCAATTTCTAATTTACAATATAAGTAAGTTGTTTATTCAACTGGTTTAAAGTGTCACATCAACAGTAAATTATTTATAATACACTTTCAGGAAAAGTTAATTGAGTTTACTCAGTTGATTTAGGATCTCACTTTATAAACAAATTTGCTAATCTTTGAAAAAGCTACTTAGTTGGGTCCAAATGAAAAACAAAAACATTTACTTTCAACAAGAGCACTAGTATGATATTTTGATACTCTCATTCCCTATTCAATTCAAAGAATAGATGTAAACCTTGGAAAATTATTTAGGGATAAGTCTTGGCCATCAGTGTTCTATCTTTTTTGCCTTTTCATACTGTTCATGAGGTTCTCAAGGCAAGAATACTGAAGTGGTTTGCCATTCCCTTCTCCAGTGGATCATATTCTGTCAGACCTCTCCACCGTGACCCATCCATCTTGGGTGGCCTCAACACGGCATGGCTTAGTTTCACTGAGTTAGACAAGGCTGTGGTCCGTGTGATCAGATTGGCTAGTTTTCTGTGATTGTGGTTTCAGTCTGTCTGCCCTCTGTGGAAAATTCTGAAAGAGATGAGAATACCAGACCACCTGACCTGCCTCTTGAGAAACTTGTATGCAGGTCTGGATGCAACAGTTAAAACTGGACGTGGAACAACAGACTGGTTCCAGATAGGAAAAGGAGTACGTCAAGGCTGAATATCATCACCCTGCTTATTTAACTTAAATGCAGAGTACATCATGAGAAACGCTGAGCTGGAGGAAGCACAAGCTGGAATCAAGATTGCTGGGAGAAATATCAATAACCTCAGATATGCAGATGACATCACCCTTATGGCAGAAAGTGAAGAACTAAAAAGCCTCTTGATGAAAGTAAAAGAGGAGAGTGAAAAAGTTGGCTTAAAGCTCAACATTTAGAAAACAAAGATCATGATATCTGGTCCCATCACTTCATGGCAAATAGATGGGGAAACATTGGAAACAGTGTCAGACTTTATTTTTTTGGGCTCCAAAATCACTGCAGATGGTGACTGCAGCCATGAAATTAAAAGATGCTTACTCCTTGAAAGGAAAGTTATGACCAACCTAGATAGCATATTAAAAAGCAGAGATATTGCTTTGCCAAAAAAGGTCCGTCTAGTCAAGGCTATGGTTTTTCCAGTGGTCATGTATGGATGTGCGAGTTGGACTATAAAGAAAGCTGAGTACTGAAGAATTGATGCTTTTGAATTGTGGTGTTGGAGAAGACTCTTAGGAGTCCCTTGGACGGCAAGGAAATCCAACCAGTCCATCCTAAAGGAGATCAGTCCTGGATGTTCATTGGAAGGCCTGATGTTGAAGCTGAAACTCCAGTACTTTGGCCACCAGGTGCGGAGATCTGACTCATTTGAAAAGACCCTGATGCTGGGAGGGATTGAGGGCAGGAGCAGAAGGGGACAACAGAGGATGAGATGGTTGGATTATATCACCAACTCAATGAATTTGAGTCTGGGTAAACTCTGAGAGTTGGTGATGGACAGGGACGCCTGGCATTCTGCTGTTTATGAGGTCACAAAGAGTCAGACACGACTGAGTGACTGAACTGAAGTGAACTGAAGCCTTGGTCATCAGGCTCACGGTTGGTAAATAGTTTAGAGATCTTGATAAGAGTATACTGTAAGGCCACAAATTAGTAGTCTATAATATAAATCAAATTTTTGTTTGTGATATAAATTTTATACCTATATCCTGGATACACATTATTTTCATGGGGCTGTTGGATAATATATTCGCTACAGTATTTTCTTCAAAATATCTGTGTTTTAGTAACATGAGAAGATAATTTTGGTAAATATAGGTGCTACCTTATGCTTAGAGGCAGTTTGTTTAATCTTTCATTTTTTTCTTTCATATACAAAAATTTCATGAGCTTTAATTTCAAATTGTCATGAATTTATCATTCTTATAGTTTTGTAAGGTGTGGTAGAAGTATTGTGATTATCTTAATTATTTTTGTTACTTTTGATTGTCAGTAACAAAACATAATACGTATTTAAGATACATACTGTATTAGTTTTTGTGTGTGCTAAGTCGCTCCAGTAGTGTCTGACTCTTTGTGACCCTATGGACAGTAGCCTGCCAGGCTCCTCTGTCAATGGGATTCTCCAGGCAAGAATACTGGAGTGGGTTGCCATTTCCTTCTCCAACTGTATTAGTTTACTGTGAAATTATACCAGTTTGGGGTCAATAGCATCTTCTGGAAGCTTGTCTCACTTCTTGCGAGTCTTCCAAAACCATGCCTTCTGCTGATAACATTGAATATTGTTAAAAGGACAGCTGATTGCCACTAAACACACAGACTCATCTTTAGATATTGCTTTTGGACAGTTGAAACCTCAGCAGACTCAAGGTCTTGAGTTAAAACTCCCATTTGTTTTGAGGTTGTACAAGAACACCCAGCTTCTTGGCAAAAGTCTAAGCCAGGCTTCTGCTTTGCCCTCTAATTTTTTCTACAGAAATAAAATGGACACATTTTAGCCCATTTTTGAACCCTAGTTCTAACTCTTGGACTTTTGCCTCTGTTCACTGATTCTTGTCTTACTTGGGCTTTTGTAATAGTACCTGGAAGTCATTTCTGCTGCTGTTCTCACCATTCTGAAAGGATTCAACTTTGCTTCTTGGTTTATGGTTCCAGACTTGTAAACAAATCCAAGCTAGTTACTTCAAAATTTTTCAGTAGGCTAGTCCAGATTGTATTGAAACTCCAATACTTTGGCCACCTGATATGAAGAGCTGACTCATTTGCAAAAGACCCTGATGCTGGGAAAGATTGAAGGTGAGAGGAGAAGGGGATGACAGAGGATGAGATGGTTGGATGGCATCACCGACTCAATGGACATGAGTCTGAGTAGTCTCCGGGAGTTGGTGATGGACAGGGAGGCCTCATGTGCTGCCGTCCATGGGGTCGCAAAGAGTCAGACACAACTGAGAGACTGAACTGAACCGAACTGAATTCAGATTAGCAGAAACTTGCCTTTGCCCTTTTGTTCCTCCTAGGCTAGAGTCAGGGCAATATCATCCTTAAATTTAACGTAAGAATAGTTTGGGGGAATCATTTCATCTTAACTCTCCTGTTCCTGTTCTTATGTAGGGATCACTTAAGGTGTGATGATAACATTTCTTTTCCCTCTACTCTCCTTTTCCTTCTATTTCACAAAGGACTTATGAGAGCACTAAAAGTGAACTCGTTCCACTAGCAATATCAGAAAATGATACATATTTTACAAATGAATCAAAATACCTGAAAAAATATTCTGGATGGCTGGCAGTCACCCTTCTGCTTGATTTTAACAGGGATCTGCATGACTGGGTCTGTGTTCTGAATGAACATAATGAATGCATTTTCAACTATTAATAATATATCAGTAACATGTTTGTCAAAGTCAAAATGTGGGCTGGTATTGGATACACACTGGAGGAGGGCATGGCAACCCATGCCAGTATTCTTGCCTGGAGAATCTCATAGACAGAGGAGCCTGGTGGGCTACAGTCCAGGGGTCGCAAAGAGTCAGACACAATTGAGCAGCTGAGCACACACACACACAATCTGTCAGTGTTGCTGAGGCATGCTGCATCACTGAGGATCGCAGTGGTGACCCAGTGGTGGTGAAGGAAATCCTGTTAAGGATATATGATGAGACTTCATTATTATCTGTGTAAAGAGGTGTTGTTTAGCCTCCCAATGTGGGACTGGTTTGTACAAATCAATCAGTAATCAAGAGTATACACATCACTACAATATGTAACTCAGAAGAGTTCATATTCTCTGAAGGTACTGAAAATGTACAGAGAGAAACAATATTGTTCAGTCTAGCTTATATAATTTCCCTGAAATACGGGGAGGGGGATTTGTAAATATATGATTAAATCAGATATCCTAAAACCATTTGTGTATATCCACCCATCAGGCCACTAAAAGGGAGGCTGCCTGTTGTTTAAGAGTTTGACTTATACAATCAGCTAGCATTGGGTTATTGAAAAGCAGAGATATTACTTTGCCAAAAAAGGTCCATCTAGTCAAGGTTATAGTTTTTCCAGTGGTCATGTATGGATGTGAAATTTGGACTGTGAAGAAAGCTGAGTGCTGAAGAATTGATGCTTTTGAATTGTGGTGTTGGAGAAGACTTTTGAGAGTCCCTGGGACTGCAAGGAGATCCAACCAGTCCATTCTAAAGGAGATCAGCCCTGGGATTTTTTGGAAGGACTGATGTTGAAGCTGAAATTCCAATACTTTGGCCACCTCATGCAAAGAGTTGACTTATTGGAAAAGTCTGATGCTGGAGGGGATTGGAGGCAGGAGGAGAAGGGGACGACGGAGGATGAGATGGCTGGATGGCATCACTGACTCAATGGATGTGAATCTGAGTGAACTCCAGGAGTTGGTGATGGACAAGGAGGCCTGGCATGCGCAGTTCACGGGGTCACAAAGAGTCTAACACAGCTGAGCCACTGAACTGAACTGAACTGAGCATTGTGTTTATCTACTTTACTATTTAACAGAGGTATAATTTGGGGCAAATTATTCAATACTTTCTTAGCCCCAGCTTATATATAAAATGGATTAAGAGTGCTTACCTCTTATAAAATTATGAAGAATATTTAATTAATAAATACAAATGCTTAGCCCTGTGCCTAGTACATAGTATAATTCATAGCTATTTTTATGAATAATATTATTGGTTAATATTACTAACATGATTTAAAACATCTAACTAGTACTTAGAGTATTATTTGCTGTATTCCTTTTTATGCTAAGCCATGGTGGAGTGATATAATTAGAAATATGAAAGAAAAGTTTACATGTAAAGTTTATCCTGGCATGAATAAATTATAAATCGATATATTTCACACATTATCACCTTTTAAAAGAATTTTACTGAAATATGATTTGTTTAAACTTATTCATTTAAGGTATTCCATTTAATGTCTTTTTGGTGTAGTTAGAGTTATGTACATTGTTGTTGCTTAGTTGTTCAGTTGTGTCCAACTCTTTGTGACCCCATGGAATGCAGCACGCCAGGCTTCCCTGTCCCTCACCATCTCCCAGAGTTTGCCCAAGTTCATGTCCATTGAATTGATGATGCCATCTAACCATCTCATCCTCTGTCACCCTCTTGTCCTTTTGCCTTCAATCTTTCCTAGCATCAAGGTCTTTCCCAATGAGTCAGAAATTCACATCAGGTGACTTCAGCTTAAGCATCAGTCCTTCCAAGGAGTATTCAGGGTTTATTTCCTTTAGGATTGACTGGTTTGATCTCCTTACAGTCCAAGGGACTTGCAGGAATCTTCTGCAGCACAACAGTTCAAAAGCATCAGTTCCTCAGTGCTCTGTCTTTACTGTCCTGCTCTCACATCCATGACTCACATACTTGACTACTGGAAGACCAAAGCCTTGATGATCTGAAACTTTCTTTGTTGGCAAAGGTTATAAATGTAATTTTAGGACATTTCATCACATCAAAAAGAAACGCTATACCTATTTATTGTCACTTTCCATTCCCCTCCCCCAGACCTAGGCAACCACTAATCTATATTCTGTCTATAGATCTGCTTACTCTGAACATTTCATATAAATAGAATCATATAATACAACACATTTTTTTTCTTGCTTTTCTTTTTTTTTTCCTTTTTTTTTAAAAAATTTTATTTTTTTAGTTTGTTTTGCTTTACAATACTGTATTTGTTTTGCTACACATCGACATGGATCAGCCACGAGTGTACATGATCTCCCAATCCCGACCCCCACCTCCCCCCTCCCGCCTCACACCCTCTCTCTGGATTATCCCCGTGCATCAGTCCCAAGCACCCTTGTGACTGGCTTCTTTCACTTAGGGTAATATCATCAAGGCTCATTCAAGTACTGACACCTTATTCCCTTTTATTGTTGAATAATAGTGGTGGACAGGGAGGCCTGGCATGCTGCGATTCATGGGGTCGCAAAGAGTCAGACACGACTGAGCGACTGAACTGAACTGACTGAAGTTAGATTGAGCTTTTATTACTTGCAATAAAAAAGCACTAATGATTCAAGCTTCTTAAGCCACAGAAAAAAGAAAGCAATGCTTTTCTCTCTATTCCCTGCAGTCGCTGATAAGAATAGTTTTTGTGCACATAAAATGTCATAATTCTATGCACACTGATGTAACAAAGGGAAATCCTTTAGGAAAGGTGTGTCTTTGATGGTTTATATGTTATCTAAGTGGGGGGTGGAGTGGCTACAGAGTAGGCCAGGAAAACTGTATTTAACATTTCATATGTGTGTGATCAGTTGCTCAGTACTGTCCAACTCTGTGCGCCCTCATGGACTGTAGCCTTCCAAGCTCCATTGTCCATGGGATTTCCCAGGCAAGAATATTGGAGTGGGTTGCCATTTCCTTTTCCCTGGGATCTTCCCAACTCAGGCATTGGAAAAACCAACAAACTAAAAACAGACTTATTTTGATATTGTGATTTTGTCACATGAATGTGAATTTTCTTTTGCAACAATTAAGTCTTAGCTTTTAGAAAGCCTATTTCTCTTTTATACAGAGAAATACATTTCCTATGAGCTGACAAGAATCTCTTGAAACATAACGTTAGAGGCTTACTTTGTCAAAGCTACTGTTTTCATCTGGGGGGGTCAAATGATATTTAACTATGTCATTTGTTCATATTTGAATTTCAACTACACTTTCTAATAATATATTATCTACAGTTGTACATGCTTTTTTCTTATGTTTTGCTAAAATGTATCACATAAGGAAAACTCAAAAACTCAGTTTGCTTTTAAGGGAAGGATGCTGATTTTAAAAAGCAACTGAAAGTTTTCTCCAAATGTAACTAATTACAGTGATTGAAGATTTCTTTTGCAAATATATAAGACAGAGGAACCTGACATGATTCTATAGTTCTTGGGGTCACAAAGAGTTGGACACGACTTAGCAGCTGAACAAAAACATAAATTTGAAATACGGATGCTTTATTTTTTGTAATTGAAGTATAATTTATTTACAATGTTATATTAGCCTCAGGTGTACAAACTATTGATTCGTTATTTTTATACATGACATGACCACAGTAAATCTAATTACCATCTGTTATCATATATAATTATAATATTACTGACTAGATTACCTATATTGTACATTATATCCTTATGACATTTATAACTGGAAGTTTGCACCTCTTAATTGCCTTCCCTTATTTTGCCCATCTTCTACCCCCACCCTCTCTGGAAACCACCTGTTTGTTTTCTGAGTCTGTTTCTGTTTTTATGTTCACTTGTTTTTTTTTACTTATGTACCACATAAGTGAAATCACATGGTAATTGGCTTTCTGTCTAACTTATTTCACTTACCAGACAATCCTTTAGGTCCACCCATATTGTTACAAATGGCAAAATTTTGTTTTTTATGGCTGAAGGATATACCATTGTATAATATGTTTGCATGTGTGCTAAGTGGCAGACCTCCTTACCTGCCTCCTGAGAAATCTGATGCAGGTCAAGAAGAAGCAGTTAGAACTAGATATGGAACAACAAAATGTTTCCAAATTGGGAAAGGAGTATGTGAAGGCTATATATTGTCACCCTGCTTATTTAACTTATATGCAGAGCACATCATGAGAAACGCTGGGCTGGAGGAAGCACTAGCTGGAATCAAGATTGCAGAGAGAAATATCAATAACCTCATATACACGTGACACAACCTTATGGCAGAAAGGGAAAAAGGACTAAAGAACCTTTTGATGAAAGTGAAAGAGGAGAGTGAAAAAGTTGGCTTAAAGCTCAACATTCAGAAAACAAACATCATGGCATCTGGTCCCATCATTTCATGGCAAATAGAGGGGGAAACAATGAAGCAATGACAGAATTTATTTTCTTGGGTTCCAAAATTGCTGCAGATGGTGACTGCAGCCATGAACTTAAAAGAGGCTTCCTCCTAGAAAGAAAAGCTATTACCAGCCTAGTGAAAGTAAAAGTCACTCAGTCATGTCTGACTCTGCTAATACATGAACTATACAGTCCATGGAATTCTCCAGGTCAGAACACTGGAGTGGATAGCCATTCCCTTCTCCAGGGCATCTTCTCAACCCAGTGATCAAACCCAGGCTTCCTGCATTGCAGGCAGATTTTTTACCAACTGTGCTATCAGGGAAGCCCTGACAAGCCTAGATAGCATATTAAAAAGCAGAGACATTACTGTGCCCACAAAGGTCCGTCTAGTCAAAGCTATGGTTTTTCTAGTAGTTATATATGAATGTGAGAGTTGGATCATAAAGATGAGCACTGAAGAATTGATGCTTTTGAACTGTGGGGTTGGAGAAGACTCTTGAGAGTCCCCTGGACTGTAAGGAGATCAAACCAGTCAATCCTAAAGGAAATTAACTCTGAATATTTATTGGAAGAACTGATGTTGAAGCTGAAGCTTCAATGCTTTGGCCACCTGATGAAAAGAGCCAACTCATTGGAAAAAACCCTGATGCTGAGAATGATTGAAGGTAAGAGGAGAAGGGGGTACAGAGGATGAGATGGTTGGATGGCATCACCAACTCGATGGACATGAGTTTGAACAAGCTCCAGGAATGGGTGATGGACATAGAAGCCTGGTTTGCTGCAGCCCATGGGTTTGCAAAGAGTCAGACACAACTGAGAAACTGAACTGAACTAAGTCGCTTCAGTCATTTCTAGCTCTTTCTGACACTATGGACTGTAGCCTGCCAAGCTCCTCTCCATAGGATTCTCCAGGCAAGAATACTGAAGTGGGTTGCCATGCTTTCCTCCAGGGGATCTTCCTGACCCAGGTATCAAACATGCATCTCTTATGTCTCCTACATTGGCAGGTGGATCTTTACCACGAGCACCACCTATTTACTACATCATTACTTAATCTATCAGTGGACATGAAGGTTGCTTCCATATCCTGTTGTTCAATTGCTAAGCTGTATCCAACTCTTTGCAACCCCATGGACTGCCCCTCACCAGGCTTCCCTGTCCTTTATACCCATAAGGATTCTATGAGAGAGAAAGTTGCTCAGTCATGTCCAACTCTTAGCAACCCCATGGAATATACAGCTCATGAAATTCTCCAGGCCAGAATACTGGAGTGGGTAGCTGTTCCCTTCTCCAGGGGATCTTCCCAACCCAGGGACTGAACTCAGGTCTCCCACATTTCAGGCAGATTCTTTACCAGCGGAGCTACAAGGGAAGCCCAAGAATACTGGAAAGGGTAGTCTAGCCCTTCTCCAGCAGATCTTCCTGATCCAGGAATTGAAGTGGGGTCTCCTGCATTGCCAGCAGATTCATTACCAACTAAGCTATCAGGGAAGCCCATGAAGCTTCTATCCTATTATAAATAATGTGACAATGAGCATAGGGGTGTATATATATCTTTCTGAATTGGTGCTTCTCTTTTCCTCAGATAAATACCCAGAAGTAGAATTGTTGAATTGTATGGTAGTTGTATTTTTTATTTTTTTGAAGACCCTCCCTATGGTTTTCTACAGTGGCTGCAGCAGTTTGTATTCCCATCAGCAGTGCAGAAAGTTCCCTTTTTTTCATGCTATCATCAGTTCTCATCTTTTTGATGACAGCCATTCTGACAAGTGAGAAGTGACATCTCATTATGATTTTGATTTTCATTTACCTAATGAATTATTTGTATGCATGTCAGGAAGTAACAATTAGAACTGGACATGAAACAACAGACTGGTTACAAATAGGGAAAGGAGTACATTAAGGCTGTATATTGTCACCTTGCTTATTTAACTTAAATGCAGAGTACATCAGGAGAAACCCTGAGCTGAATGAAGCACAAGCTGGAATCAAGACTGCCAGGGGAAATACCAATAATCTCAGGTATGCAGATGACACTACCATTATAGAAGAAAGCAAAGAACTAAAGAGCCTCTTGATGCAATTGAAAGAGGAGAGTGAAAAAGTTGGCTTAAAACTCAGCATTCAGAAAATAAAGATCATGGCATCTGGTCCCATCACTTCATGGCAAATAGATGGGGAAACAGTGGAAACGCTGGCAGACTATTTTGGGTGGCTCCAAAATCACTGCAGATGTTGACTGAAGCTATGAAATTGAAAGATGTTTGCTCCTTGGAAGAAAAGCTATGACCAACCTGCTGCTGCTGCTGCTAAGTCACTTCAGTCATGTCTGACTCTGTGCGACCCCAGAGATGGCAGCCCACCAGGCTCCCCCATCCCTGGGATTCTCCAGGAAAGAACACTGGAGTGGGTTGCCATTGACCAACCTAGACAGCATATTAAAAAGCAGAGACATTACTTTGCCAACAAAGGTCCATCTAGTCAAAGCTATGTTTTCCCAGTAGTCATGTATGGATGTGAGAGTTGGACTATAAAGAAAGCTGAGTGCTGAAGAGTTGATGCTTTTGAACTGTGGTGTTGGAGAAGACTCTTGAGAGTCCCTTGGACTGCAAGGAGATCCAACCAGTCCATTCTAAAGGAAATCAGTTATGAATATTCATTGGAAGGACTGATGCTGAAGCTGAAACTCCAGTACTTTGGCTATCTGGTTTGAAGAACTGATTCATTGAAAAGACCCTGATGCTGGGAAAGATTGAAGGTTGGAGGAGAAAGGGATGACAGAGGATGAGACGGTTGGATGGCATGACTGACTCAATGGACATGAATTTGAGTAAATTCTGGGAGTTGATGAGGGACAGGGAGGCCTCATGTGCTGCAGTCCATGGGGTTGCAAAGAGTCAGACATAACTGAGAGACTGAATTGAACTGATGAATTAATGTGTGCTTGGGTGGGGGTGCTTGGCAGGCCAGCTAGAGTGACTAGACTCTGTCCCTACCTGAGCTATCAAGATGGTATGTGTGAGTTGCTCAGTTGTGTCTCTTTGTGACCACATGGGCTGTAGCCCACCAGGCGCCTCTGTTCGCAGGGATTCCCTAGGCAAGAATACTACAATGGGTTGCCATTTCCTTCTCCAGTGGATCTTCCCAACCCAGGGATCGAACCCGGGTCTCTCTCATCACAGATGGACTCCTTACCATCTGAGCCACAAGGAAAGCCAAGGTGGGAGGGGCATAAAAATGGTGCTCTCTGGTGCCACCAAACCTGGAGAGAGTTCTAGCAGTTCCCTGCCCATTTTGCAAATGCTGGTAAGTGTATTTCCTTCATATACAGTCTGTGCTTAGTTGCCCAGTTGTGTCCGACTCTTTGTGATTCCATGGACTGCAGCCCACCAGGTTCCCCTGTCTATAGGGTTTCTCCAGGCAAGAATACTGGAGTGGGTTTCTATGCCCTCCTCCAGGGAATCTTCCCAACCCAGGAACTGAACCAAGGTCCCCCTCATCACAGGCAGATTCTTTACCTTCTGGGCTACAAATGCAGCCACATATATAGTCTAGTTGTCTTTAAGCTGCTGCTTTTGTTTGTTTGGGGGTGGGTGTAGTTTTCATTTGCTTGCTTTTTTTGTGAGCCCAGATAGATAAGTCTGCATTCAAACCACTCAGTGATATACCTCCCTATTGTAGCCTGCTGTGTCAGGGGATGGGGTTTCTGTGAATACCAGGTCTCCACCTCTCTTACCAATCTTCATGTATCCCTCTAGCATCTTTTGTGCAAAAGCTGTTCCATCAGCCCTCAGTTCTTTTTCAGGAGGAAGTATTTCTATCTGTAAGTTTAGAGCCAACATGTCTTTGGAAGACAATGAGTTCAAGATCTTTATATTGCTGTCTTGGACCAGACCTTTTTATTTCTGAAACACAGAACATATATAGATGGTCATTATAATACTAAGTAAAATTCAGACTGAGAAACTGGGAAAAATCAAGTTAGAATTCTAATCGTTTATAAAAGCACACTTTGAGGAATTAAAAAAGACTTTAAACACATATTTAATTTTACAAAGTCTCAACCAGGCGTTGGTTTAACAAATATGTATTTGGTATGAATTTTCTCCACAATGCCAAATTGTATAAACTGATGAAACTGGGAAAAAAAAAAAAGCTATTTGTTCTCTCCCAAACTCCCATCCCTTGAGGAATGGATGCATGTATACCTTTGGATGAGTTCCTTTGCTGTCCACCTGAAACTATCACAACATTGTTAATTGGCTATTGTTGTTTAGTTGTACCTGACTCTTTGTGACTCCATAGTCTGCCAGACTCCTTTGTCTATGGGATTTCCCAGGCAAACATACTGGAGTGGGTTGCTGTACCACAATACAAGGTACAAAGTTGAAAAAACAAAAACAAAAACAAAAAACACCTCACACAACTATTTATTTGTATTAAACTGAACTGAATCTGACTCCAAGTTCTAAGTCATTAGGGCTGTGCACTACCTAATATCTACTATATTGGAAGAGAGAAACTTTGTAAATCCCCAAATAAAGAAAGTTTGTAAATCTTCAAATTTGGATTCTGATTTTCAGTACATTGGGGGCAGGGGTGAGTTACCATCCTTCAGGGAAAACTGGGGACAGGGACTTTTCCCCAAGATTTCTAAAGCCCAGGGGTAAGAGTCCAAATTCCTTAGGCCCATCTTGGCAGCCATTTTTTCTAGCAAGTTTTGGATAAATGGGAACCAATTGTTTGTCACAAAAAATGTCAAGACCCCATTATCATTTCAGATTGGCAAATACTCACAAGATTTCTCCCTGGTTGATTAGCTTTTGTTTGGAGAACTGCTGGAAGTAGCCTCTCTTTTCTCAATGTGTCTCCAACTTTTAAATAATCCCAGTGGTGGCTTGTATCATGCAGGTTTATTCAGTTGCAAGATAACAAGAACCGCACTCATTGAAACACGTAAGGGAGTTTATTGCCTTAAAAAATGGGGACTTCCTAGGAACGATTGCTACACCCTTGGTTTCTCCCTGTGTTTCATTTCCATCAGCCTATGAATTTCATTTACTCTCTTATATATTGAGAGTTTGAGCAAGCTCCAGGAGTTGGTGATGGACAGGGAAGCCTGGCCAGCTGCAGTCCATGGGGTTGCAATGAATCCATGGGGTTGCAATGAATTGGACATGACTGAGGGACTGGACTGAACTGAACTTTTATATCTTAAAGATACCTCCTTGACTTAAAGTTTTATCTCCATTTCCTTAACATATAGCCTCAAATCAGTGGAGTGATCACAACACTACATTGAGATTGCTCTTTTTAGGATTTCCTATGTTTCTAAATCTATCATATTCCTCTTTCTTGGTGTTTATCAGCATTAGTTAAATTGGACCATTTTCTCCTTTTTGAAGCATATTTTTCTGTTGGATTTTATGATAATATCCTAAACTGGATATTTTCACTGAACACTGAAGAATTGATGCTTTTGAACTATGGTGCTGAAGAAGACTCTTGAGTCCCTTGGATGGCAAAGAGATCAAACCAGTCAATCCTAAAAGAAATCAACCCTGAATATTCATTGGAAGGACTGGTGCTGAAACTGAAGCTCCAATACTTTGGCCACCTGATGGGATAAGCCAACTCATTGAAGAAGATCCTGATAGTGGAAAGGCAAGAGGAAAAAAGGGCAACAGAGGATAAGGTGGTTGGATGGCAACATCAACTCAATAGACACGAGTGTGAGCAAACTCCAGAAGATACTGAAAGATAGCGAAGCCTGGTGTGTTGCAGTCCATGGGGTCACAAAGAGTCACACACAGCTGAGCGACTGAACAACAGCAATCATATACTTTGTTACTAATGACTACATTTAAGTTTATTTTGATCTGTTCTTTTTATTTCATCTGTAAAATATTGTAATAATGCAGGCTTATTCTTAGACTTCATCCCTCTATATTATTTCATTCACACTCATGCTCATAAATATGCACATATATATTGAGAGCCTAAATATAAGTGTGTTAACCCTGACTTACGCTGCAACTCCGGGTTTGCTAATCTATATTTGATTCCCTATTTGATATCTCTACATGGCTGTTTTAATAGGCACTTCAGATTTAACCAGAACAAAATTTTATTTTCTTTTATGTTATCACAATGGATAAGTTCTCATTCTGATTCAAAGAAAATGTAAATCTTTAATTATCAATAACAGTTAGTTCTGAGTAAGAATGTATGGAAGAGTGAAGCAGTACTAGATACCACACTGTCATCTGGGATGCCTCACAGCATCATAGGCATGATCTTAAATGCTCTTTTCCAAACTAGATATAAGTAGATATTTTGGAGAATCTGAGCAAGGCCCCCATAATTTACAAGCCATTTAGGGGAGCTACTAAATTATGGAGACTCAGTATCTCTACTTGCTAATATGACTAACTTTGATTCCTCAGTGTAGATGTACTTCATAAATCCAGAAATTTCAGGTTTATAAATGTGTGTTTTTAAACAACAACTGAGATCTTTGATTCTTAACTGAGATTCCACAGAACTTTGGGTTACACAATAAAGTGAGATTGAAAAAGCCATAAGACTTGAACACATCATGTGATATCAGTACTCATAGTGATAGACATGATCAAATTTATTAGTGGTCTTTCTGTCCCATATGGCAGTGCACAGCAGGACCATTCTCCTTTAGTCTCACTCTTTCGATGCAAGACTGAAAGACTGATAATGATTGGTGAGCACTGAGTTGCATGGAGGTGATGAACTGATGACAGTCTATCACTCACAAATCACTTCACACAGTCTACCCTCATGTACTGCAAACTGACTAAAAGAAGTTAGCTTTGGGGCATAATAGAAAATTGGAAGGACATTCTAAACAAGGAAGTTTTTGCCTCATAACTTATCACCAAACTCCCCCTCCACAAATTTATGTTAGAAATATTATGTTTAAAAAAATTCAACTGAGTACATGTAAAAGCTTAGTTGTCTTTATTCAATTATTCATGAATTGGGCAGCAACCCATTTAGTAAATAGAAAGATTTTCTGAGGAATTGACAAAGTGGAAGGCTTTTATTAAAACAAGGCAGGACAAGAAGATTATTAATGGAAAACAGGATTGTTGCAGGCAAGGTTGCATCACTAATGCTGACCTCCACTCTGAGGAGAGGTTGAAACTTCAATTAAGTCTTGGATTGCCATCCTGGGGGCAGGTGGTTCCTCCTGGGTCTGTAGTTTCTTTTTTCTTTTTAAAAAAATCTTCCTTTTGATCAAATATCAGCCTGAGAGATGTGAGAAATTTAAGGCAGAAGGACCACTGTTAGCTACCACTCAGTAGTTTTCTCAGTTTTGTTGATTTTTGTTTTTGCATCACAGAGCATGACATTTCTCCTGATTCCATTGGACATTCACAGGTCAAAGTTTCAGGTTCATAATCCTTTACTTGGTCATTCTCTTTGCTTTTCTGATATTCCAGTCTTGAGGAGATTGTTTGATAATTAGCAGCTGACAACATGCATTTGAAGCTTTTTTAGGGAATACAATACACCAAAGACACTATAAGGAGAATAATGCCCAATGTTTAGAATGCACTTTGGAGTCATGGTCCACAAGACTCAAATCAAAGCTCCCACTGAAGGAATCACAGCATTTTTTTAAAGAAATTAATTTACTTTAATTGGAGAATAATTACTTTACAATACTGTGATTTTTTTGCCATACATCAGTATGAATAGGCCATATGTATATATGTATCCCCTCCATCCTGAACCGCCCCCACCTCCCTCCCCACCCTTTTAAGCCAAGTGACTTGCTCAGTGATTTTACATAACTGAATATCACTTCATAATGAAACTCACCCAAATATCCCACAAGAAAATCTTTATCTCTTACCAAGAGCAGACCAATAATCCAATAAAGTTTTCTTCTTTTAGCAGATGAAAGAAAATTAAGTTACTTTTACGTAAGTACACAATTGATATTAAAGCTCATTCTTAAAACTCCCACAAGAACAATTCCGTTTTAGCCAGGTTGATTACAGGATTGATTCCTTCTTTTTCTTTCTTCCCAACTTTTTGTCCTTAGCTTGTCCTTTATTTACTTCCTTCCTATTCTGGAATAATAAAAAGTTTTAGTTCAGATAAAATTACTCTCATTTCCTTTAACAAGAACTGAGTGAGAGATAGCTTTCACATCAGCAGCTTACCTACATCCACCCATGAATTGAGTATATTTGGGAAATGACATGTCTGAGAGAGACATTTAGGAGTGGAAGAGGCCCCTCTGGGCTTCCCAGGAATTAAGATACAGAACTGTGGTCTTGGCGCTTTGCTTTAGTTTGGAATTTTCTTTTCAAGAGCACGAACAATGACTTTGGTACCCTGACAGAGTTCCTTTAATTATTATGGATTCTGTCTTAAACTTTTAGTTGTTTCAAAACCAAACATTGATCCCATAAGCAGCCTCTAGCTAGTACAGTCCTGACCGCCCTTGTTGTTCTTATAAGCTATTCATGGCCCTTTCCTTCTCAGAGCTCTAGAGGTTGCCCTTGCTTAGCAGTTTGTACGGCACCTCCACTCACGGTTCTTGGGGTTTTTTTTTAGCCAAAAAAAGACATGTTGCTTTTCTTGTATGTGGAGTTGTTTACCTTATTTCTAGTAGCTGTAATACATATGCTAGAATTTTTAAACCTTAGAAACTTTAATGTCTAGTGAAAACTAAGAAGTAACAACTGTGAACCTTGCATCAAAGAGAATTTTTTGACTGGCAGCTTTGTTTATCTCTAGAATCATGTTTCTTCACAGCACAATCATTCAATATTACTTAAAATGTTTACTAATAGACCCAAATTTATCTTTATTTTCTTTGCAATAAGTGACCCAAAGCAATTAAACCTATGATCAGTAATCAATATTTCACTATATTTTACTTGGAAATTATCTACATATTTAATAAATTTCTATCATATGATTTAACTTAGTAACTACAGTGAACTAGTTACCATGGTAAATAAATTTTGTAAACAAAAGTTTTGAAAGTTGTTTTTTAGTACACATACCATTGAATATTTTTGTTGTTAAAAATTCCACTCTTATCCCCACCTTACGTGTACATCGTTTGTTCTGAATAATTTTAGATTATCCATGAAAACTTCATGAGATAGTAGACAAAATCAGTCATCATCACAAGTTGTTGTTATTTAATGACATATATCACAACAGAGATAACATAAATTTGACCAGTAAACCCAAGTAGAAGTTTATCTGCATTATATACAATGTTGATAAATTAAAAGTCATGTCTGTTTTAATTAAATCAATGAACTTAGATTACTGAAGATTATCCAGGAACACATGAACTTGAAAAGCATTTGGATTGATTCCTGTTATTTTTTTTTAAATTAATTTTTATTTTTTAGTTTGTTTTGCTTTACAATACTGTATTCGTTTTGCTATACATTGACATGATTCCTGTTATATTTTGAGGACTTTAGAATGATTCAATCCTTTAAGAGCTTGCCTTCAAACCAACTTTGCTCTTCAGTTACGAAGTCCTGTCCAACTTTTTGTGACCCTGTGGACAGTAGCATGCCAGGCTCCTCTATCCTCTGCTATCTCCTGAGTTTACTCAAATTCATGCACACTGAGTTGGTGATAGTATCTAGCCATCTCATCCTCTGCCACCCCCTTCTTTTGTTTTCAATCTTTCCCAGCATCAGGGTCATAAGGTGGCCAAAGTATTGGAGCTTTAGCTTCAGCAACAGTCCTTCCAGTGAATATTCAGGGTTGATTTTCTTTGAGATTGACTGCTTTGATTTCCTTGCTGTCCAAGGGATTCTCAAGAGTCTTCTCCAGAAACACAATTTGAAAGCATCCATTCTTGCTTTAGTGCTCAGTCTTGTTTATGGTCTAGTTCTCAGATCCATACATGACTACTTGAAAAACCATAGCTTTTACTATATAGTCCATAGCAAAGTGATGTCTCTGCTTTTTAATACGCTATCTAGGTTTGTCATAGCTTTTCTTCCAAGGAACAAGTGTGTTACTTTCATGGGTGCAGTCACTGTCTATAGTGATTTTGGAGCCCAAAAAAATAAAATCTTGGATGGTAAAGCATCTACCTACAATTCAGGACACATGGGTTCAATCCCTGGGTCAGGAAGATCCCCTGAAGAAGGAAATGACAACCCACTCCAGTATTCTTGCCTGGGAAATTCCACAGACAGAGGAGCCTGGCAGGCTACAGTCCATGGGGTTGCAAAGAGTCAGACATGACTGAGCAACTAACACACTTTCCCCCCATCTATTTGCTATGAAAGGATGGGACTGAAGCCATGATCTCAGTTTTTTGAATGTAAAGTTTCAAGCCAGATTTTTTACTCTCATCTTTCACTGTCACCAAGAAGCTCTTTAGTTTCTCAAACCTACTAAATAGAGTTTTTTTTTTTTTTTTAACAAATAATTTTGGCAATATCATCTGGAAATAGAAAAATGTTACACATCTGCAATATCCATATATGGACACACGTATAACATATGGGCAGACAGACATTAATTATAGTTAATATTTGTGGAGATTGTAGAATTTCTCATTAGCTCAACTTCTAAATTCCTTTTTTTCTTCTCCTCAAAGTTTACATTTCAAAGAATTGTTGTTAAGTTCTAGAAAATACAAATGTGGGAAATCTATATCACAAAAGCACAAGTTAAGTGCAGGACAATTCTGTTTTCTTTGTCTTGATCTTTTCAAACATTATGAAAAAATAGGTAAGGTTTGATAGAGGGCCAGGGGAAAAAGAAAAAGAGGAGTGATGTGTGTGTGTGTGTGTGTGTGTGTGTGTGTGTGTGTCGGGGGGAGGGGTGTGGTGTGGATGAACTTTGAATTTCTGTGACCTGCAGAGATTTGCTAGATAAATAGTTTCCAGTTCCTCAAATAATTATCAGCTTCTTTTTAGATATCCTTTATCATTTTAACTTTTTTATTTGCATTTTAAAACCATTCAATGATGAATTTTGGAAGTTTCTGCATACTAATTAAAATAGGTACCCTGTTCTATTTATTTGTGTTCGGTTTGTTTGATTTAGAAGCTCTTGATTTTAAGGGCACTTCTCAAATCGTACCTATTTGGAATAGTCCCCATAATGGCCATAGTAATTTCCCTTGAGGGCTGACAAGACTTGGTAGGTCCCTTGCTGCAAATGGAGTTCAACTGGTCTAGCCATGTCTGGCTGCAAATGGGGCACAACTTATATTTCTACCTGTCAATTATTTTGAGTCTCTGATCTGACAGCTACCAAGCCAAGCTCTCAGCACACAAAACAAGCTTACTAAGATAATATCATCTTTATAAATATCTACAACTTCTCACACAGGACTGGAAAACGTCAGTTTTCATTCCAATCCCAAAGAAAGGAAATGCCAAAAAATGATCAAACTACTGCGGGATTGCACTCATCTCAAACACTAGCAAAGTAATGCTCTAAATTCTCCAAGCCAGGCTTCAACATGAACGTGAACTTCCAGATGTTCAAGCTGGATTTAGAAAAGCCAGAGGAACCAGATATAAAACTGCCAACATCTGTTGGATTATTGAAAAAGCAAGAGAGTTCCAGAAAAACATCTACTTCTGCTTTGTTGACTATGCCAAAGCATTTGACTGTGTGGATCACAACAAACTGTGGAAAATTCTTAAACATATAGGAATACCAGACCACCTTACTTGTCTCCTGAGAAATCTGTATGCAGGTCAAGAAGCAACAGGTAGAACCGAACATGGAACACAGATTGGTTCCAAATCAGGAAAGGAGTACATCAAGACTTCATAGTGTCACTCTGCTTATTTAACTTATATGCAGTGTACATCATGAGAAATGCTGGGCTGGAGGAAGCATAAGCTGGAATCAAGATTGTTGGAAGAAATATCAATAACCTCAGATATGCAGATGACACTACCCTTATGGCAGAAAGTGAAGAGGAACTAAAGAGCCTCTTGATGAAGGTGAAAGAGGAGAGTGAAAAAGTTGGCTCAAAGCTCAACATTCAGAAAACGAAGATCATGGCATCCAGTGCATCACCTCATGGCAAATAGATGGGGAAACAGTGGAAACAGTGGCAGACTTTCTTTGGAGGGCTCCAAAATCACTGCAGATGGTGATTGCAGCCATGAAATTAAGGCATTTGTTCCTTAGAAGAAAAGCTATAACCAAACTAGATAGCATATTAAAAAGCAGGGACATTATTTTTCCAACAAAAGTCCATCTAGTTTAAGCTATGGTTTTTCCAGTGGTCATGTATGGATATGAAAGTTGGACTATAAAGAAAGCTGAGGGCCAAAGAATTGATGCTTTTGAACTGTGGTGTTGGAGAAGACTCTTGAGAGTCCCTTGGACTGAAAAGAGATCCAACCAGTCTATCCTAAAGGAAATCAGTCCTGAATATTCACTGGAAGGACTGATGCTGAAGCTGAAACTCCAATCCTCTGGCCACCTGATTGCAATAACTGACTTATTAGAAAAGACCCTGATGCTGGGAAAGACTGAAGGCAGGAGGAGAAGGGGACAACAGTGGATGAGATAGTTGGATGGCACCCCTGACTCGATGGACATAAGATTTGAGTAAGCTCAGGGAGTTGGTGATGGACAGGGAAGCCTGGTGTGCTGCAGTCCATGGGGTCACAAAGAGTTGAAGGCGACTGAGTGACGGAACTGAACAACTTCTCACAGTTCTCAGACATAAAATAAGCAGATGTGTAGCAGATGGGGTTTGATCCCTGGGTCAGGAATATCCCCTGGAGAAAGAAATGCAACCCACTCCAGAATTCTTGTGTGGAAATTCCCATGGACAGAGGAACCTGATGGGCTATCGTCCAAGGAGTTGCACAGTGTTGGACAGGACTCGAGCTAGCAACTAAGCCACCACCAGGAAGATTGCGCACTTCCTGGATATAAAGGATCCCATTTAAACAAAATCTTATTCATCTGGGCCCCCTCACTGGATGCATGTGCGCTGTGTCCCTTCAGTTGTGTCAGACTCTGTGTGACCCGATGGACTGTAGCTCTCCAGCCTCCTCTGTCCATGAGATTCTCCATGGAAGAATACTAGAGTGGATTGTCATGACCTTCTCCAGGGGATCTTCCCCATCCAGGGATTGAATCCATGTCTCTTACGTCTCTTGCATTGACAGGTGGGTTATTTACTTCCAATGCCACCTGTAAAGTCCCTGACTGGCTGTAATTCAGTCTAAATCATATCCAGTCTGATTTTTAAACTGGACTTAGCCCAGTCCTAGAGCCAGTCCATTTTTAAGTCAGACCCAATCCACTCCAGCTTGTAACCATCAACAGTTCTCAGCATGGAATCTGGGGAATGTTCTAAACAGATGGGAAACTACAGCTTAAACTAACAGCAGTTTCCAGTGTGAAAGAGCCTAAAGCCAACCAAGAGCTGGGGTTTCCCACTCAAAAACCTGGAAATTAATTTTGTCAGGCTATTTTGCAGCCCTGGGGTTAAGTGGCTCCTCCTTGGGCCTGTAGTTTCTTTCTATTTTATTTTTTTCTTTAACAATTGTAAAACTTAGATTATGCTCATTGGAAAAGACTCTGATGCTGGGAGGGATTGGGGGCAGGAGGAAAGGGGACAACAGAGAATGAGATGGCTGGATGGCATCACTGACTCGATGGACATGAGTTTGAGTGAACTCCGGGAGATGGTGATGGACAGGGAGGCCTGGTGTGCTGCGATTCATGGAGTCACAAAGAGTTAGACATGACTGAGTGACTGAACTGAACTGAACTGATGCATATTAGACTATAATGAATTATAAAGTTTATTATGTACTTGGTGATTTTTTTCTCATTTACTTATTTATGCCTGTTTTATATTTTATTGGATTTTTTATTTTACAAATACATCTGGTGATCTGGTGTAGTGTTTTTATTTTTATTAATTTTTATTTTTTAGTTTGTTTTGCTTTACAATACTGTATTCATTTTGCTATACCTTGACATGAATCAGCCACGAGTGTACATGAACTCCCAATCCCGACCCCCACCTCCCCCCTCCCATCCCACACCATCTCTCTGGATTATCCCAGTGCATCAGTCCCAAGCATCCTGTGTCCTGCATTGAACCTAGACCGGTGATTTGTTTCATTTATGATATCATACATGTTACACTGCTACTCTCCCAAATCATCCCTCCCTCTCCCTCTCTCTCAGAGTCCAAAAGGCTGTTCTCTACATCTGTGTCTCTTTTGCTGTCTTGCGTACAGGTTTATCATTACCATCTTTCTAAATTCCCTATATATGTGTAAGTATACTGTTTTGGTATTTTTCTTTCTGGGTTACTTCACTCTGTACAATTGGCTCCAGCTTCATCCACCTCATTAGAACTGATTCAAATGTATTATTTTTAATGGCTGAGTAATACTCCATTGTGTATATGTACGAGAGCTTTCTTATCCATTCATCTGCTGATGGACATCTAGGTTGCTTCCATGTCCTGGCTATTATAAATAGTGCTGCGATGAACATTGGGGTACATGTGTCTCTTTCAATTCTGGTTTCCTCGGTGTGTATGCCCAGCAGTGGGATTGCTGGGTCATAAGGCAGTTCTATTTGCAATTTTTTAAGAAAAATAAACTCAAAATGGATTAAAGATCTAAACGTAAGACAAGAAACTATAAAACTCCTAGAGGAGAACATAGGCAAAACACTCTCTGACATAAATCACAGCAGGATCCTCTATGATCCACCTCCCAGAATACTGGAAATAAAAGCAAAAATAAACAAATGAGATCTAATTAAAATTAAAAGCTTCTGCACAACAAAGGAAACTATAAGCAAGGTAAAAGACAGCCTTCTGAATGGGAGAAAATAATAGCAAATGAAGCAACTGACAAACAACTAATCTCAAAAATATACAAGTAGCTTATGCAGCTCAATTCCAGAAAAATAAATGACCCAATCAAAAAATGGGCCAACGAACTAAACAGACATTTCTCCAAAGAAGACATACGGTGTGGTGCTTTTAAAGAGAAGATTCTAGTTTTAGGTGTACATATAATCTCATGAATCACATCACTGCACCAGTGCAACAAGGGGTGCAACACAAATCCTTTATTACAAAAGCTACTTATCAGTAGAGTGTTTGTTGACTGGTTATCCAAACTGGCTTATTTAGTTTCATTTTGTGTAAAATGCAAATCTATCAATGGCATCTGCAAAATTGAAGAGATACTTCATTATAAATCCCACTCACTTGACAAGTAAAGGTGCTGATTAGTTTAAATGGTTATTGAAGTCTCAAAATAGAGTAAAGCTTTTGTTTAAAGAAAAATCTCTGGAAGAGTGCTATTTAGTAGCAGAGAGAAACCTTATTTCTCAGAAAAGGAAAAAGTTATGCTGTTGGTGATAACCTGTTTAAGGGTGGTTGTAAAGTTACAAAAAGTAAAATGTTAGGGAAATATACAGTAGAAGAAATTGAGAAAGTTCCACTTTTAACTGCTATATTACATCAATCACAACAGGCTAAAGAGATTTCATGTAATAAACTGATAAATGATGGGTTTTGTGTTCAGATTAATGAATGATCAGGTTTTACCAATAATTATGTTGTACCAGTTATAAGATTTATGATAGTGAAATTCAAGAATTTTTTCTGCTAAAGAGAGTTGTCTGATATTAGCATGCTAAGATTTACTTCATTTTTATCTTACCTGGAAGCAAGGCCTGTTTTGAAGAATCCATAGTTGCATCTATACTGATAGTAGCCCATCAATACTGGCTCCATAAAAAATTTGCCTCCATAGTAAAAGAAAAAAACATTCAAACAGTCCTAACACCCTGTTTTCCTCAGAGAGTGCTCATTTAAAACGCAGAGATAAAATAGAGCTCTAGATGACAGTATAAAAGTGTTAACTTTATTAAACTGTTAGTTTTATTTTGTTATCACTCAAGAGTGAGTTAGAAACTGGAGACCTGTGCTAAGGGGCCATAAATGACTTCATACTACAGAAATTTATTGTCTTAGCAGCAGAACTCTGACAGGTAAATTGTGGGAAGACTGTTTTTTTTAAAGGCCAGATATTGCAGAGTTCCTTGAAAGTGACAAATGGCTCTGAAACAAGACTACTTAAAAAACACTCTTCATCATGTGAATCAGCTGCCAAGTCTCTGCAAGGCCTTGGGGAAATGTTTTGACCTCGAGTGGCAAGGTTCTTCCACTTTCAAGAAAAGTGGTAATAGCTGTAGGAACAGGTGTGAATGCTATTTTATTGTGGTTTTGATTCATATTTCTCTGACTAGTAATATTTAGCTTGTTTCCATATACCTATTGGCCATTTGCATGTTTTCCTCAGTGAAATGTTTACTGAAGTGTAGCTCTGTTAGTTTTTGAAGTTGTAAGAGTTCCTAAGTGAAATAAAACAAAAGAAACACTGCATGATTTTACTTCTATGATGTATCTAAAATAGTTAACAGTGACATACTTTATTTTTGGGGGCTCCAACATCACTGCAGATGGTGACTGTACCCATGAAATTAAAAGACACTTACTCCTTAGAAGAAACGTTATGACCAACCTAAACAGCATATTCGGAGAAGGCAATGGCAACCCACTCCAGTACTCTTGCCTGGAGAATCCCATGGACCCATGGACGGAGAAGCCTTGTAGACTGCAGTGCACGGGGTCGCTGAATCAGACTCGACTGAGCGACTTCATTTTCACTTTTTATTTCATGCATTGGAGAAGGTAATGGCAATTCATTCCAGTGTTCTTGCCTGGAGAATCCCAGGAATCGTGGAGCCTGGTAGGCTGCTGTCTATGGTGTCGCACAGAGTTGGACATGACTGATGTGACTTAGCAGCAGCAGCAGCAGACAGCGTATTAAAAGCAGAGATGTTACTTTGCCAACAAATGTCCATCTAATCAAGGCTATGGTTTTCCCAGTAGTCATGTATGGATGTGAGAGTAGGACTGTAAAGAAAACTGAGCTCAGAAGAATTGATGCTTTTGAACTGTGGTGTTGGAGAAGACTCTTGAGAGTCTCTTGGACTGCAAGGATGTCCAGCCAGTCCATCCTAAAGGAGATCAGTCCTGGGTGTTCATTGGAAAGACTGATGCTGAAGCTGAAAGTCCAATACTCTGGCCACCTGATGCAAAGAGCTGACTCATTTGAAAAGACCCTGATGCTGGGAAAGATTGAGGGTGGGAGGAGAAGGGCGAGACAGGGGAGGAGAAAAGGGAGACAGAGGATGACATGGTTGGATGGCATCACCAGCTCAATGGACATGAGTTTGAGTAAACTCTGGGAGTTGATGATCAACAGGGAGGCCTGGCCTGCTGCAGTCCATGGGGTTGCAAAGAGTTGGACTCGACTGAGTGATTGAACTGAATTGAAAACAGTTAAACTCATAGAATCAGAGTATAATTATGGTTGCCAGGAGGTAGGGGAAGGAGGAAATGGAGAGATATTAATCAACAGGCATAAATCCTCAATTATACAAGATGAGTAAGTTCTAGAGATCTGCTGAACAACATTAAATCTATAGTCAACTATAGTCAGCAAGACTGTAGACTATCTATGGTCAGCAAACAAACAACAATATTGTTAAAACTTAAATTTTTTAAGAGATTAAAAAAATGTAAACTTTGCAAATTCATGATGCAAATAAATAAAGTTTTTACTGCTGCTTGCATTTGACTGAGAAAAAGGCAGGATTTGAGAAAAGGCAAATGTCAAGTGTTACTGAAACTACCTGGGAGAACTGATTAACATTGAACATTGGTGTCCTTGCCTTTCAACATAAGTATGTGTCAGGGGAGAGTCTTTTCTCTGACTCTTCTGCTTGGGTTGGAAATGTGACTTTGAGAGAGGAAATGTACTCTGACCAGACTCAATATAATATTACTGACTGCTTCCAGGTAAGTTCTGGATTTATGTGAAGAAGGGTAGCCAGCCATTCATAGGACAGCAAGAAACATTTTTAAGTTTCTGACTTATACATATGAGCAAGAGTTTTCATATTTTATAGATATCATGAACAAAAAAGGAAATAATCTCATTTCAGTTAAAAAAGAAATATGTGTGCTTACATTTGACCCAAAATGAATATTAAGACAGCAAAAACTCAAATCAATAGCAACAAAAAACAAGCATAGCTTTCGCATTAAAGATGTAAATTTTCATCTTTATTATGGTTTCAAGCAGAACACCTTTTATGTTTATATAACCTAATTTAGAAAGATCAAGAAACCAATGCATTTGCATAATTGATCAACCCTATATTTAACCTGAATGTTTTTAAGAGATTAAAAAAAAAGAAATGTAAACTTTGCAAAAATCATGATGCAAATAAATCTTGATGTTTCTATTGCTGAATTCACAAGGAACTGGATTCTCAAAATCTTGTATAAAAAGAAGCAGTAGTACCATATGTAAAATAGAGAGCCAGTGGGAAATCAGTCCTGAATACTCATTGGAAGGACTGATACTGAAGCTGGAACTCTAATACTTTGGCCACCTGATAAAAGACCCTGATGCTGGGAAAGATTGAAGGTGGGAGGAGAAGGGGACGACAGAGGATGAAATGGTTGGATGGCACCACCAACTGATGGACATGAGTTTGAGTAAGCTTCTGGAGTTGGTGATGGACAGGGAAGCCTGCTGTGCTGTGGTCCATGAGTTGCACAGTCAGATGCAACTGAGCGACTGCACTGAATGGGAATTTGCTATATGACTTGAAGCTCAAACTGGTACTCTGTGTCAACTTAGGTAGGTTGGATGGAATGTGAGGTGGGAGAGAGTTCAAAAGGGAGGGGACATATGTATACCCATGACTGATTCATTTTGACTAGGGCAGAAACCAAGAAAATATTGTAAAGCAGTCATCCTTCAATTAAAAATAAATAAGTAGTGGTCTGTATTTTTTTTGTATGCTTCAAATTAAGGTTTTAATAATTTTACTTTTGGACATGGTCAATAAAATTTCATGTATGTAAATAAAGTTGTTTAAAATCTATTTTAGTAAAATTAAAAGGAAAATTAAGTCTACTGACCCTATCTTTAGAAAATTTAATCCTGTTTTTAAGACATTATGTTGCCTTTACAAGTTTTAAAAACTTATAAGAAAAGATGAACTTCAAGAATCATAAGGCATGTTTAGTTATTTTATAATAGAGGCTCACTTTAAGGTTATTTTACTCTTAGGTTAGAATTACTTCTGTACTACATATTGTAACTCATTAACATCTTGTATAGTAGATATTTGTGATAAGATTTTTAAGTTTACTGAAATAAAGTTTTAAAAAAAGCATGAATTAAATAAAAACTGAAGAAAAACCTAAATACTGGCTAACATTAGAACTGATATCACTATGAAAGACCAAAAGGTTGGTGTGGATATTTAGGAAAGGGAACCGTTTTGCTTTGCTGTTGGGATTTGTAGGTTGGTACAACCACTATGGAAAATAACAGCAAAAATATCCTGCCTGTTATTCCTAATCTAAATATTTTCTAATCAACTCAAATTATATTCTCTTTTAACATGGTTTATTACCAGCTATATTTCAAACAACTTGTGCTGTTACTGTAAAATTTTCAACATAAAACCTTTATTAAAATGAATTAAAAATGACAACATTTCCAAATACCAGGAAAAATTTCCTCCTTTATTGATGTGGAAGATTTTCAAATATGTCTTCATCTGGAAATATTTATTTCCATTTCCTATGGCATTGCTGAGTTACAGTTAACTGTAAGTGTGACTGGCGTATGTAACTGACAAACATTATTTTGAAGGAGGGCAGAAGCTTTCACAAAATCAATATGAAACCATTTGGGAAAGTGGAATTGTTTAGAGAAATATAAATATATTCACTCAGTTTCTGCCCATTTCCTGAAAACAGTGTGAAACTAAAATTGAAAAAAAGCAATGTTCTTCTAAACATCTGTCCATTAAATTTGTATCATATAAACATAGTTTTATGACTATTATCACAGACACTTTCTTCTTATTTAGTAATTTCCTCATTCCCTTGTGACCAACTGCATCAATTTTAGCATGGACCCCTTAATGGAAATTCATAAAATTCTCTATCATCTTAAAGATATTCTTTTTAATGTGTCAAATATGTACTATTAACTCTTTTGTAATAGCAGAATAGTTATTAAAGTATCTTTGTAATAGTAATCAAAATATCTTTGGATTTTTTTGTACTTTATTCTGAGGAAAAGTAAAGGCTGATAATAAACAATGTACTTTATATCTGCTGATTTATGAAGCTAGTCAGCAAAGCAAACAAATCTACTACTGCCTCCACCCTATTAAGAGAAAGCCAAATGAAATATTGATTTCTACACAAAACAATAAAAGGAATCATTTAAACACCTTCATAATTTCTTCCAAAGATTTGTTGCTTTTCCTTTATGTTCAGAACCTAGTTTGCTTTTACCACTTCAGTTTTCACCAAAATCTGTGTGGGTAAAATCTACACCTGTAAGCTCAATTCTATATGACCAAATTTCTATCAAAACTTTTCCCTTAGGGATCCCAGTGTTGCTTTAGTCTCAGTATATTTCTAAACAGAAGTAATTTTTAGTCCCTAAGTCAGCTTCCATTGTCAATGTTTTGTTTCTGGCTGTGATGTTACTTTTCTGTTAGTCTTCAATAATTTTAGGAAATATAGGTTGAGCACTTACTATTTGCTCATACCTGCACCAAACACTGGGAATATAAAGAAGACGAGGTCCCTGAAATAACGTTTGTAACCAGTGAAAGATTCAAACTGTATTGGACCACTACAGTCAAAGTAGTAAGTGATAAAGATTAGCCTAGTGTTTCAATGTGAGAGAAATCTTCCAGAAGAAAGCCTATCTAAATAAAACTATAAAAGAATAATAGAAGTAGTCAGGTAAGGGAACAAATAATGCTGTTGGAGCAGTATTTCAGCTTGTGTAACCTTCTGCAAAGGTATAGATGAAAATAGCATGTAGGTAGGAAACATTCCATATGGTTGAATAGAATATAAAAGGCATGTGATAGAAGGTGTATCTGAAAAGGTATTTAAAGAACTGCAGTTTTTCTTGACTGACTTTTACAATTTGTTCTTATTTATTTGTTGGCTATCCTGGGTCTTTGCTGCTGCTCAGGCTTTTATCTAATTGTGGCAAGCTAGGCCTACTCTCTAATTGTGGTGCTTGGGCTTCTCATTGTGTTGGCTTCTCTTTCTGCAGAGCATGGACTCTCGGGTGCATGGACTTCAGTAGTTGTGACTCCCAGGCTCTAGAGTGCATCTCAAGAGTTGTAGCTCACAGGCTTAGTTGCTCTGCAGCATGTGGGCTCCAAGATCAGGGATGGAACCCGTGTCCCCTGCATTGACAGATAGATTCCTAACCACTGGCCCACCAGTGAAGTCCTTACTGACTGATTTTAAGCAAGGATCGGCTTGATTATATTTTAGAAGTGTCTTCAGTATAGTGTGAATACCTAGTTAAGATCAAGAAAAGAGGAAATTGGTCCAGTGGATGATGATGGTCCGGGTCATGACAACTTCAGCAAGGTTAGGAACAGAGTGGAGAGAATTGGATGGATTTAAGTAGTAGTATTGAAATGCTGCCAATGAGATTTGATGATTACATGTGAGTTTCAGTGAGACCTGAGTAAAGTTCACTCTTTTTTGTATATCATGGCAGATGGTGGAGTATTTACAGAGCTAGAGAATATAGGAGGGCTTACTTAGAAAACATTTCCACTGAATGTCCAACATGAATTGTTGGACATTTAGTGGAAATGTTCATAAGTTGATTGTGTGGAGTTATTTTCAAAAAGGGTAAGGGCTAGAGATGATAGATTTAGAGTAATCAGAATATAAAGGTAACTGAGGGGCCTCCTGGTGGAGGAAGTAATCAGGATACATGAATAATGTGAGAAGAAAAGCAGCCTAATGAGAACACTGAGTTTAAGGCTCTTTATTTTGTTTCCCACGGGCATGTGGGATTTTAGTTCCCTATTTAAGGATCAAACCTAGGTCCCCTGCATTTGAAGCATGGAGTCATAACCACTGAACCAGCAAGGAAGTTCCATGACTCTTCCTGCTCATTCCCTATGGGAGGTTTATTAAAAGTATCCAGAAGGTATGGAAAACCACAAGGTGTGGTAGTATTTTGGAGACAGGAAAATGAAGTACTTCACAAATTTTTGAGGTGGTTCTTTCTTTTTTAATTAGAATTTTTTTGGGTACAGTATGTCACATGACCAAGTTTTTCCAATAATTAATTCTAATATTTAACAGTTTAGCATTGTATTTCTCTGTATTTTGAATATTTAAATAATTATATAAACTTGTTTATGTTACATTTCTGAATTTCATAGGGAATTATATTTTTGAGATCTATTTTTCTAATGATCAGATGGAAGTAATAACTAATTAAAAATTATGGAGGTATAGTTGCTTTACAGTGCTGTTAGTTTCTACTGTACAGCAAAATGAATCATCATACATATATATATATGCCCACCCTCCTTCCCATTCAGATCACCACAGAGCATTAAGTAGAGTTCCCTGAGCTATACAGTATGTTCTCATTAGTTATCTATTTTATTCATAGTATCAATAGTGTATGTGTGTCCATCCCAAACTCTCAGTTTTTAACAGTATCTGAATTTTAAGATTCTGATACCTAAATCCCTAAATGAAAATGAACCATTGTTTTGTTTGTGACTTCCTTGTTTTTTATTTATTTTAGCTTTAATAAAACTATTGAAGTATTTTTGATTTACAGTGTTAATTCTGATCTACAGCAAAATGATTCAGTTATATATTTATATACTTTTAAAATATTCTTTTCCATTACGATTTATCACAGAATATTGAATATAGTTCTCCAAATGCACTATTGTTAAAGACCAGGCTTGTTTGCATCACATCCCAATAATTCAATTTTACCAATAGTGTTCATAAAAGTGATTATTTTTGTCTAAATTCTGTAATTTATTCTAAAGCAGTCATACTGGGAACTGAAAGCAATTGTGAACTTATGCATGCAGCTCCAACTAGCAAGTGTATTTTAAATTAGCACTGTGTGTGTGTGTGTGTATATATATTAATATTGTGTGATTTGAGAAGTGCTTTCTAGAATGTACAACATTTTAATACCAATCTATTTCTGAAAATCAGATGTTTTGGGTGACAGTGCTAAATAGGAGCTTAATCCTGGTTCCGTTTTTTTTTTTCAAATGAGAAAACCATAAGTTGGACATGACTGAGTGAGCACACATGTATGTAACACACATATATGAAATGCTTAGCATATCATTTTATGCTCATATTTTAAAAATTGCTTTGTTTAATTAACATGTAAAGTTTATAGAGTCAAAAATACTATATTTCAGTTCAGTTCAGTTCAGTTCAGTCACTCAGTCGTGTCCTGCTCTCTGCGATCCCATGAATCGCAGCACACCAGGTCTCCCTGTCCATCACCAACTCCCGGAGTTCACTCAGACTCATGTCCATCGAGTCAGTGATGCCATCCAGCCATCTCATCCTCTGTCATCCCCTTCTCCTCCTGCCCCCAATCCCTCCCAGCATCAGAGTCTTTTCCAATTAGTCAACTCTTCGCATGAGGTGGCCAAAGTACTGGAGTTTCAGCTTCAGCATCATTCCTTCCAAAGAAATCCCAGGGCTAATCTCCTTCAGAATG
The DNA here is from genome assembly GCA_006408695.1 of Aepyceros melampus. Classification (NCBI taxonomy): domain Eukaryota; kingdom Metazoa; phylum Chordata; class Mammalia; order Artiodactyla; family Bovidae; genus Aepyceros; species Aepyceros melampus. Next base: position 34,633 of record SJXQ01006739.1, on the reverse strand, counting down.
GACTGGTTGGATCTCCTTGCAGTCCAAGGGACTCTCAAGAGTCTTCTCAAACACCATAGTTCAAAAGCATCAATTCTTCAGNCAAAGTACTGGAGTTTCAGCTTCAGCATCATTCCTTCCAAAGAAATTTCAGGGCTGATCTCCTTCAGAATGGACTGGTTGGATCTCCTTGCAGTCCAAGGGACTCTCAAGAGTCTTCTCCAACATCACAGTTCAAAAGCATCAGTTCTTTGGTGCTCAGCTTTCTTCACAGTCCAACTCTCACATCCATACATGACCACAGGAAAAACCATAGCCTTGACTAGATGGACCTTTGTTGGCAAAATAATGTCTCTGCTTTTCAATACGCTATCTAGGTTGGTCATAACTTTTCTTCCAAGGAGTAAGTGTCTTTTAATTTCATGGCTGCAGTCACCATCTGCAGCCATTTTGAAGCCCAAGAAAACAAAGTCTGACATTGTTTCCACTGTTTCCCATCTATTTTCCATGAAGTGATGGGACCAGATGCCATGATCTTTGTTTTCTGAATGTTGAGCTTTAAGCCAACTTTTTCACTCTCACTTTCATCAAGAGGCTTTTTAGTTCCTCTTCACTTTCTGTCATTAGGATGGTGTCATCTGCATATCTGAGGTTATTGATATTTCTTCCAGCAATCTTGATTACAGCCTGTGCTTCTTCCAGCCAAGCATTTCTCATGATGTACTCTGCATGTAAGTTAAATAAGCAGAGTGACAATATACAGCCTAGACGTACTCCTTTTCCTATTTGGAACCAGTCTTTTGTTCCATGTCCAGTTCTAACTGTTGCTTCCTGACCTGCATATCAGTTTCTCAGGAGGCAGATCAGGTGATCTGGTATTCCCTTCTATTTCAGAATTTTCCACAGTTTATTGTGATCCACATAGTCAAAGGCTTTGGCATAGTCATATTTACAACACGGTAAATACCTGACATTAAATATATTTATCTTTAAAAGCAGTAAAAATAGACAAAAAATACAATAAAACAATTGGGAAAATGTTACATAATTTTTTTTATTTTTAATTTAAAAAATTTTTTTTAATTTTTACTTTATTTTACTTTACAATACTGTATTGGTTTTGCCATGCATTGACATGATTCCACCACGGGTGTACATGAGTTCCCAATCCTGACCCCCCTTCCACCTCCTACCCCATATCATCTCTCTGGATCATCCCCATGCGCCAGCCCCAAGCATCTTGTATCCTGTATAGAACATAGACTGGCAATTCGTTCCTTACGTGATAGTATACATGTTTCAGTGCCATTCTCCCAAATCATCCCACCCTCTCCCTCTCCCTCAGAGTCCAAAATTCCGTTCTATGCATCTGTGTCTCTTTTGCTGTCTCGCATACAGGGTTATCATTACCATCTTTCTAAATTCCATACATATGTGTAAGTATACTGTATTGGTGTTTTTCTTTCTGGGTTACTTCACTCTGTATAATCAGCTCCAGTTTCATCCATCTCATTAGAACTGATTCAAATGTATTCTTTTTAATGGCTGAGTAATACTCCATTGTGTATATGTACGAGAGCTTTCTTATCCATTCATCTGCTGATGGGCATCTAGGTTGCTTCCATGTCCTGGCTATTATAAACAGTGCTGCAATGAACATTGGGGTACATGTGTCTCTTTCAATTCTGGTTTCTTCAGTGTGTATGCCCAGTGGGATTGCTGGGATATAGGGCAGTTCTATTTTCAACTTTTAAGGAATCTCCACACTGTTCTCCATAGTGGCTGTACTAGTTTGCATTCCCACCAACAGTGTAAGAGGGTTCCCTTTTCTCCACACCCTCTCCAGCATTTATTGCTTGTAGACTTTTGGATCACAGCCATTCTGACTGGTGTGAAATGGTACCTCATTGTGGTCTTGATTTGCATTTATCTGATAATGAGTGATGTTGAGCATCTTTTCATGTGTTTATTAGCCACATAATGTTTTCCCACAAAGCAAAGTTGAAACTTGAACAAGCTGAGTGGTTGAAAATGTCTTTTTTGGTGATAAGGGACATGGACATGGGCAAAATGAGTGGAAAGGGTCAACCATATGGTTATGGATGGAAACTTATAATAATAAAAGATTTCCCACAAATGCTGCCACACAGACTTCCATTTATATTTCATTGGCCAGGTCTAGGTCATGTGGCTGCCATACCTGTAAAAGAACCTGGGGAATAAACAACAACAACAAAATGTATCAAAAAGCAAAAACATCAAGCAAATATCAAAGGAGGAGATAGTTTTATAAAAACACTTTTAGGAGTGGTGGTTTTCCTGGCCATGAGTGCTTTATCGTAGCTTCAGTGGAAGTGGTCAATGAATGAGAAAGAAAAACTGTAAAATGGACTTTCTACTCTTCTGGTGATTATGTTTCATAAAGAAGAAACTTTTAAGAATAGTAGCTCTTCATTGTACCACTGTCACTTTCAAGAGTGTCTCCTCTATCATCTTTGTGATCCCTCAGGCCTTGATACCTCCTTTGACTGTAGTGATATCTCAGACATACTTGCCCAATGTTAATACTTGGTATCCTCCTCAAAATGTCTATACATAATACATAATGTCTGATGCTGTCCTCTTAATCATATCTGGATTATAATCCCAAACTTTCCCCACACATTAATATAATCTTGTTGAATTTTGGAGACAGAGTTAAAAGCTACCTTGTTTAAACATCAGCTGATCAGTATTATATTGAGAAAAAATGTACACTATTTGAAATTTGGTTTTTAAAATGGAACATTCATCAAGAAAGCATTACCCAGAGAGCTAATAATATGTGAGATAGGATTCCTGTTCTTATTTTTGGTAGTATTGGTTAGTAATATTCATACATTTGAGGGGAATAAATTCATTCCTACTCCAATTAAAACACAACTGTTAGATATGTTTGAAGATGCTAGACTGAGCTCAGGTGTAGGATCTTTGAGGGTACCAAACGCTGTTTTCTTTTTTCCTCAGTGGGATCTAAAAAAGTGATTAAAAAAAAAAAAAAGTACAGAAAACATAAACAGTTTCGCTCACTCATATCCAAGTTTTCTGAGACCTCATGGACTGCAACCTGCCAGGCCCCTCTGCTCATGAGACTTTCCAGGCAAGATTACTGGAATGGGTTGCCATTTCTTCGTCCTGGGGATCTTCCCAACCCAGGGAATTGAACTGCCATCTCTGTGTGTCCTGCCTTGCAAATGAATTCATTACTACTGAGTCACCAGGAAATGCTAGTAGAAGCTGAAGTATATAGCTTAAGGTAATCACCAATGGGCCTGGCAAACGAACACCAGAATTAGATGAACCTATTCAATTCAATATCCAAGTTTTCTGAGACCTCATGGACTGCAACCCGCCAGGCTCCTCTGCTCATGAGACTTTCCAGGCAAGATTACTGGAATGGGTTGCCATTTCTTCATCCTGGGGATCTTCCCAACCCAGGGAATTGAACTGCCATCTCTGTGTGTCCTGCCTTGCAAATGAATTCATTACTACTGAGTCACCAGGAAATGCTAGTAGAAGCTGAAGTATATAGCTTAAGGTAATCACCAATGGGCCTGGCAAACGAACACCAGAATTAGATGAACCTATTCAATTCTGACAAAACAAGACCTGAAGAAGGCTCTTAGTATTAAGTCAAACTCTTACTGTAGAATCAGAGAAAGTCTCCATCCTACAGGCAAAAGGCAGCTCCTGAGAGGGGGGGAGAAAAAAAGTTGAGCAAGCCCATTATAGCCTCATCACATTTACCCATTAGAAAAGTCACTGCACCTCCCATTGGACACAGTGAGTGAAGGGCATGGAGAGAGGCTAGAATATCACACTTTCCAAAGAAATTCCACAAAGAAGGAAACAGTAATTTTCTCTTAATATTTCCAAAAGCTTTATTCTCTGTTAAACTTTGAAAGTATACAATATTTTTTTATTCAAATACTCTTCTCTTGGAGAAATTTCTCTTGCCAAAATTATCTTGTCTGTCATGTGTGGATATAGCCCTCCTGCTTTGTACTAAGTCGCTTCAGTCATGTCCGACTCTGTGTGACCCTATGAGCTGTAGCCCACCAGGCTCCTCTGTCCATGGGATTCTCCAGGCAAGACTACTGGAGTGGGTTGCCAAGCCCTCCTCCAGGGGATCTTCCCGACCCAGGAATGGAACCCATGTTTCTTGCATCTCCTCATTGGCACGCGGGTTCTTTACCACTAGCACCAAACCTGGGCAGCCCCCTGGATATAGCCCTCAAATTAGCTACATCTGATTCTCAGCTGCCACTTTCATGAGGTCACTCCCCTGATTCCAGCCCCTGTATCTGTGAGTATCTTTCTGGGGAAAAAAAAGACTCTTAAAATTGTTTGACTGGGACAATGAATCCATGATCACTATACAACAAACACCGAAATTCTTTTAATTAAACTTTAATTAGTTGCATTAAAACTTTATCCAGTTGCATCAGAAGTTTCTTTATGTTTCAGTAAATATAGCATAGAGATGTTTCAAGAAAAATGTTCATAGTTCACTAACAAAATATTAGCAACATAGGGATATAAAAAGTTGAATATGTCTACCTCATCAATTTTATGGGAAAATTAATATTAAAATATTCCTTTTGCAAATTGAAGTCCAATGGCCAACAGATTGAAATCCAAATTTCTGCCATCCTTTGTGAGTGAAAAATCCAAAGCCTTCTTCCCTGTCTTTCTCTGAATCTCAATTAAAGATGTTCTTAATACCTAGAGAGCTTGGCTTTGTCTGTCTGGAGTGGAATCAGTTACACAGTGGCTTCTATAGTTTCAAAACCAACTTTGTATAATCGGCTCCAGTTTCATCCACCTCATTAGAACTGATTCAAATGTATTCTTTTTGATGGCTGAGTAATACTCCATTGTGTATATGTACCACAGCTTTCTTATCCATTCATCTGCTGATGGACATCTAGCTTGCTTCCATGTCCTGGCTATTATAAATAGTGCTGCAATGAACATTGGGGTACATGTGTCTCTTTCAGTTCTAGTTTCCTTGGTGTATATGCCCAGCAGTGGGATTGTTGAGTCATAAGGCAGTTCTATTTCCAGTTTTTTTTTTTTAGAAAGTAGATTTTATTATTTTTTTAATTTTTATTTTTTAGTTTGTTTTGCTTTACAATATTGTATTCATTTTGCTATACATTGACATGAATCAGCCACGAGTGTACATGAACTCCCAATCCCTCCCCCTCTCCCCCCTCCTGCCCCACACCATCTCTCTGGGTTATCCCTGTGCATCAGTCCTAAGCATCCTTCATCCTCATTGAACCTAGACCGGCGAATCTCCACACTGTTCTCCATAGTAGCTGTACTAGTTTGCATTCCCACCAACAGTGTAAGAGGGTTCCCTTTTCTCCACATCCTCTCCAGCATTTATTGCTTATAGACTTTTGGATCACAGCCATTCTGACTGGTGTGAAATGGTATCTCACTGTGGTCTTGATTTAAGCCAGAAAGAAAAACACTAGTACAGTATACTAACACATATATATGGAATTTAGAAAGATGGTAACGATAACCCTGTATATGAGACAGCAAAAGAGACACAGATGTACAGAACAGACTTTTTGACTCTGTGGGAGAGGGAGAGGGCAGGATGATTTGGGAGAATGGCATTGAAACATGTATAATATCATATAGAAAAGAATCGTCAGTCTAGGTTTGATGCAGGATACGGGATGCTTGGAGCTGGTGCACTGGGTTAACCCAGAGGGATGGTATGGGGAGGGAGGTGGGAGGAGGGTTCAGGAGTGGGAACTTATGTACACCTGTGGAGGATTCATGTTGATGTATGGCAAAACCAATACAGTATTGTAAAGTAAAAAAATTAAAAACAAACAAACAAACAAACTTTGACATGATTGACTTTGAGCTTAGAAAGAGCACCTAGACTGGTGTTTAGATGTCAGAGAAATCTTCCTGAAGAAAGCCTATATAATTAGAACTGTACAAGATTAACAGAAACAGTCAGGTAAAGGAAGAAGTGGAGGTGTTGGAGCAGTATTTTAGTTTGTATAATATTGTGCAAAAGTTTAGATGCAAAAGAATACTCACATATGTAAGACATATTCAGTATAATTGAACAGAATATAAAAGGACAAGTGATAGAATGTGTATCTGGAAAGATTTTTAAAGAACTGAGGCTTTACTTACTGACTGATTTTAAGCAGAGGATTGGGATGATTATATTTTAGAAGTGTCCTCAGTGTGGTGTGAAAAGTCTATATAAGATTGGCAAGAAATAGGCAGTTGTTCCCCTGGATGATGATGGTCCAGATCATGAAACCTCAACAAGGTTAGGAACAGAGGAGAGAGGATTGGATGAATTTAATTAGTATTAGGATAGCTAATGTACAACATTGTGTCAAACTATGCCATACATAAAAGTGATTATATATGTGTGTGTGTGTGTGTGTGTGTGTGTGTATGTTGTATAGCACAGGGAACTATATTCAATATCTTGGGAAAAACCATGATGGTAAAAAATATTAAAATGTATGCTGCTGCTGCTGCTGCTAAGTCACTTCAGTCGTGTCTGACCCTGTGTGACCCCATAGACAGCAGCCCACCAGGCTGCCCCATCCCTGGGATTCTCCAGGCAAGAACACTGGAGTGGGTTGCCAAATGTATATGTATGTATATACATTTTCAATATTTTAAATTAAAATATTAATTTAAAATATAATTATATAGTGAATATAGCTCCCTATACTATACTGTAGGACACGGTTGTTTATACATCCTATAGGTACTTGTTTTGTATCCACCAACCCCAAACTCCCACTCCATCCTTCCCCCAT
>SJXQ01006739.1:0-24690 GCA_006408695.1 Aepyceros melampus | reverse complement strand
GGGGGAATTACCATTGGGCTCGTAACCTGTTGGTCTTAATCACCATTTATTTTTCTTTCCCTGTTATGTGCTTCCAAGACTCGCCACAGATTCAGCAGTGAGAGTGTTTCCCGGCATTTGGAAACTTCTCTCTTTTTAAAACTCTTTTCCTGGGACAGGACTCCCTTCCCAGGACGGAGCTCCCTCCCTACCTCCTTTGTTTCTTTTTTCGTCTTTTGTGTTTTTCCTACCTGTTTTTGAAAACAGTGTTCTACTTTTCTGGATGCCTGATGTCCTCTGCTCGCATTCAGAAGTTGCCCTGTAGAATTTACTCAGCATTGAGATGTTCTTTTGATGAATTTGTGCGGGAGAAAGTGGTCTCTCCGTCCTATTCCTCCGCCATCTTAGGCGCCGCCCCCTCCCTTCTCCTTTTTAAGAAAAAAATTTTTTCTTATTTTGTTGATGTAGTGGGCTCCCCTGATGGCTCAGGGGTAAAAAATCTGCCTGTCAAGGCAGAAGACACAAGAGACTTGGGTTTGATTCCTGTTTGATCCCAAGATCAGGAAGATCCTCTGGAGAAGGAAATGGCAACCCAGTATTCTTGCCTCCTCCCAGGAGATCCCATGGACAGAGGAGTCTGGCAGGCTATAGACCATAGGGTTGCAAAGAGTCAGACATGACTTAGAGATTAAACAACGAATAATCGATTTACAACATTATGTTAGTTTCTGGTATGCAGCAAAGTGATTCAGTTTTATTCACATTTATATGTATGGTATCACTTATATATGGAATCTAAAATAGGGCACAAATGAACTTATTTACAAAACAGAAACAAGCTCACAAATACAGAAAACAAACTTACGGTTCTCTTCTCTTCTTAGGTGGTTCTCTCAGGTGGTATTCCATTGTGTTGCTCAAGTTTTCTTGCTCAGATTTTGTAAGTGGACTCCAAAGCTCCCCCAGAGCTGTTTTTGTTCACAGATAGCTGTCTAATTATTGTCCTTTGTAGGGGGACAGAGACTGGGGTCTCCTAGGTCATTGTTCTATTGACATCATGCTATACCCATATGTTTTGATCTGTTATATTTTCATTTTTCAGTTCAAAATATTTTCTATTTCCTATCAAGATTTCATTTTGACCCATGGTTCCTTAGAATTGCCTTATTTTTAATTATATATTGATAATTTTCTAGCTATTTCATTTTATTTTCTAGTTTATTTCCACAGTGGTCGCTTTGAATTTCCACTGTAGTCAGTTTGATTTCAATTTATTGACATTCACTGAGACATCCTTTAACATTCCCATGTGGCTTCCCTGATGGCTCAGTGGTAAAGAACCTTGCCTGCAATGCCAGAGACACAGTAGATGCGGATCCAGCCCCTGGGTTGGCAAGACCCCCTGGAGGAGGACATGGCAACTCACTCCAGGACTCTTACCTGGAAAGTCCATGGACTGAGGAGCCTGGTGGGCCACAGTCCACAGGGTCGCAAAGAGTTGGACATGTCTGAAGTGATGGAGCACACACGCACGTGCTCTGGGGGGAAAAAAGTATATTCCACGGAAATGCTGAATTCTTTGTTATTTACTTATTTACTTTTGGCTGCACTCAGTCTTTGTTGCTACACCTGAGCTTTCTCTAGTTGTGCTGAGCAGGCTTCTCATTGTGGTGGCTCCTCTTGTTGAAGAGCCTGGGCTCTGGGTGCAGGGGCCTCAGAGTTGTGGCACATGGACTTATTACCCTGAGGCATGCAGAATCTTCCTAGACCAGGGATTAAACTCATGTTCCCTGCATTGGCAGGAGGATCCTTAACCACTAGACCACCAAGGAAGTCCTGAATTCTTTTTGATATAAGTTGAGTAGTCACTTTTTGTTTATGTTGCTCAAATATTCTGTCTCTTTGCTGATTTTGTGGGGGAGGGAGCAGACATATCATCCTATTTTATCAGTTACTGAGAGAAGGATGTTAAAACTGTCTGCTGATCAGTCATGCTCCTGGCCATGGCAGGCCAGTTTACTTAGGACCAATCTTCCTAGTAAAGCCAAAATGAGATCCCCTGGGGGGCTCTCAGTACATATCTTTGAGTACCAATCACTACCCATTTCCAGAGTGGGTTGACTCCTCGCTTTGAAGCTAGATAACCAGGTGCAAAGGCTGTTTCACTGTGTTCCTAGCACACCCCAGGGTAAATGAGAGTGTTCTCTCTGACAAGTGATTCCAGATATTTTTCTCAACTTTCTTTTTCTCTAATCACTCAACAGTGACTAGTTCATTGGTTTTGTCCCAAGGCAATCACCCCCTGCTTGTCCAGGAAAACATTAAGGACCTGTCCTCCATTATGCATCTCACTTAATGCTTTTTCTGCACAGTGCCCCTCTCTAATTCTATTCCCCATCAGACCCCTTCCCTGAAACACATCTTTGTCCCCTGACACAGATAAACTTCAGTAAACTCAATACAGAGGTGTTTGAGAATGGGGTCTGCATATTCATTCATCATCAAGTTGCCCAGTGAATTTGGATAGGTTCAGTCACCTGTTCATGCCTGTTTGTTCTCCTTTACTAATTTTAGCAAACAGGATGGGATGGTTGGATGGCATCGCCGATTTAATGCACATGAACTTGGGCCAGCTCTGGAAGAGGCATGGAGGTCTGGCTTGCTGCAGTCCATGGGGTCACAAAGAGTTAGACACAACTTAGCAACTGAACAACAAGAACAACTTATTCTCTGCAGGCTTTATGGGCATAACAGCACAGACCAAAATGGAAAAGTTGCAAATTAGAAATGCTAGGGTCATAGAATTTAATACCAAATTCATGATACAACCCTTTTGGCAAACTCATCTGTTGCTATGGGAGGCAGGGGGAGGTTAGGGTAGCAGGCTTTCATGTCTTTCAAGCTCCCTTTCCTCTCCCCCCAAGTCTATATTTAGTCTACTCAAAGAGGGAAAATAACTATCATTTGTGGCATTCCAATTCCTCTCTATCCTTCAAGATAGGACCAAGCATCTCCTCTTGCAGGAAGCCTGATTATATCTACCCATACCAACTACCCTGTCTTCAGTACTTTAATGCACTGATTGTCTGTCTGTCCACTGGCCCCTTCTTGTCATGCCTCATTCTTGTTTCTACCTGTTTGGATCATACCTCCTTCCTTGGGTAAAATGCTAACAGATAGAGTTTGTGACACCCTCGTTTATGTGGTGCAGCCTTGCCACCATCGTGGGCACATGGTAGGCCACCATCCTCCAGAAGTTGCTTACGATTTCTAGGAGTATTTACAGCTGAAAATACCCCTGTAGATGCCAAATGATTGAATAAGTAATGGTAACACATTCGGCATTGTTCAGGAAGAGAACTTGGGGAGGCCACGGGTATTTCCTTTCATTCTAGACCATTGGTGCTATCCTCTTTAGGAAAGATTGTAATTTCATGTGTGTGTATTTGTGCTCCATCGTGACCTACTCTTTTTGACTCCATGGACTGTCAAGACCCATCAAATTCCTCTGTCCGTGAAATTCTCCAGGCAATAATACTGGAGTGGGTTGCCATTTCCTACTCCAGGGGATCTTCCTTACCCAGGGATCAAACTCAAGTCTCTTGCATCTCTTGCCTTGGCAGGCAGATTCCTTACCAACTGTGCCACCTGGGAAGCTCATGAACTAGTTAAATCACAGGCCTGAGATTATAGGAGAAAGGCTATAGCAAGTTATGGGGATCTCAGAGGAACAGGGCTTTCTGTAGCCGTAAGAACATCCCAGGGAGGTTGGTCCGTCAACAAAGAAGAGTAGAATCCAGCAATCTTGGCTAAGGACATCAAGCCTCTAAAGGGGGAGGAGGTAGGGGGATCCAAACTGGGAGGCAGGGACTTCTCGGTGGTCCAGAGGTTAGGCCTCTGTGCTTCCACTGCAGAAGATACAAGTTCCATCAGTGGTTGGGGAGCTGAGATCCCACATACTGCAAGATGTGATCAGAAAACAAAACAAAAGTGGGAGGCAGAAATGGAGAGCTTGTATAAAGTGGGGTGGGGATGGTCAGCGAACGATACGGGCATTATGGAAGAAGAAACAGATGTCTCCTTTACTGTCACAGCTTGTCAAGGAATGAAAGCGGATAACATAATAGCTTAGGGAAGAGGGTTGGCAGGTGAACATTGCCCTGGGGCCACCCTCCTCACCCCCACCCAGAGCTGAGTCACGAAGATGATCCTGCTGGAGGTCACGGCACATTCTTCCAAGGCCTCCCAGGTATCCTCCCCCTCTCACGGGTGCTTTGCGGGCTGAACGGTGGACAGGATGTTGCTGATTTTGTGGGCTGTATTGCTGCTCACTAGGAGAGAGGAGGGGTAGGTACTCAGTCATCACACAATCCAGAGAAAACAGATCTTCCCAAACCATAGGGGCACGGATGTGTTCTGCAGTGTAAGGAAGGGCCACACAAGGCTTCTCCAGGGAGGTTTTAAGTCAGCCATGAGCAAGGAGACATAAATGTGAGACCTCCTAAAGTCTGCATGATCAGGTAGGCCCACAAGCAGACAGTGGGGACTCAGATGAATGAAGAGGCAGGAGGGAGCCCAGGTTTGATTAGATATTGGAACTGGGAGGGGGAGGGGAGGTGCAGTCTCCTGCTGTCCGTCACCCCACAATTTGGAATCCATAGTCTTTTGGTTTTCCTTTTTAAAAAAATCCTTTGTCTGTACCTTGGGGCATGTGGGAGCTTATTTCCCCGATCATGGATCCCCATGCCCCCTGTGTTGGAAGCACAGAGTTTTAACTACTGGACTGCCAGGGATGTCCCAGGAGTCCATAGTCCTTGAGAACCAAATGGCAAGGCAAGGAAGGGTGCGTCTTAGACCCTACCGTTCGGCTGCAGAAGCATGCAGATATCTCCGCAGAACGCACTGCAGCAGTAATGACCGAGCTGGCACTCCGTGGGAAGCTTGCACTTGATGCCACACTGCTCATTAGTGGGACTCTTGTTGCAGGGCTTCAGTTTCAGCTTTAGCTCAACTTAGAAGAGTACACGAGTACTGACTCCCAGGAGAAGAGTGTTCCCAGTATTATTAGCCCCTCCAAGACCCCAGGACCCACTCCACTCATTTCTCTTCTTCGTCTCCCTGCCCGGGGGTCTAGGTGGACTTCCTAGGGCCCAGACTCAAGATCCTGCTCCCACCCCTGCCCCCAACAAACCCAGCCACCCTGAAGTCACCCCTGTGGAGTTTAAACCCACAGAACCTGGGTCCTGAAACCCAAGTTTCAGAACAAAGAATCCCAAGAGATCTCCCGGTCTCCCACTCTCGTTTTACAGAGTGAGGGGGAACTGGGTCCCAGAGCAGAGACTCCACTGTTCCACCTCTGGTGGAAATGGCCCTCCACACCTAGTTCTTCCCTAGAAACATCTATCACTAGTTATTCACCACTCTTCTCCCCTCAATTCTATTGATTTCAATTTTTTTACACCAGTGGTTCTAAATTTCTCTTCATGGAACAGAACTTTTTTATTGGCCTTTAGTTTTGGAATATCTAGGCTTATTTTCCCTCGATCTATTTTTTATTTATTTTTTCATTGGAGTATAATTGCTTTACAATGTTGTGTTAGTTTCTGCTGCACAACAGTGCGAATCAGTTATATGTGAACATATATCTCCTCCCTCTTGGGCCTCCCTGCCACTTCCCCCCGATTCCACCCCCTAGGTCAACACAGAGCACCACCTCAAGCTGCCTGTGCTGTACAGCAGCTTCCCACTGGGTATCTCTTTTACACATGGTACTGTATTTATGTCAGTGCTATTCTTCCAACTCATCCCACCTACTCATTCCCCTGCTGTGTCCACAAGTTCCTTCTCTATGTCTGCATCCCTATCCTGCCTTGCAATTAGGATCATCAGTACCATTTTTCTAGATGAGCATGTGTTTGTTTCTCCTCTCCATACCTAATGTTCTGAAATACTCAGATCCGTAAACAAAGGACGTATTTCAAGAAATTATTACCAGTCCTTTTCCAGTTTGCTGCTCAACCTTGAAACTCCTGAGAACATAAACTCCTGGTAGCTCAAGCTAAGCTCTAGACCCCATGGAGCTTTTCACTTCTAAGTGTGCTCTCCTGGACAAAAACTCTATGTGCACATTTTTTTTTTTTAATCGCATTCGTTGTAGCATCAGAAGACCCTCAAGACTGAGAACTAAACCTTCAGCCTTCCTCTGGTATCCAGACTTTAAAAAAGAACCAGTGCTTCTATTACAGACCCTGGTTCTTCTCTGCAATTGGACCGAGAGAGGTCCTTTTGTTTCCTATTCCTTCTTCATCTTGAAGCCCAGCCCAAATACCTACTGTAAGGTGGAAGTTCAAAGGAAGAATCTATTTTTTCTTTCCAGCTTCCTGAAACTGGCAGGATTGCCACGCAGGAGAGCATCAGCAGCGGAAGACCCAACAACTTCATGATGCTGACCCTGGACGTGTGAAGGTGAGCCTGGCAGGAGACCCAGCACCTGGGCCAGGCTCTGCAGGGGCTCAAGAAGGGTTTCAGGGTGGGGAGTTGGGAGACCACGTGACTGTCTCCAGTGCCTCATCTGGTTCTGCCTCCTCTCCGTCTTCAGCCACCACTCCTGGGCTGGGCATTGATGTCTCATGAAGCACTTGCCTCCTCTTATACTTTATATACTCCTCTCACTGTAGAAATGGATTCTTTGTACTTTATTAATTTTTATTTTAGCAATTTGAAAAACACAGAAAAGTATGAAGAAGAATAATGAGGTATTATCAGTTGATTATCCATTACCTAGATATGGATAGATACTAGGGCTTTTTATCTTTCATAAAAGAGAGCTGTAAACTCCCAAATTTTAAAAATTGTAATCCTATGATGAACTGTAATGGAAAAGAATATTTTTAAATGTGTGTATGTATAACTGAATCACTTTGCTTTACAGTGATTTACAACATTGTAAATCAACTATGAAGTGAAGTGAAGTGAAAGTTGCTCAGTCGTGTCTGACTCTTTGCGATATAGTCCATGGAATTCTCCAGGCCAGAATACTGGAGTGGGTAGCCTTTCCCTTCTCCAGGGGATCTTCCCAACCCAGGGATCAAACCCAGGTCTCCCACATTGTAGGCGGATTCTTTACCAGCTGAGCCACAAGGGGTTTTAAATAAAACTTAGTTCATTAATCCCCAAAACACTTGCACCTGTGTACAGGTATTTTAATGACAAAAATCGGGCCCTAGTTTCATTGTGAGAGAGTTTGATGGAAAAAAAAGGAATTGCAGAAATAATGATTGAAATAGGGATCTCCCTGGTGGTCCAGTGGCTGAGACTCCATGCTCCCAATACAGGGGAACCCATGTTCAATCCCTGGTCAGGGAACTATATTTCACATGCTGAAACTAAAGATCTTGCATGATGCAACTAAGACCAGGTGCAGCCAAATAAATATATTTTTAAAATATAATAGTGATTGAAATAATGATTAATATTTCAAAAATAAGACAACCACAATGCCATTTTGACTGTTAAGGCCTTGCAGTTATTCCTCCTCCAATTTTAAGGCATAGCCTATTCCCGTCTCCTCTAGTTTTGCTGTCTTTGAATTTTCTTACTCTGGTTTAACTTTTTAATCTGCCTGAATTTTATACTTGGTTGAGGGGGATATCTGATATCTTGCTCAGTCCTTGTGGATCACGAGGTGACCTTAAAAATGGAAGCATCACGTCAAGGACAGTGGACCAAAAGGAGGCTGGGTCTTCTATAGTTTTGTGGTAGATCTTGTTCTGGATACCTAAATCTTGAATCTTGTGCCTGAAAAACAATTAACATCTCTTATTTAAGGCACCATTATCTTCTTGGTCACTGTTACCTGTAGTTGAAAATCCAAACTGATACCCTAGCCAAACTATATATTAAGATAAGGGTAGAACAAAGGCATGAAAGCTCTCAAATTTTTTAATTTATTTTATTTAATTAGTTCTCAAACAATCTCTCTGAGGAAGCCCCTGTCGGGTATATATATTGCCAAAATGAAGTTGTTAAGAAAGAGAACTGGGGTCCAGGAAACAGGATCTCTAAACCAGAAGAAAGTAAAATACCCCTCTAGTGTGAAGGGAGATCCCCAGGGGCGCTGAGGATGTTTACCCAAGCCCCTAGCCCATTGTCCCTTTTCATTGTTCTGAACTCCAAAGCACTAGCCAGTGTGCTAAGTCGCCTCAGTCATGTCCGACTCTTTGCAACCCTACAGACTACAGCCTGCCAGGCTTCTCTGTCCATGGGATTCTCCAGGCAAAATTGCTACAGTTGGTTGCCATTTCCTTCTCTGGGGACCTTCCTGACTGAAGGATTGAACCCAGGTCTCTTGTACTGCAGATGGATCCTTTACTGTCTGAACACCAGGGAAGCCCAACAATAGAGGTTATCAAGGGTGCTTGCTCCTGGGGCCAGAGTGATATGGAGGCCAGCATCTTAGGTCTTACTTCAGGAGTCTGGTTTTTCATAAATAGGCAGGTGAGAGACTGTCCTGTGTTCACCAAATCCATTTTCCTGTTCTTATTGAGCACAGAGCTAGACTATAATTCTTAGTCTTTTTTGCCAATAGGTGGGACCACATTATGGAAATAGAGTATTGGAGAGAAATAATAAGCTTCACTTCTAGGCCTGGCCCTTAAAAGCCTTCCATATGAGCCTCCATCCTAGCTTTCTTTTCCCATCTGCTGGCTGGATGCAGAAGCAGCCCTAGGAGATGATGGAGCTGTAGATGGGAGGAGCCAGGACCCTTGAGTCTTGACATGGATCATTCACGGATCACCCTGATGTATTATGAATAAGGGTAAACTTTACTGTGTTGACCACATATGTTTTTAAAATTATTTTTAAACTTATTTATTTATTTCTGGCTGAGCTGGGTCTTCGTTGCTGCAAATGGGGCTACTCTCTAGTTGCACTGTGCGGGCTTCTCATTGTGGTGGTTCCTCTTGTTGCAGAGCACATGCTCTAAGGCCTGCGGGCTTCAGTAGCTGCAGCATGTGAGATCTAGAGCACATGGCCCCCCAAGATTTTTATAAGCTCTGTATTTTTGCTACAACCATGAGCATGCCAGACTAATACATGGGTCTAATTGAAAGACAGAGTTGAGTGTCTGTGCCCATGATGGGATGGGAACACCTTTGGAGGATGTCGAGGGTTATAATGAAAGAAATGAAGTCACAGGGACAAAGTACCAACACACACAGAACGCTCAAGTTGGTGCATCAGTTTATTTGGCAAAGATGTGAGCCTTCTCAAGATTGAAAGGTCAAGGAAGAACAGAAATCTTCAGCTGGAGCAAGTGGGTATCCCAACAGAGAACCAGGCAGCCCTCTTCTTGACCACATAGCCTCCAGCCCACACTAGTTGGGAGGAGGTCAGCTAGAAACTAGGATTTTTACTTGAATTTAAAAGGTTCCCTGGAAGAGAAAAGTTAAGTGGTTAAAAGTCAGAGAACTCTGGGGGAGCATCCATTCCCAAACTTAACTGCTCCTTTAGTCCCAGTTAAGCACCAGGTGCTTCCCTGGTGGCTCAGAGGTTAAAGCGTCTGCCTACAATGTGGGAGACCTGGGTTCGACCCCTGGGTTGAGAAGATCCCCTGGAGAAGGAAAGGCAACCCACTCCAGTATTCTTGCCTGGAGAATCCCATGGACGGAAGAGTCTGGTGGGCTACAGTCCACTGGGTCACAAAGAGTCAGACACGACTGAGTGACTTAACTAACTTTCTAGTCCCAGTTAATGGAAACAAGAAGTCTTCCTAGAAGATCAGGAGTTACCTGCTTTTAATCAATTTCTCTCAAGAGATTTGCCAGTTGAACAGACAAGTAAAGACATGGTCTCCTTGGGCCTGGCTAAGAAAAGGGGCCAGTGGAGAGGCCAGATTGAGGCAATAATTGGAACCTTGGACAAGGGAAGGATGAAAAAATTGATGGGTGATGTTGCGGGGAATTGAATGAGAGTGAAAAATCATGTGGAGGGCGCCCCCATGCTGGTATCTTGGTTTACTTTGCAGTGAGTGGCAGCCTAGGTGAGGGGGCAGGAGGACGTTGCTTTTGCTGCTTGTTTCTTTGACCAGGGTTTGGGTAATGATGTCTTCTGTCCCAGGTCACACACTTTCTGAATGAGGACAAGGAGCAGTAAGGAAGCATCCCCAGGCCAACCTCCCCACCCCAAGCAACTCACTCATTGTCCATGCAGATGTTTCCACAGTAGGTCCAGCAGCATGTGTGATTTGGAAAGGAACATTCCCTTAATTTAGTGCATCTTTTTACACAATACCTTAATGATGGAGGCTGTACCCAGCATTGATCAGTGTCTTTTAGTCCATCTGGAATCAAGAGGGTAGAAGTTGACAGTGTCTATCCACCCACCACTTGGGCAAGAAACCCTTTCTCAAGTTGAAAAATCCCTGAGCTCTAAGCCACAAACTATTTTTCTGCCTTTGAAGAGAATCCCTCTGTGAATCCTAGCCCATGGCTTTTTACAGAAGACCATTCTTATATGGCATGACTTCCCTCTTACCACATGTTCCCACAGCATTGCAGGGCTTCGGGTTCTGTCCAGGTTGCCTAAAGATGGGGCCTCAGACAACCCCAACACAGATGACACCATTTCACCGTGTCCATTCCCATATACTTTAGATTGCTAGGCCTGCAATAGTCTCTAGCTCCAATTCCCATACCCAATTTTCAGATTGGAAAACTGTGGGCTCAGAGGGAAACTCTGTGTTGGTCTTTCCTCCACCCAAGGTGGTCTGACATTGGCCACTTTGTATCCTGCTAGGTTATGGAACGTGGGCAAAAGCTACATTCCCTTTCCATGTACCCGCTATAGCTTTCAGAGCTGGGAAAGGACGCTTGAGACGATGCCAGTTTGGGAGCAGCCAACCTAATCTTTCTTGGACATCTCTTGCTTGAAGGAGGACTCTGTTCATTTAAAGGATGATCCTAGAAATGTGGGCCATGAATCAGTTATACCAGACACCCCAGGCCTGGGCAAAGCACCCTCCTCCCTGGCCACACCACCTACAGAGAAGTTTGTTCTTGACGCCTCCCAGCACAGGCAGAAACATCACAAGCTCATAGGTGAGAAGCATGAGTAGGAGAATCCAGGGCTTCATGGTCATTTCTATGTGTGTGTGGATTAGGCTTTGGCAGAAAGCAGGTCTTTTCCCGATGCTACTAGAGATAGACAGGAATTAAGGGGACAGGGTAGGAAAGAAAGAGAAAATGCTTGTGAATATTGTGCTGTTCTTCTCCTACTTTTCCTTTCCACCCGCTGGCACCCAACAACACAGCAAACTAGCCAATGGCTTCCCTGGACTTCTTCCCCATTCACATTAGGTACCCTTTCCTTTATGAAATTACCTTTTTTTTTTAATGCATTGTTTTTTCTGATCAAAAAGCAATTTATCTTCAGGTTGTTTTGTTAAAACAAAAAAATACAAACAGGAGAGCTTCCCTGGTGGCTCAGTGGTAAACAATCCGCCTACCCATGCGGGAGACACGAGTTTGATCTCTGGTCTGGGAAGACCCCATGTGCCACGGAGCAACTAAGCATGTATGCCACAACTGTTTGTGCCCTGGAGCCCAGGAGCTGAAACTACTGAGCCCACGTGCTGCCACTACTGAAGCCTGAACACTCTGGAGCCTGTGCCAGCAACAAGAGAAGCCACTGGAATGAGAAGCTCATGCAGTACAACTAGAGAGTAGCCCCCACTCACCGAAACAAGAGAAAAGCCTGCACAGCAACGAAGACCCAGCACAGCCAGTTTGAAAAAAAAAAAGAGGAAATGGGTAAGTGTTATCCATTATTCTGCCACCCAGAGATAACTGTATAATGTCTATGCTTTTATGTTGTGGTCATTATGTTATGAAATTGGAAAAATAGAATGCTTGAAATAATCTGATCTGTTAAGAACACAGGTAACAGGATGATATATGTAGTGGAAGTTTTAGTTGAGACCTTAAGACAGAGTGGATGAGATAGATGACTCAGCAGGACTTGAGAAAAGTTGCTGACCAAACTTAGAAGCAAGACTTTCACACAACATTGTGAAGCAACTATACTCCAATAAAAATTAATAAAATTGTTAAAAACTGAAAAAAAAAATTTCATCTGTATAGGTGACCCAAAGTTGAAGGAGTTAGAGGATGTTGCAGGAGATTGGTCAAAAGCTTTGCCCAGAGAAGTAGACATGCTGTCTTCTAATTCCAAGCTGGGAGCATCAGCTCTGTGGATGCTACTCAGAGTCTCCAGTATGTCCCCCAAAGTTTACGGGGACACTGTAGACTTGTGTTCCAGTCATGGCTGAAGACTCTGAAGAGTAAGGAATGTGTCTAAAGTGACCTGTGGTAGCAGAGAAGAGGGCTACAGTTTGAGAAGTAGCTGAATTGTAAATGGCCTGATGCCATTTTGTGTCTCCAATGAACTCTTGAAATCACCCATAAAAGAGGACCAAAAGCCCAGTACCAGCCAGTGATCATGTCTACTGTGTAAGAACTTTCCCAGTCTCTCTCAGTGGTCCTTCCTCCCTCTACTACTCAGGCGCCAGAAACCTTTTTAAACCAGTTGTGAGCGGAGGAACAGAATCACAAAGAACCCAAGAGAAAGATGTTGGCCACATCCTCTTTCACAGCTGGAGCCTCTGAGAAAAAGGACGATCCACAGTTCTAAACATTTAGGAAGTTGTGGCTAACTCCTGCATATTTTAATGATTAGGTTGAGAAAATGTTTTGTGAACAAAGTCACAGAAGTTATGAGCAGATACCAAAGTTTTCCTGAAGAAGCGAGGAAAAAACTAGCTGTTTCCTGAATAGAATAAAATCTATTCTGAATAAATAGATTCTGAATAAAATCGAACAGAACGGGGGGGGGGGGGACAAAAATAATATGATCACATCTCACAAGTCATGCCAACAATACAAAGATAAATATCACGATCATTCCCCATGTCATGAAGAAAACAGGCAAAAATCCATACATTTGTAGAGTTGCCATTCTAGTTAAGTAAGAGAATAAGGAAATACATATTTGATAGTAAGCAATCAGGAGAAAACAAAGCAGCAGAAAAAAGATAAGATAGCCTGCTGACAACTGGCAGCTGAGGGGTGGGGGAAGGAGACTTAATTAGAAGTCCCCGCCCTCTCCCATCTGCTTCCTTCATCCTTTATCTGCTGTCTTGCTCTCTTAAAACCAAACAGGAAGAAAAATGAAAGAATCTAAGAAAAGGGTAAAATTCTGATATCACGAATAACATAGTAACAAGGTAGAGGTTGTTTTTCTCCCTGAAAGTCTTTGTTTATAAATTTTCAATCCAGCAGAAGACTACACTGTCCAACATGGTAGCTGCTGGCATCTATGACCATATAAATTAATTAACTTAAAGTGCAAGATAAACAATAAAGTTTTACTGTGTAGCTCAGGGAATTATACTCAGTATCTTGATGGAATATATAAAAAAAAAAAACCATGCCGTACACCTGAAACTAACACACCGTTATCAATCAACTACACTTCAATTAAAAATTAAACTTAAGTTTGGTTTCCAGGCATTTCAGGCTTCAATATCCACATGAAGCTAGTGGCTATTCTATTGGATAGGTTAGATGTAGAATATCTCCATCATCACAGAAAATTCTATGAAACCACACTCCTCAGAATGAAACAAAATGCCTTTGCTTAAAAGCAAGCCTAGTACTAGAGATCATTTAAAAGTTGTGGAATTTTCAAAGGGTTCTTTGAAAACTCATTGTCCACTCAGAATACGTGAAATTTGGAAGTTGCAAAAATGCACATTTTAGGCGTGTGAATCCCTAGATGCATTGACTTAGAGGCAAATTGGATTTAGGAGATGAGAGACAGTAAGAGAAGGAGATTAATGAAAGAAGAGGAGAGAAAAAGCCCTTAAAAGGTAAAAAAGCTACTTCCTTGGTGGTCCAGGGGTTAAGACACTGCACTTACGCTGCAGGGAGCATGAGTTCAATCCTGGTTGGGGAACTAAGATCCCACATGCCCCATGGCACAATCAAAACACTGAAAAAGTGAAAGATCAGATGTCCGGGGGCTTCCACTCAGATGCTTATATCTGCTCTCCAACCATGTCCATTCAAAACCCACATTCTTGCCAGCCTGCTTCAGCAGGGCATGGGGAGGGCAAATTGGGAAGTTCACCTACTGATGCATTGGGCAATATTTATACCAAAGTATACAACTTAACTGGTGAAGCTCCAAGCCAAAGGAGAACTCTCTTTAAGCACAGCGGGCTTCCAGAAATCCTATAAATCACTCACATATTTTTTGCACTGGAAAGCCAGCTGAGAGTGGTAAGAGTCCTTGGGCCGGGCTCAGTGTTCTTCTGATCCTCCAAAGGCAGAAGCACATAGCAAGACAGGTGTGTAATGAGGATGCTCTGTTAACCACTTAAAGGCAGGGGTGAGGCATAAGAGAACTGGGTGGAGTTGGGCATGGATTGGGACCGGCCTCTGAATTCTTCACACCCCCACCTTTTGCACACAGGAGGACAGACACAATAAATTCAAAGCAATGGGTTCTATGAAGCTGTTTATTTGTATTCAAAAATAGCGTGCTAGACACCGTTTGCCGGAGCTTTAAGATCTGTTCATTGAAAGAGCCTCACTCTTCGGCCGTTCTCTGAGCTTCTCACTTGTCCCTGGAGGGCTTGTTCAGGATCCTGCGGTTGCCCAGTCCCCTTCTTTGCACACCTCAGGTGTGCTGAATGACCCTAGGAGGAGAAGTATCATCCCACCCGGGCTGTGCCCCACTCACACACAGGGTCTGGGCAAATCTTTTGGTCATGATGACATAGGGTGCATGGCAATGAAATGGTCTCTAGGCATCACAAAGACACAAAACTACTGCCCCCTCCCCCAAACTCAGGGTCCTGGGCTTTCTAGATATTAAAGGAGAGAACAGGGGCTTTCTAGTCAGGGATATTGTCATCTTGCTTACTGTCTGCTTTTACCGAGATCACGTCAGACAGTTCCCATGCCCTCTCTGTCAACTTTCTTATTCGTACCTCAGGCAATAATCCCCATTTAACAGGAAGAATGTTGACATCACTGGGCAGGAAACTCATCTGAGCAAGCCACAAATAAAAGCTCACGCCTCAAAACCCTAACCTCCACCTACCTCTGAAGGTATCTGAGTGGAATGTCTGCAGTAACAGGCTGAGTTCTTTTTTTATCTGGCTTCTTCCTACTGGGAGAGTTGGGAGGGGTGGGACTTTTACCGAGATCACGTCAGACAGTTCCCATGCCCTCTCTGTCAACTTTCTTATTCATACCTCAGGCAATAATCCCCATTTAACAGGAAGAATGTTGACATCACTGGGCAGGAAACTCATCTGAGCAAGCCACAAATAAAAGCTCACGCCTCAAAACCCTAACCTCCACCTACCTCTGAAGGTATCTGAGTGGAATGTCTGCAGTAACAGGCTGAGTTCTTTTTTTATCTGGCTTCTTCCTACTGGGAGAGTTGGGGGGGCGGGAGGGGGCAGGGGGTTGTGGTCTGGAACAGGGGGCAGAAGAGGAGAAACAGTCAGTTCAAAGGCCGGGAACTTAAAGGTGATTTTGGTTGCAGCCCATCTTTCATTCCCACTCAGGAACATGCTGGTCACTTCGTAGCCTGTTTGATATTCACCCATCCAGAAGTCCTGGATTTTCTTTGATGTGAGAAGTGTCTCCTGCTAAGCCAGGAAGAACACGATGTACCTACTCACTTTCTCACCCACAAATTCCAGCTGCCTTACTTTAAAAGAAACAGAAAAAAGGACTTCTGAATAAAAATGTTCAACAGGATATTGTCCAGATAATCAGTGATTAATGTAATACAGATGCTTGACAATAGGCATTTATGTTAAGTGAGGGCTGTGCAATTATGAGAAATCACATTTTGTAAAATATTTACAATATTCATTGAGAGTGGAGAGGATGGGTAACAAAAGCTGGGTGATTCAAAATGTAAGAAGACAAAGAACTGTACACAGTAAATATGCAAAGAAACTAGAAAGACAGTATGACAGACCCACGTTAATTCCAAGCAGTGAGATGACGATATTTTTTAACCCTCTTTGTCTCTTTTCTTATAAATTATTTTGTAATTAGAAAATAGAAATAGTTACATCTTCCAGAAAAAAAAATTCTGTTCACAAAAGAGGAAGATTAGCTGTGAGAGGAGGACCAGCCCTGTCGGAGCTCCAGTGTCTCAGGAGTGGGCCGTGGTGAGGGCCAGGCCAGGTGAGGAAACAAGCACTCCTTGCTCTGCCCATTATCTGGCTTTGGGAAGAGTGATGGGGTGGAGGGGGAAACTGCATCTTTTCATTCTCCATCCCCCAAATCCAGAGACAACATGGCACCTACAACAGGGAAAGATATACCTGAGCCAGAATCAGGTGGGAAAACAAACAGCTACTCTTTGGTTTATGCACACAGGTGACAGGTAAACACTCCGAGACATTCAGGGGAGTAGGTGTAGAATGAAAGTACATGGGAGAGCAACATTTGGGGTGCAAGGGTCAAGGTAAATTTATCTCAGAGGGAGCAGGATGGTGAGAGTGGAAGGGAAACATTGAGGGTGCTATTTTGCTGGGAAGCGGCAGGGATGGTGCAGACAGTGGCAGCCTGAGAGGAGAGAGATGACGAAGGGGCAAGTTCATCTTCCTCTCTGGTCCCCATGGATTGTGGAGAGTAGGGGAGAGTTAGCAGGTCATCCTCGCCTTTGTGGAGTTCTCAGGGATCGGGTGCGGAGAAGGCAATGGCACCCCACTCCAGTACTCTCACCTGGAAAATCCCATGGATGGAGAAGCCTGGTAGGCTGCAGTCCATGGGGTCACTAAGAGTTGGACGTGACTGAGCAACTTCCCTTTCACTTTTCACTTTCATGCATTGGAGAAGGAAATGGCAACCCACTCCAGTGTTCTTGCCTGGAGAATCCCAGGGACAGGGGAGCCTGGTGGGCTGCCGTCTACTGAGTCACACAGAGTCGGATACAACTGAAGCGACTTAGCAGAAGCAGGAGCAGGGATCGGATGCAGGTTCTGTGGAGGTGATTTGGCCAAAACCATGACTAATATGGGAGACAGAGTCCTGTTGCAGGGTTATGGAGAGAGTCCAGGAAGTCCAGCCATCGAGGTCTATTGGGGAAGAGTAGGAGGAGTGGGATTTAAGATACTACCCGTCACCAGGATCTGGTGAAGGGCAGAGGTGAGTTCCTGGAAAAGTCCAAGAGTCATGAGTGGGCCTGTGTCTGGGGTCTTGGAGGAGGTTTTAAGCCTTAGAGAGGTATTCTCAGGGGCCTGATTCCACTGACTTTTCCTCTGCTCTGTTTCAGAAAAGCAGCGACCCCCAGAAATCAAGCAGTGTGAGAAAAGACCCAAAATATATCTGTGCACAATCCCCTGCACAGATCACCGAGAATGTCAAGCAAATACCATATGCTGTTCAACCTTCTGCGGGAACATTTGCATGAACGTCCTGTGATCAGAGAGCCTGGGGCCATGCATTCTGACCCTCCAACCATCTCTGCAGACACTGTGCCTGCAGCTGAAGATAAGGACCTGACCCTGGACACAAGGATGTCAACAGGAATGCCACCCTGTCCAGCCAGTATCTGAACAACCTGTCCCTGTCAAATAAACCAGAACAAATGTGGGAGGGCCTGCCTAGTTCACTCCTAGTGCCTGTGATCATGGAGAAGCTGGTACAGACCCTAGAGGGCCCTCGCCTTTCTGGGTCCGGGTCTCTGATCTCTCCCCGTGTCAAGCTTCTTTGTTCCCCCTCCCCACCTCCCTCCTGCCTCCCTGCCAGGCCCCTGCAAGCCCAGTCCCCCCTGTTCCTCTGCTCACTGAACCAGGACTCCTGGGGAAGGACCTGCTCTTGTGCGGCACCTCCTGGTCCTCAGAAGAACGTGCCTTGCCCGGAGCCACAGAGGGCCAAGTTCAACATGAGATGTTGGGAGGCTAGACCCTGCGGCACAGAAGGGGAGGCCCCCGAGAAGGACTCTTCTTAAACTTGGTCCACCCCCATCCCATCCTGCTCATCGTCCTTGAGAGGTTCAGGTCACTGTCTCTTTGCAACAAAAAAAGTGAATCCCAAGGAAGTGAGATGACATGTCCAAGGTCAAAGGAGAGGGAGAAGTCATGGTCTGCTTGGAGGAGGTTTCCTCTGTGCTCCCCTCTCCGCATCCCAGTGGGATGGTCCACGGGGAGTGAGTCCTGTGCTGTCCCCACTCCAGCACCACCAACAGGCTGCTCGTGGAATGGGGCCTGACTGCGACCCCTGAGACTGCAGGCCCTTCTTTTAACTGCGCGGTCCCAACCTTTCCTTATGGCCTCATCTTTCTTCTTTTTTTAAACCAGAGGGAGGAACAGTTGGTTCGGGGTGATGTGACAGGATTAATCGGCACAGGACGCCTTGGGTCTTGCCCCTGATTTCATGGTGAGTCAGTAGACATTCATCCTTGGGGTCCAGAGTCCCTACTACTCTGTGCAATCACCACTTCTTGATGTGGTCCTGGGACTAAGTCCAGAGACCCGGGCACATGTGTCCAGCTGGGACTTGGGGTCAATTGTGAGGACCTCAGGAGGGCAGACCCTGCTGAAGGCGGGGATGTGGTGCTATGCTACAGGCCAGTGGCTCCCGTTGAGCATCAGTGAAGGAGACACGCCATGCCTCCATCGGCCCAGAGCCTCCGACCCATCTCAGGAGCATCACAGGGCTTCTGGAACTGCAGAGTCTCCTCCTCTTCTGCTAAGAGCTGCCCTCAGACCAGGGGGCCTTAGGAAAGAGATCATGATCCACTAGCAACTCAGACATCATTGGAGGTAGTTGGATGCTAAGGGCATGCTCTAAAGCTCTTATGTGGTACTTCCTCAGATAACCCCCCTGTACAAGCATTTTCCCAATGCTTGGCTATCCCCACATACACCCTGGAACAGACTATTAAGAGAGGCAAAATTACCTTCCAGGGGGCCACATAGTGAATGACCTCCCATGTCCAAGTCCACTGTGTCCTACTTCATGGGTATTTCATAGGTTCCAGGCTGACCTGTTCCTTGCCACTGGTGAACACCGTGGATGATGAGTTCTACTGAAAGCAGCTGCCCTTCTCCCTTGTGGTAACTGGTACCCTGACCCTCTCTGGATAGTCCACCCTGCTCTAGAGAACTCAGAGGCTACACCTAGAATCCTATGGCTAGGAGGATTGCTTGCCCGGATACCACTTCATGTTCTGTTTTTATTAGAATAAACAATGGCCTCTTTATTACATAAAAGGGAGGAGTGGGGGATCCCTTGGAAGACCTTGAAATCTATGGAGACAAAGGAGGAAACAAGTGCAGACTTTGCCATGATCTGGGTCTCCAAAAGGTCAAGACCCTGCCTACAGAAAATTGCAGATCGGGACTGATCTGTTTGTGACAAACACATGGGCTCCTGGTTGCTATGCCTTGTTCATTCATTCACTTATTCTTTGCCTGTCTGTCTCTCTATATATTTATTTATTGCATGATTTGTTCTCCTCTCAGTTCCAGTCTTCTCCTAGCAAATTTTTACCTCTCTTTCCTATCAATGAAGATAATTGGAAGTAACTTTCTCCCATGTGCAGACCCAGCAATAGGCCCTCGGTGTCTTACTTCAGGGCGGATTCATCTCTTTGGGCGTTTGACTTCATAGTCTGGGGAGACTTCGATCCCTTGGTATTCCATGGACCATCACGCCAGCTTCATCATACCTGTGACACTCTGCTCACCGGCCGTAGAGAGTGGAAATAGCAGGCATCCTAGGTGCCTTAGCACTTGCATGGCAGAGGGTAGGGCAATAGTCCAGACTTGTCTGACAGCTGATGATATTCCAGGACTTGCTCTGCTGGTAACATTTCCAGAGATCCAGTTGCCCAGGTGTATAGGAAAGACCCTTGGAGGCAGCAGACAAGCTGCTGCACCTTCTGCTGCCCACCGTGAAGAAAGACACAGTACGTGGTGGGGCTCTTTGCTTTGTTGTCATTGTTTTGTTTTTTGGACACAGCTTGCAGGATCTTAGTGCCCTAACTAGGGACTGAACCCAGACCACAACAATGAAAGTACCGAGTCCTAACTATTGGGCCACCGGGGAATTCCCTTGGTGAAGCTCTGTGGATTTTGGAGACAATAAAGGCCACTTTGGGGGCACTCTGCTCTTATTGACTTTCTGGGGGAACATAAGGTTGATAGATTTTTAAAATAATTAATTCACTGATTTTTATTTTTGGTTGCACTGACTCTTCAGAGCCACACGTGGGCTTTCTCTAGTTGCAGCGACTGGGGGCTACTCTTTGTTACTGTGCTTGGGCTTCTCATTGCAGTGACTTCTCTTGTTGCAGAGCACTGGTGATAGGCACATGGGCTTCAGTACTTGCAGCATGCCGGCTCAGTAGCTGTGACTCTTGGGCTCTAGAACACAGGCTTAATTGCTCTGCAGCATGTGGAACCTTCCCAGACAGGGGATTGAACCCATGTCCTCTGCACTGGCAGGCAGATTCTCATCCACTGGACCACCAGGGGAATCCAAGCTGCTAGTTTTGAGTGGAATCCAGATTAAGGAACATTTCTGCAACAGGTCCAGGATATTTTGCAAGTTGCTTGCCTCTTGGGTCTTAGACCCTAGCACATGCATTATACAAGTGTCTGTGGTTGATTAAGATGCTGACTGGTCTCTTTGCAAGTTCCACTAGGAGAATCAAAGAATACACACCTGTGTTGAGGTCAGACTTTCTCTTCTGTTGCCAGATGGTTTCCATTTTTGAAGCCGCTTTTTCCTTGGTAGCAAACCCTGGTAAAGACCCATGTCTAACCAGGGGACATCAAACCACTCTGCAACTGGAAGTTTCCATCACAACTTGGGGGTTATCTGATCTATGAAGTCTCAAAATGGGGGGCAGTGCATAGAGGCAGTTCATTATCAAATGGCAATGGTATAAATGAGACCGAGCTTGATTGGTTCCAGAGGAAATGAGTCACCAGTATAATCAGGTGTGTGGACTCTGAGGACCCACTGACTTCCTCTCTAACCTCATTCTTTCCCACGGCCTCTAAGTCTACAAGAGGCACTGCCCTTTCTGTGTCACTGTTGGCACTCTGGGAAACGGTGTCTTCCTGCGTTTGCCTATTTAGGGTTTCTTGCACTTGCACCTCTCTTTTTGATTTCCCAGAACCAGGGCTCTATTGTAGATGTCAGCCTTTTTCTCCGCATTCCTCCATCTGCATTCAGACTTCCACTTTCTGAGGGTTATTTTATCTGTGTCCTGGCCTAAGCCCGGTGCCCCTATCTCATTTTCAGGCGTGCAGTCTCTGTGGTCTTCGTATGTCTCTGCTTCCTTGGCGGCTCAGCAGGTAAAGAATCTGCCTGTGACACAAGAGACACAGGTTCTCTGGGTCGAGAAGATCCCTAGGAGAAGGAGATGGCAACATAGTCCAATATTCTTGCTTGAAAAATCCCATCAACAGAGGATCCTGGCGGGCTACAGTCCATGGGGTCACAAAGAGTTGGACATGACTGACTGACTAAGCACGCACGCACAAACATGGACTCCGCGCTACATCTGCTACGTTGGGGTGTTTATTTCTCCCCTAACAAACTGAAATTTATAACATTCTCTATTTCCTCATTAGGCTGAGGGTTATGTGTGGAGTGATTTATTTGCTCCTTATTGATCTGTATGGATTTTCTGAAAACAGCTGAAATTAGATAGCCACAATTACACTGTATCTATTTACTTATTTACTTTCTTATTTATTTATTTATATCTTGCCCTTAAGAACTTCAAGGAGTTGCTTAACTCCTTTGTGTCTCAGTTTCTGCATCTGGAAAATAGGAATGATAGTACTAAACGCATAGGGTCATTGACAGTACTAGCTAATACATGTTAAATATCTGACAGGTAGTAAATTTGGTATTAAACTGGATGATGCTTGACACTTCATTGGGTAATGCTCTCATTTGTTGATTTAACTAACTTACAATCACTGCCTGTATTTCAGACGTTGGTTCTAAGTGCTTAACAGATAATCATTCATGGAACCCTCACAATAACCCTACGAGGAAGGCACCGCTATTAATCCACTTTGACAATGAGGAAATTGATGCATGGTGGCTCACCCAAAGTAAGTGGGAACTAGAATTTGAATCCAGGTTAAGTCTGTGTTGTAAATCTCCATTTAGGTGGCCTTTCCAAGCTCTCTTGGCAGAGCTCTGTTTTATCAGTAGCTCAAAACCCACAAGACATTGTGCTCAGGTAGTGCTAGGCTGATGCTAACCATGTTGAAGTTAACATAGAGATGGAAAGGGTGTTACAAAAGTCACCACACAAACGCTGGCAAAAAAGAGACACGCAGATCCTTCACCACCCTTGCAGTCACCCAGACATCCAGGAATTGTGTGTGTTGGGGGAGGGAAGGCTCCTGCAGTTCCTCAGTGTTTGGCTTTTACCTGTATTGCCTGCAGCACAGAGACACACACACAAAAGGACTCCCTGAGTGCTTTTTATAAGAATTTAGGGACAATGTTCTATATGTACCCAACTCACTGGCAGAACTCCCAGACCTGCCACAACCAGACCACGATTACATTCTGAACCTGCGAGCTCTGTTCTGCTCATCAGATTTCCCGTGTGCAAGCACTCGGCAGTTCGCAGAGACCAGGAAGAAGAGCCAGCAGTCATATAAATACCGGCACTTCCAACCCATACAACTTCAGAGGTAGGTGAAGGTCAGAATCTTGGGGCTGGAAATGTGAGCCTGAAAATGCTTTCATTTGTGGCTTGTGTCCAAATCATGCTCCCAGATTAAAACAACACTATCCCTCTAGAAAAAACCGTCCTTGATGTTCAAGTGGAGAAAGTGAGAGATGAGACAGGTGGACACCGAGTCACTAGGTATTGTCTACAATACATGGGCCATTATGCATTGTCTTCAGAGTAGCCTCAGGGAGAACGTATAACCTGCACCTAATCATGAAGAAATTGCAAACAAACCCCACATGAGGAATGTTTAATTAAAAGAAAAACCTGTCTAGCGTCGTCAAAAATTTCAACCTCATAAAAGGCAAAGGGCGTTGCTGGGTGAATTTACACAATGCAATACTGATGGTAGCTTCGATAAAAAGATTTTAGAAATGTTAAATTTAATGAAGGTGATAGTTGTACTGTGATCACAGAAGAGAATGTTCCTATTGTTAATACTCACTGAAGTATTATTCCTAAATAAGAACCATGATGTATCTGCTTACCCTCAAATGGCTTAGGCATATATATATATATAAAGGGAGAACGTATAACCTGCACCTAATCATGAAGAAATTGCAAACAAACCCCACATGAGGAATGTTTAATTAAAAGAAAAACCTGTCTAGCGTCGTCAAAAATTTCAACCTCATAAAAGGCAAAGGGCGTTGCTGGGTGAATTTACACAATGGAATACTGATGGTAGCTTCGATAAAAAGATTTTAGAAATGTTAAATTTAATGAAGGTGATAGTTGTACTGTGATCACAGAAGAGAATGTTCCTATTGTTAATACTCACTGAAGTATTATTCCTAAATAAGAACCATGATGTATCTGCTTACCCTCAAATGGCTTAGGCATATATATATATACGTATATATATATATATATACACGCACACACATGAGAGAAAGAGAGAAAGCAATTAGGGGTAAATTCTTAAAATGGGTGGATCTGAGTAAATAGTATGTAGAAGTTCTTTGACTAGCCTTACTCTTGTAATTTTGAAATCATTTCCAAATAACAATTTTTTAGAAATTAAAGGCAACCCAGCTAACAGTCTATGTGCCTTGATTTTTATTTTATTATTTTTTAACAGATTTTTTTGATGTGGACCACTTTTTTAAGTCTTTTTATTGAATTTGTTACAATATTGCTTCTTTTATTTATGTTTTGATTTTTTGGCTGCAAGGCCTGTGGGATCTATCTCCACAACCAGGGACTGAATCCAAACCCCTTCGCATTGGAAGGCAAAGGCTGCCACTGGACCACCAGGGAAATCCCTCAAATTTTCTATATTTTCCTATTTTATAATTTGTAACATATGCCAAGAGGCTTTATTTTTTAATTTTTAAAACTTAAAACTTAAAATTTTTTGCTAGTGCTTCATATAGTCAACGTTTGCTATGTTGATATATCATCCCCATATTGTTCAGTCACTCAGTCATGTCAGACTCTTTGCAACCCCACGGAAGCACGCCAGGCTTCCTGGTCCTTCAACATCTCCCGAGCTTGCTCAAACTCATGTCCATTGAGTCGGTGATGCCATCCAACCATCTCACCCTCTTTCATCCCCTTCTCCTCCTGCCTCAATCTTTCCCAGCATCAGGGACTTTTCCAATGAGTCAGCTCATCAGGTGGCCAAACTATTGAAGCTTCAACTTCAGCATCAGTCCTTCCAATGAATATTCAGGATTGATTTCCTTTAGGATTAACTGGTTTGATCTCTTTGGCAGTCCAAGGGACTCTCAAGAGTCTTCTTCAATACCACAGTTCAAAAGCATCAATTTTTCCACACTCAGCCTTCTTTATGGTCCAACCCCTACAGCTATTTACTGGAAACACCATAGCTTTGACTATACGGACCTTTGTCAGCAAAATGATGTCTCTGCTTTTCAATATGCTGTCTAGGTTTGTCATAGC
>SJXQ01006738.1:0-22351 GCA_006408695.1 Aepyceros melampus | reverse complement strand
GAGGAATTTCCCACTTTCCAGTCTCCCTTTTAGTTCTCCTGTGTTGTTTAAATGATTAGTTACCTCTAAAACTCTTTTTCTTTTTAGCTCCTTGCTTTTTGATTTTATGTGCATTAGGGGAAAAGATATAGAGTCTTGGAGAATTTCTAATGTTTTTGTAAATTTTCAGTGAATTGCTAAATGCTAAAAAAAAATGCCTAATCAATTTGAGTTATTACAGGGTTCTTTCACTGGGAAAAGATCTTTCTTGTTCTTTTTTCATATTGTTAGGTTTTGTGAAAGAGTCTGTATTTCTAAGAGTTTAACAATTGTAGAAAATAATTTATTTCTTGTAAAGTAAGTTTGGTGAATTTCTTTTAGGCCTTAACCATAAGCAGTAAGATATTGCATATCTTTATCAACTTTAATTTATTGCTTTATTTGGCAATCTCAAATTATCCAGAATATACCAA
This sequence comes from Aepyceros melampus, assembly GCA_006408695.1. Taxonomy (NCBI): domain Eukaryota; kingdom Metazoa; phylum Chordata; class Mammalia; order Artiodactyla; family Bovidae; genus Aepyceros; species Aepyceros melampus. The sequence continues at coordinate 21,899 of SJXQ01006738.1, read as the reverse complement.
AGTAAAGATTAAGTCTTATCTCTATGCAGGCAAATGAATGTTTCACATAAAAGTTCATGATTTCTCTTGTAGGATGCCTTTTGACCATAACTGAGGGCAATGTATATTTATTTTGTACATACTTTGAATAATCTAAATATCTGAATTTGCATACTAAAGTAAGGATGTAGCAGGCAGGAAAATTCTTTCCTCTTCACTTTGTACCTTTTAGAACTGTTTGTACATGAAATTTTCCCCATAATGAAAGAATATCTGTGAGACAGGATTCTTAGGTATTTTCATAATCTAGTTTCAAAGAATTTTTAAAATGTTACTAAATTTTTACCCTTTCTTTTCTCACATTAAAATTTTTTCTATAAGGAATATATTTTTTAGTATCATTATAAAATAAAAAGCACCTAGTTATATTCAAAAGCAGGGCATAAAATTGTAGATACAATGCCACTGTGTAAAAGTATATAGGAAAAAAATAAACTAAAGGAAATATACTAACATTTTAATAGTAATTATATTTAATTTGTGCAATTAAATAGTGATTATTTGTTCTTTCTGTGATTTTCTGATATGCTACAGAGAATATATTCAGCACTGCTCAGAAGAAATATCACGGAAGCCATACAGGCAATTTGAATTTTCCTAGTAGCCACGTCAGAAGATTAAAAAGAAACAAATGAAGTTAATTTTAATAGTGTTTTATTGAACACAAAATATCCAAATGTTATCATTCCAACATATACCAATATAAAATTAATAATGAGAGAGTTACATTCCTCTCTTTCATAGTTCCTTCAAAATATGGTGGGTACTTTTGCAGTCATAGTCCAGCTAAGATTGGGCTAGTCAGGTGCTCACTTGGCCTGTTGTGGTGATGGCTCATGGTGGCCAGCACAGCTCAAGATGGAGGGAGCAGCTTACACAAAGCCAGGAGAATTGCCGAGTTTGCATGGACCACGTAGAAGGAGCTTCAAGTTGTGGACGAGTTATGAGCGAAGAACCAAGGGGATCAATGGTGGGAAAATCAGCTCAAGATAGATTCGGGATGCTTTTGAATGCCAGAGTGTGGCTTTGTCCTTCATTCAAGATGTTTTCAGGCAGAGAGGGCACTAAGTTGTGCCCTGGACAGAAGAATGGGCCCAAATGTTGTTGGGAACTGAAGCAGGGAGAAGTCCTGCCCAGGTGCTCTCATGGCTGTAGAGACTGGAAAGAAAGACCAGAGTGAGGAACTGGAAGAAGGGGATGGGTGCAGAAATGTAAACAAGGATTCCTGCTGCTTTCTTCCCTTTGTCCTCCTCCCACTTCCTGCTGTTGTGTTCATGAGGTGCTTCCTAATCAGTCTCTTTCAATTGCCTTCACAGACATTTTGTTGGTATAATTAATTTTGGCTCTGTAAATCCTTGTTTGCATCTTTTGGTGCACATTTGTGTAGCCTTCTGTTGGATATATGCCTAGGATGAAGTAATTGGCTCATAGAATGTGCATATGGTCAGATTCAGTAGATAATGACAAACATATTTTTCAAATTTTCACCAATTTATATTCTCACTATCAAGAGTGTGGGATGTCAGTTGCATTACTTTCTTTTCAACACTTGGATTGCCAGTCTTCTTAATTTTAATCATTCTAGTGAATCATAGTGATATCTTATTAGAGTTTTAATTCATATTGCCTAGTTATTAATAAGGTTCAGCATATTTTCATATGCATATTGACAATTTGGATATTTTCTTTGTGAGGGGCCTGTTCAAATCCCTTGCTGACTGTCTCAGATGACTTTTTTTCTATCTAAAGATGATGTAATTGTGTACATACAAAATACAAAAGGACATATAAACTATTGAAATTTTTAAATAAATTTAACAAGGTCACTGAAAAAAGATCAATATTAACATCAATCACATCTTTTGACATTAGTAATAAAAATTGGAAATTGACATTTCAAAATAATACCACTGATAAGAACATAAAAAGTCTACTACTGAGAAATTGTCACAGCCTGGAGGCGCCTAAAGAAACATGGAAATAAAGGTAATGTGCCATTCTAAATGGCATCCTGGGACAGAAAAACAACTTTGGGTAAAAACTAAGGAGATCTGGGAATTCCCTTCAGTTTCACTGATTGGGACTCCATGTTTTCACTGCAGAATCCTGCTTGGATCCCTGGATGGGGAACTATTTAATAAGATGTCACAAGTCTTGAAGCCATAAATAAATAAAAATGAAATTCTTGCAACCAGCAGGGCTGGGTGGGTGGGTACAGGAATAAGGAGATCTGAATAAAGTGTAGATTTAAGTTTTTTAAAAAAATTAGCTTTGACAGGACAATTTGTCTTTACCTTTGACCTCTAAGTACAAGTCTATAATTGCATTTTTGATTCAAATTAGATGGCCAGGAAAAATAACAGTTTCTTTCTCTAACATTGATACAGTATGTTTTAAATCTTTATCATTAATGAGGTTAAGCAACTTCTCTCTTTGTAAGTGAGCAAGGGACATGTAAGCACGTGCTGAAGTAGTAAGCCTCAGTGAGAAGGGAAATCAGAGCGTGCAACAGGAGACTGTCAAGGCCACCTCCTCCTGAGAAACACAGTCATTTAGTGAACAAACATTTATTTAGAAACATGTCCTAACCACGTCATAAAGTAAAACAAATATTGCCATTTTCTTGAGCTATTTTAAAACTATCTCTCAATAAAATTTGGCTGCTGGCTTGATTATGTGTCTTGCACATTCTTTCTGAGGTTCATTCCAATATATTTATGCTTTCTTATTGTTGCAAGTATGAATGAAATTGATTCATGACATTTGCTAACTTTTAATGAACTAAGTTTTCCTTGCATTTTCATATACACATGCATGTGACAATAACTAATTTTGTTATTTTTCTCTGATCAGCTTTACAAAACTATATAAAAGTTTGGTTGATTTTTCAAATGTTTAGATAAACAAATACATTTCCTGCAAACAAAAAATTAAGGTCTGAAAATAGCAAGTGTGATGACCATATGGAGCAACTAATGTTTGTTGTGTATATTTGTATAACTACTTTCAAAAACATTATCTAGCAAAGCTGAAAATATGCATAGCCTGTGGCCTATGACCCAGTCATATATGGATGTAAGAGCTGGACCATAAGAAGGCTGAACACTGATTTTGAACTGTGGTGTTGGAGAAGACTCTTGAGAGTCCCTTGAACTGCAGGGAGATCAAAGCAGTCAATCCTAAAGGAAATCAATCCTGAACTTCATTAGAAGGACTGATGCTGAAACTGACACTGCAGTCCTCTAATGAGCTGACTCATTAGAAAAGACCCCGATGCTGGGAAAGACTGAAGGCAGAAGGAGAGTGGGACGACAGAGGACACGATGGTTGGATGACATCTCTGATTCAATGGATATGAGTTTGAGCAAGCTCTGGGAGACGGTGAAGGACTGGGAAGTCTTGTTGCAGTTCACTGGGGTCACAAAGAATCGGACATGACTGAGCGACAGAGCAACATGACCCGATCAGTCCACTCTCGGCAATTACCCTGGGAAAGAATCATGTAAATATGCATCAGTATAGAAGTAAAGAATATTCAGATCAGCAATATTCATAAGAGTCCCAAACTAGAAACAGCCCAAATACCCATTAAAATTGCTAAATACTTTATCTATCCTGATAATAGGGTTATTAATAACAATAAAAAGTAAGAACCGCAACTAAATGCACAAATATAGCAGTGATTGAAAGGCACTCACCTCAGAAAAAAATGTATACTATTACATAAATTTAAAAATAGGCCAGAGTAGACCAGAGACATTTTGCTTGGTGACCAAGAGAGTTCCTGTGAAGCTTCAGGACCACGAAGGAAAGTCGTCTCCAGCTTGAGGGAAGAGCGTGTCTTCCCACCTTCCAGCTGCGGGCTCACTCTCGCCCTCTCGGCACCTGAGGCTGACTCTGCCCAGGAGGGGGTTGCCCTGTGCTCACAGCCAACAGCTGGTGGGCCCAGACCCCATCCTCAGGCCTCCCCTCTGGTATGAAGAGGGACAATGTGCAGAGAGATCTAAGTGCCTCTGGTTGCTGCCTCTTCTCTCTTCCCATTACTCACACTAAGGACATCATTCACAGGCCATGGACAATACTCATTGCCCAGTGTTTCTCCTGCTCACTTCAGATGCAGCTGGCACTAGCTATTTTGGTTGGAGCCTTAGCTAACCCTCCTAACTCCTCCAGAATGTACCCAACCGGAGGATCCCACACTCTGCACCCCTGTCACTCTCAGAATGCTCCCATCAGAGGGTCGATGGCCCAGGAACAGGCAGGAGCAGCCCAGGCCTTGTTTTCACTGTTTGCTGCCAGGACCCACTGCTGCTGGACATTCAGACTGGCCCTTTCAGAACATGCCGGTCTGCATCAAACCTGTATTTACTTTTCCCTTCAGATCCCAGGTTGTTCTCTGAGTTGGACTCTGAATCTCAGAATAACTATCAGGGGTGCATTGAGTCAGGCCAACCTAAGGTGGAGAAGAGAGTTAAAAGGACAATACATTGGCTGTAGCTGCTGAACTAGCCTCCCCGAGGCCCTGCCCCACTCTGCTGTCATGAGGGCAGGTCGCAAGGTGTGGGTTCTGGGTGAGTTTCCTGTCTCTCAGGCAGTTTCTGAATCTTCCTTAAAGTGAACAGCCCAAAGCAAAGCCATCTACATACTCAAAACCGACAAGTGACTTGAGTTTTGTTACATCATCAGAGATTGTGTAATGAAACTCAGAGGCAAAAATAGCAATGAAGTTGATGCAACAAGTGAAAAGGAAATTAAAAGCAAGCTGCCAAACGGAATTTCAGGATCCAGCCCGGGAATCCCCTCTGGCCTGGCCTCCTGGCTGAGTTGAGTGCACAGAGCAGAGGATCCTCCTGACTGCCTGCCAGATGCCTGTGTCTTCCTGGCTGAAACTCTGAGCTCCTAAACTCCAGGGAAAACAAAGAATCCAGTGAGGGTGAAGGTGTGTCTTGTAGACAGCTGGCCTGTGTGCCACATAGGAATGTTTCCTGTTTCCGTCTAGAACTCTGAGTATTGTTGCAACAGGCTTGGCAATGTCATCCCTGCTGCTGCTGCTAAGTCGCTTCAGTCATGTCCAACTCTGTGTGACCCCATAGACTGCAGCCCACCAGGCTCCCCCGTCCCTGGGATTTTCCAGGCAAGAACACTGGAGTGGGTTGCCATTTCCTTCTCCAGTGCATGGAAGTGGAAAGTGAAAGTGAAATCGCTCAGTCGTATCTGACTCTTAGCGACCCCATGGACTGCAGCCCACCAGGCTCCTCCGTCCATGGGATTTTCCAGGCAAGAGTACGGGAGTGGGGTGCCATCGCCTTCTCTGAATGTCATCCCAGTAAATGGCTATTTCTCCTCTCACTCTGCAGTGGGTGAGCTGCTGTCTCTAAACAGCTCTCTGGGAACTGCCTCATCTTCCTGACCACAGACCCAGAACATCCGGAAATAATCTGCTAAACAGATTCAAATAGAAGACTTAATATAAGGAGCACTTGGGAAGTGTCTGGTACCATGCTGAGCATGTGCTATAAATTAAATCAATTAATCTTACCACATTATCATGATGCGCATTTATGATTATCTTAATTTTACAGTTAAGACATAATGCAGCAATTTATAACTAGGCAATCTATTTTTATGTACTAATGAAGAAAATCTCAAAGATTTATTTGCTAGGAAATATAAATAAATGAGAAAGTGAAGTATATGAAAAATGGATATTTATGTGATATACATTAATATGTTCCTATATACAGATTTATTAACCACATATGAAAATGTCTAGAAGGCTACCCATTAAATTGTTAAAAGTACAGGATTCGGGTGTATCCTCCTAGAGGTCAAGGGTAGGCATTCCTTTGTATGAATTATTTAAAAGTTTAGCAATGACATGTGTGTTTAATATATATAAATAAGCTTAAGAAATCTTCTTTACTTCTTTCGAGTCACATTTATCATGGCAGCTGCTGGTTCTCACATCTCTTAGCTGTCTCTGCAGTCCCCAGCCTGCCTTGTTCTTCTTGCCTCCATTTGAACAGTTCAGGAAGACTCTTTCCTCAGGAGTGGTCAAGTGTAGGAAACTCACTCTTCCTTCCTCATCCTACTCCAGGATCCTAGATTCCACATATGTGATTGACCTCCCATGATGTATGTGGTTCTCCACTAATCCTTGAAGGCGCTCCGGTTCTTACAGGCCCCAAGCAGGCAACTGTGTCCATGACCTGGGCTTTTCTTCACTCATTTCTCTCCCACGTCTAATCTGTGTCTCAAGAAACACATTCAGTCCCTCCTCAAATTGTCCCTTGTTCCTTCAATGACTCAGGGTGGGTAACCCTGTTCCCTCTTTATTCAGGTGACTTCAGTATAGGTTTATCTTGTAGGATCAGGCTTTGGGTTAGATTTTATTCAAAGGTGTGTGCAAGCCTGCTTGCCTTTTTAAAATTACTTTCCTTTCCACTACTTAAATAGAAATAGTAGTCTTCTACAAAACATAATACAAAACAACTATCTTATGAACGATAAAGATTTAAATGCTATGAACAGCTTAAATATTTCCAAGAATTTAAATAAATAAATACATATTACAGGTTTTTAAGATATGGAAATGGATTCTTAAAACTGTTTTGAACAGTTATGATAACAAAACATTTAACATACATTTAAATAATCCCATATTTAGCTATTACTTATATGTCATCTGACACAAAAATAGAGTTAAAGGTTGCATTTTGAGTCTTAGAAAATAGCCATTTAGTTGACCAGACGAACTGTTTTCAGATTCAACGCCTTCTTTATTTCCTGAGTTTTCCGATGAGCTTGTTGGCAAAGACCAAGCACCTTCTGATTTCCACGCCAACAAAGCACCTTCTGATTTCCACGCCGACAACCTCCCAGGCACAGTGGCTATATTCTTTCTCTTTGAGATACACACTGATTCACTGGAAGTAACTCTTCACAGCCAATCTGGAGTTCTTACTCCTTAGAGGTGACTGTTCTGGTGTCCTTCCCTCCCTTAGACAAGTGTCCAGGTCCTCCAGCTGCTGATCAAGTCCCACGAGGAATCTGTGCAGGAGGCTCTCGTCCCGACCTGCAGAAGAGCCCGTGGTGCTGAAGAGCTGGAAGGTCTGCTGGAGCAACTCGTGCACAACCGCTGTGGCTTCTGTCTTCTCAAGCCTGGTCCCGTGCACCAGGGTCTGAGGAAATCTGAAGTCAGTCCTGTCCCTCAGACAGGACACAATGGGCACTCTCTCCATCTGACTCCAACGTGTGAAGCTTTCCAGATTGCCGTGGCTCACAGGCAGCTCACAGCCCAGGGAGCACTTGGGGCTGGAGCAGAGCATCAGCAGGGCCAGCAGCACAGAGATGGGGAGGGCCATTGGGATGCCAGGGGCTTGCAGGACTGCCTGCAGGGGAGGTCTAGGCAAGGTCTGGGGGCTTGGGTGATGGGTGGCTCTTAAAGAGTGAGCAGAGAAACTTTCATTTTATGGGTTTTTTCACAGTTTGCCCTTTCATTTCTTTTTCTACTCTTTGTAAGGAAATTTAAAAAAGTGCTAATTTTTGACATGAGTGCCTAGGTGGGGAACATCAAATCATTGGTGCCACTGTGGTTGATAGCTACACAGCTGTATAGCATGCTTCTCACACGTCCTTAGTTGTTCCTGGGAGAAGAGTGTGATCAAAGTCAGAGAAAGGAAAAAGTTCATGCAAAAGGTGGCTTTTCTAGGTCACCAAGAAATGTTCAGTATAAAAAGAGCTTAAAAGAGAAGCTTTTGATTTTTCTCACGTTTTCCCTTATTTACCCTTTTTCCTTTCTTCAAAAAATTCAGTTGTGTGTGTACCTTTACAATATCTGAGTAGGCCTTAAGCTCACTGGAGACATTAGTGGGAACAATATCACTGATATCATTTGTTAAAAATGAATTATGTTGTAACTGTAGTCCACAAGGCACTTTTTTAGGTGCTGGTTGTCCTGCTGCTGCTGCTAAAATGCTCCAGTCGTGTCCAACTCTGTTCATCCCCATAGACAGCAGCCCACCAGGCTCTCTGTCCCTGGGATTCTCCAGGCAAGAGTACTGGAGTGGGTTGCCATTGCCTTCTCCGGCTAGTTGTCCTAAAAAATTCAATTTCGCCTGTGTTTATTTCTCTTTCTCCTCTACCACTACAATATTTCACAGGAAACTTTGCCTCAGTCATTGATAGTATAGATAATCTCATCTCCTTAGATATTTCACTGGGAAATGATAATCTACCATACACTCAGAGATACTGAGGTTGCAATTACATTCAATCCTTGTAATGGCATGTCTTTACCAATTCTGTAAGGTACAGATAATTTTTAATAATATTAATGACAGAAATTTTTACATGCAGCCTCTCAGCAGTGTTTTTAATATACATGACATTAGTCTTCACAGCTTCCTTATGAGATAATTACTATAATTATTGACGTGTTTGCAAATAAGGAAACAGAAAACTCAGAGAGATTACTTAACTTGCTAATAGTCAGGATTAACTGCATAAGTGGTACCTGGCCACTAAACTATTCTGCCTCAATGTTATTCCTCATTAACCTTAAGCATTCTCCTTCAGCTACTCTACGTACAGTTGTAAGTAAGTAATCCATCTAATTATGTAACATTTGACTGCCCTGATAGATTGTAAGCCCCCTAAAGGCAGTAATGGCACATGTGGAGAATCCAGGAAGGTGTCTGTCCCAGAGAAGTGCACACAGGGGTCTCTGTCTCATTGTTGTTCGTCACTAAAGGCTTGTCCACTCTCTTTGATCCTGTGGACTATAGCACGCCAGGCTCCCTCTCCTCTATTGGTCAGATTTGCTCAAGTTCATGTCCATTGAGTTGGTGATGCGACTCTGTCATCTCCTCCTCTGTTGTCCCCTTCTCGTCCTGCCCTCAGTCTTTCCCAGCATCAGGGTCTTTTCCAGTGAGTGGGCTCTTCCCATCAGAAGGCCGAAGTATTGGAGCTTCAGCTCTGTCCCAGGAGTAGTTCTAAGAGAACTATACCCACCAGAGTTTGAGTAGACCTAGTATTTGAAGACTGTTTCAGAAATGATAATCTGAAAACAAAGTAAGAGTAAATTTAAATGGAACTTTCTGGTAATTTCTCAAAATATTTTCTCAGATGGAAACAGGGACTCTCAAAGTTCAGTTGTTGCTAAGTTGCTTCAGCTGTGTCCAACTCTTTTTGAAACTATGGACCAGAGTCTGCCAGGCTACTCTGTAGATCTCAACAAAACACCACTGGAAATATAGGACTGGAGGTTAGCAAGTGCAATGGGAACTGTATCCTCTTCACTTGTAGTGTAAAGATGTAATGTTCCTGGAATGAACAAATGACACTTTTGTGACAAAGAAGAATAGGAATTGGAGAGGAAGAACCTACTAAGTTTCTCTAAAATAGGAAGCACTTTGTCAGGGGAGACAGCTCAGTCCAGTGCTTGAGACACTGGACATGGGGGCAAGATTGCCTAGGTTGATGTCCCAACTCCATCCTACACTGGCTATGTGACCTTCAGCATCCTGGTTTTCCTCTTGTATGGAAATGATATTCATATTTGTTTCACTGGATTGTTGGGAAGATTGAATGACATAGCACGCTTCTGACCATGCCTGGACAAGACATAGAAGCATTCAGTATCTACTAGCCGTTCCCACGAGAGGGAAAATTCACACATCCAACTATGGGAACTGGATCAAATTTCCCTGAGATGACCTGCTTCCCTTCTTTAATTCTCAGCTCAGTGGTCAACATTATTACATCTAATCTCATCTCTTATGTGAACATGACATCCTGTCCAAGTCACTTATACCTAGTAGCTTCCAGGTAACAGCTGACCTCTCACACATGAATAAATCGGCTGTCCAATCTGTGACCCAGTCTCTTTCATGATGAGTTAATTGGTCTATATCCTCAGAATCAGAAAACGTCCGTGAAGAGTGAGTAACGTGAACAGACAAATAAAAATAAATAAATAGATACTGGGAGTTAGCAAAGCTGACAACTAGCCTCTTGAGTCAGACACGACTGAAGCAACTTAGCAGCAGCAGCAGCCTCTTAGGTAACATTCCGCCTAAGAGCCTGCTACCCTCCTCTGGCTCTGTCTGCAGCTAAACAGTCTCACATGGGGTGGTCTGAAATTTGTCACTCTGTAGAGCCCTTCATCCCCATTTGTGTAGTTAAGTGACATTTTGTCTTTTGAACAGAGAAAATGTCACTACAGTTTTTTTTTTTCAATTACATTGTTAACTTCTCTTTTACCTTTGTGCATTACTTTTTCATTCACTGCTTACTTTTACTTTCTAAGAATGTTCAATGAGAGTGGAAATTTTTGATCTCTTGAAAAATCATAGAAGAAATACATTTCCTCTTCTTTTCACTTACATTTTCCCTTCCTTTATTTTTGCAACAAACCTCAAAATTGAAATAGAAAAGACTGCAGAAGCATTAGGAGAGCTTTTACCAAGTGAAATACAAATGACAAAGAAGAGGTAACAATATGAAAATTATACAAAGATAGCAAAGAAAAGTGGGTTGCTTAGACATAGCAAGGACAATAACCTGTTACTAATACAGAGAAGCTGCTGGATAGGGCCCACGTGGGGTCTCATTGAAGCGATGACTCATTATGTCGACCTTGCAGAGAATAAAATTACAGTGATCTATTAGACTGACCAAATTGCCCAAATGGCATTCTGCTTTCTACTGGTGCCTATCTTCTCAAAGCTACAAGACCACGATTCCAGACCCCAGCTACGTGACCACAGGACTCAACTACAGGCCAAAAATTAACCATCCCTTCAGGAAAACTTTTCATTGGTGGGATATAAGTAGGACCCTGTCAGAAAGGTCAGTTTTCATTCCAATTCCAAAGAAAGGCAATGCCAAAGAATGCTCAAACTACCACACAATTGCACTCATCTCACATGCTAGTAAAGTAATGCTCAAAATTCTCCAAGCCAGACTTCAGCAATACGTGAACCGTGAACTCCCTGATGTTCAAGCTGGTTTTGGAAAAGGCAGAGGAACCAGAGATCAAATTGCCAACATCTGCTGGATCATGGAAAAAGCAAGAGAGTTCCAGAAAAACATCTCTTTCTGCTTTATTGACTATGCCAAAGCCTTTGACTGTGTGGATCACAAGAAACTGTGGAAAATTCTGAGAGAGATGGGAATACCAGACCACCTGACCTGCCTCCTGAGAAATCTGTATGCAGGTCAGGAAGCAACAGTTAGAACTGGACATGGAACAACAGACTGGTTCCAAAGAGGAAAAGGATTACGTCAAGGCTGTATATTGTCACCTTGCTTATTTAACTTATATGCACAGTACATCATGAGAAACGCTGGACTGGAAGAAACACAAGCTGGAATCAAGATTGCTGGGAGAAATATCAATAACCTCAGGTATGCAGATGACACCACCCTTATGGCAGAAAGTGAAGAGGAGCTAAAAAGCCTCTTTGTGAAAGTGAAAGAGGAGAGTGAAAAAGTTGGTTTAAAGCTCAACATTCAGAAAACGAAGATCATGGCATCTGGTCCCATCATTTCATGGGAAATAGATGGGGAAACAGAAACAGTGTCAGACTTTGTTTTTTTGGGCCCCAAAATCACTGCAGATGGTGACTGCAGCCATGAAATTAAAAGACGCTTACTCCTTGGAAGAAAAGTTATGACCAACCTAGATAATATATTCAACAGCAGAGACATTGCTTTGCCGACTAAGGTCCGTCTAGTCAAGGCTATCGTTTTTCCTGTGGTCATGTATGGATGTGAGAGTTGGACTGTGAAGAAGGCTGAGTGCAGAAGAATTGATGCATTTGAACTGTGGTGTTGGAGAAGACTCTTGAGAGTCCCTTGGACTGCAAGGAGATCCAACCAGTCCATTCTGAAGGAGATCAACCCTGGGATTTCTTTGGAAGGAATGATGCTAAAACTGAAGCTCCAGTACTTTGGCCACCTTATGCGAAGAGTTGACGCATTGGAAAAGACCCTGATGCTGGGAGGGATTGGGGGCAGGAGGAGAAGGGGACAACAGAGGATGAGATGGCTGGATGGCATCACTGACTCAATGGACGTGAGTCTGAGTGAACTCTGGGAGTTGGTGATGGACAGGGAGGCCTGGCGTGCTGCGATTCATGGGGTCGCAAAGAGTCGGACACGACTGAGAGACTGAATTGACTGAACTGTCAGAAAGGGAGGAAGCTGGTTCTCCTTAAGGGCCAGTCACCCTCTCCTTTCCCTTTTATTGCCTGAGTGCCCAACTCACTCTCTTTTTCTCTGCACTCGCCTTACACTGCCGAAAAGCAGCAAAGACACATTCTAAACACCTGAACATTTGGAGGGAGCGGTGGTTACACTTTATTTTCTTGAAAGTGAATTTTGGAGGATTGATCATCTGAAAGAGGAGAGTGAAAATGTCGGCTTAAAACTCAACATCCAGAAAACTAAGATCGTGGCATCTGGTCCCATCACTTCATGGAAAATAGATGGGGAAGCAGTGACAGACTTTATTTTGAGGGGCTCCAAAATCACTGCAGATGGTGACTGCAGCCATGAAATTAAAAGACGCTTGCTCCTTGGAAGAAAAGTTATGACCAACGTAGACAGCTTATTAAAAAGCAGAGACATTACTTTGCCAACAAAGGTCCATCTAGTCAAAGCTATGCTTTTCCCAGTATTCATGTATGGATGTGAGAGTTGGACTATAAAGAAAGCTGAGCACCAAAAAATTGATGCTTTTGAACTGTGGTGTTGAAGATAACTCTTGAGAGTCCCTTGGACTGCAAGGAGATCCAACCAATCCGTCCTAAAGGAAATCAGTCCTGAATATTCATTGAAAGGACTGACTCAATACTTTGGAAACCTGATGCAAAGAATTGACTCTTTGGAAAAGACTGTGATGCTGGGAAAGATTGAAAGTGGGAGAAGACGGTGACAGAGGATGAGATGGCTGGATGGCGTCACTAACTCAATGGACATGAGTTTGAATAAACTCCAGGAGTTGGTGATGGACAGGGTGGCCTGGGGTGCTGCAGTCCATGGGGTTGCAGAGTTGAACATGATTGAGTGACTGACCTGAACTGAACTGAAGTGAAATGAATCACCTGGTATAGTCTGAGCTTGTAACCGGGAAGGGTTAATTTTGAATTTCCACTAGATCTGCTTCTATAACTTTAACTTTTTGTGTTATTGGAGAAGACTCTTGAGAGTCCCTTGGACTGCAAGGAGATCCAACCAGTCCATCCTAAAAGGAGGTCAGTCCTAAGTGTTCGTTGGAATGACTGATGTTGAAGCTGAAATTTCAATACTTTGGCCACCTTATGCGAAGAGTTGACGCATTGGAAAAGACCCTGATGCTGGGAGGGATTGGGGGCAAGAGGAGAAGGGGATGACAGAGGATGAGATGGCTGGCTGGCATCACCAACTCAGTGGACATGAGTTTGAGTAAACTCTGGGAGTTGGTGATGGACAGGGAGGCCTGGCATGCTGCGGTCCATGTGGTCGCAAAGAGACAGACGTGACTGAGTGACTGAACTGAACTGAACTGAAACAACTATAATGGCCTGCCTCAGGGGATAAGCTGACCCCACCCATCTGTGAAGGACTGTGATTCTTTGCGTGGCAATGGCACAGGTGCCCTACTTAGCTACTTACCAGGTAGAACAGAAATTCACATTTCAGAAGGCCAGAATCACAGATAGATGTGACATCTTTGTTGACATGACATGAGATATTCCATTTCACACCACCCATGAAATGATTGTAAGGAAGTGCAATTAACACATGCCCCTATCTGAGGCTTATTAGACAATCTGGGAGATATTTACAGGAATTAAAAGGTCCTCTTACTTTGTTTCCTCACCTCCCCACATCTCTGATCCATAAAAGAATCTGACATCCAGGTCAGGACAAAATGGTTATTTAGAGGCATTAGATTTCATCTTTATGGATATTTTCTGCATAAGTCTAATGTATGATAATTTTCATGAATGATTTATAAATATTTGTAACAAATTATATTTCCTTTTCTAGGTTAAGGGCTCAAGCATGTTGATCACTAATTTCCTCTTCTAAATCATACTTTGAAATCTTCTCTTTATTACTTTTCTACACAGTTTTTTACAGACTAATAGCATTATGCTTGGAGAAGGCAATGGCACCCCACTCCAGTACTCTTGCTTGGAGAATCCAAGCGTCAGGGGAGCCTGGTAGGCTGTAATCCATGGGGTTGCTAGGAGTCGGACACAACTGAGAGACTTCACTTTCACTTTTCACTTTCATGCACTGGAGAAGGAAATGGCAACCCACTCCAGTGTTCTTGCCTGGAGAATCCCAGGGACAGGGGAGCGGAGCCTCTGCGGGTCGCACAGAATCGGACACAACTGAAGTGACAGCAGCAGCAGCAGCAGCAGCAGCAGCATTATGCTGGGCTTCTCAGGTGGAGCTAATGGTAGAGAACCTGCCTGCCAATTCAGGAGACAGAGGAGACACCAGTTTGATGCCTGGGTCAGGAAACTCCCCTGGAGGAGGGCATGGCAACCCACTCCAGGATTCTTGCTTGGAGAATCCCATGGACGGAAGAGCCTGGCAGCCTGTGCTCCATGGGGTCACAAAGAGGCAGACACAACTGAAGCGACTCAGCTCAAGCACAGCATTCAGGGGAAACTTAGTGCTACCAGGTTTCTGGCATTCTTTACTCAGTGTTTTTACTATTTGAAATTTAGTTCAAGGGTTTTTATATTTAATTATAAATTCCATTTGTTTCTTATATATATTGACCTACTTTCTCAAATTTAACTTTTTAATTCTCAAGTATATCAACATTATATTAATAAAAAAGCTCTCACTTATATTAAATTGTTACCTCTAATTATTTCCTTCATTATACTTTCTGCTCTGTTTTGGCCTGCCTCTTTGTTGTCCTTGTTTTGGTATTAAGTATTTAGTATTATTTGATTTCAGGTTTTTTTCTTCTTGCAAGTTACAGTGGAGTTTGTGTTTTAAATAAATCAACAGTTTCTTTTAAGTTTAAGCAGATTCTATTAATATTTATTATTTTAGCCTTTATCAGTTTGGGTCTCACATGTATTGGATTGATGCATTACTTTTAACGTGACATTTACATGTTTTGTGACCCTTGCCATATTCCCTTCAGTTCTCCAACAGTCATTTATTTAAAGCAAATATATAATGTTAAAGCAATTTAGAGGTTCTCTGAATACCTGAGTGAAAAACTGAAAATATAAAACTGCAAAATTTGATTTGAGACTTCCTTGGCCATTCGGTGGCTAGGATTCAGTACTTTCACTGCCGTGGGTCTGGGTTCAATCTCCAGTCAAGGAATGAAGGTCTCATAAGCCACATGGCTGTCACAGCCAAAAATAATAATAAACTTTACAAAGTAACTTCCACTGATGTGACTATTTACTTCTAGTTCTTACTAGGACTGTTGCTTTTAGTCAACATAGTAAAGGTTCACAAGATACATGATACCAATAGAGATGCTTGTGAAGTTCTGTTCAGGCATAAACAGAGGGGAATGTCCAAAAGTTAAATGAAAATAAATTGACTCCTTATTCAAGAAAATAAAAATATGTTACTTTTGAATGCACTGAGAGTGATGGTAAGTTGGATGCAGTTTGCAAAATGAGTGCCGTGTATTCCAAATGTGATGACTGGAAAATTTTTGGAGTCCTGTGGTCAATAAGGCCCTAATCAGCTTGAATTAATTCTCATTTTAAGGTGAAGCATATGAGGATATAGCAATGAGTCCGGTATTCTTGTGTAGCCTGTCAACTTGCTCTGAAGACGGTTCTCGTCCTGGAAGTCAAAATCTTTCTGAATGATGACGATGCTGTTGCCATCATTAGACATCATGTCTCCTGGCCTATTTTTCAAGACTTGTTGAAACTACTCTAGGTACATGTACAACTAAGGAAACAACGGGAAAATCTGTGTTGAGTGTCACATAGAATCTTCCATTTTGTTGGCTACCCCAGGAGCTTTAACCAAGGAAGCAGCTGACCCAGGTGAGGTCTGAGAGGAGAGTTTAAGCGGCAGGGGTTACTTCTTCACACCAGGCTCTCCATGTGTTCCTGAAAGTCCCTTGCGATCTTTCTTCAGGGATCCGTTATCTAGCATTGGACTGGAGCAAGGAGCAAGCTACAGTACTGAGAGAATGAAGATCTGATGCAGCCTTCCTTCTCTGTCTTCCTCGTCCTCAGCTTTGGAGTCTTTCTTAACTAGTGAGTGATGCAGTCGAAACAAATGAAACATGAACTGGAGTTACGCTGCCATCTATGGCCTGTAGTCAAATATTGGCTTAGAGATTGGCTATATTGGTCTGGCTCAGAGGTTAAACGTCTGCCTCCAATGCAGGAGGCCCGAGTTCGATCCCTGGGTTGGGAAGATCCCCTGGAGAAGGAAATGGTAACCCACTCCAGTATTCTTGCCTGGAGAATCCCATGGACGGAGAAGTCTGGTAGGCTACAGCCCACGGGGTCGCAAAGAGTCCGACACGACTGAGCAACTTCACACATATTGGTCTCTGAACTCCAGCTGGAGAGAAGACAGAAAATTGGAAATCAAAGAACATTTTGCTGTCCTGCCAACTTAAACACAAAGTAACAAATACAGAAGTGAAGCAAAATAAATGATCATTCACAGCAGTGATTCTATAATGTGAAATATATGTCTTTTAGATCCACATATTCATCTTCTTTTTCAATAAAGGAAAAAAAAATGGATTTTCATTATTACATGTATTTGCCATTTTCCCTCTATTTTTATACTCTTAGCCATGGATGTTTTCATGTCAGTACCATGTTTTCCAGTGTATCAGTTTCATACATTAAGCCTATCCATTTTTTCACTTCCATAAAGTGAATTAATTATTTTTCTATTGTTTTACTATTTTTCTTGATGAAACATACTTGATCTGATACATTTGTTCATGATGAGCTACAAATGGTGTGTAATTTAAAAAATAAGGTAAAGTACTTTTCTTATGTTCTTGATAGTATTTCAGATCTAACATGGTTTCTTAGCAGGATTATGTTTTTTTTAATTTTATTACACAAATAAGACCTTTTATTATCAGATTTTAACTAAATATAGAAACATTCCAGCATTGGGACTTCCAGTGATATCTTGTGAACTCCAAGAGGTGAATTGTTTTCTTATGTGAAACATAAGCACATCTAAAATCAAACACAAACTTTCCTTTTTTGTTTCTCTGGTTGTGTAGCTTTCTGCATGATTATTGTTGTTTAGTCGCTATGTCATGTCTGACTCTTTGTGACCCATAGACTGTACATGCCAGGCTCCTCTGTCCAAAGGATAGTTCAGGCAAGAATACTGAAGTGGTTGCCATTTCCTTCTCCAGAGGATCTTCCCAAGCCAGGGATGGAACCCACATCTCTTGTGCTTCCTGCATTTACAGGCATATTCTGACCAGTAGTCACCTCACCTGTTATATTGTAAGTTCAAATAGAGTTTAATTAGTTTTATTTATTTATTTTTTTTGACAGAAAATAGCGTTTATTGGTGAGCACGATTAAGGAGGGGACAGCACTGATGCTCACGAGTGCAGGGCCCGCCATTTGTCCAGGGGACCACAATTAGGGATGTATTTGACCCCACAGCCATCTGGGATGAGTCGCTTTTCTGCCACCATGTTCTCAAATTCATCCGCATTGAATTTGGTAAATCCTCACTTCTTAGAGATGTGGATCTTCTGGCAGCCAGGGAACTTGAACTTGGCCCGGCGGAGGGCTTCAATCACATGTTCCTTGTTCTGTAGCTTGGTGCGGATGGACATTAAGACCTGGCCAATGTGGACCCTGGCCACTGTGCCCTGGGGCTTTCCAAAGGCACCGCGCTTACCTGTCTGGAGTCTAGATTGGGAAACAGCAGGCCAGTCATGAATGCCCACTAGGAAGAGTTGTCTCCAAGGTCCCTAGGGCAACCTGTACAGGCAACAGGTTGCATACACTACCATGGAGGCTGCTATTTGCAGCCATAATTAGTTTTAATATAGAGAAGCATCAGGATTAAACACGGAAATGTTGTGGTTTCAAATTCTTTTTAAATGTTCTAATCTTTGAAACATGTTTAGAATATTTCATTCTGTGTTATCATAATTTAGATTGCTTGGAAAACAAAACAGAGAGAAGGATTTTTGGAATGAATATGCCAATCTCAGTGAACACATTTTCCATTATAATATTAATTTCAAAATTCAAATTTGGAAATCTTCAGCCATCAAGTAAATGACATATAAACTCTATTTTTTCCCCTGCTCTGAAGTAACCACCTTTTTAGAGAACCAATGTGACGCATGGCTAAAACAGACCCCCGCATATCTAGCTATCTATCTATTCGTATATAGATGTATCACCATTCAAAAAATGAAGATCATGGCATCCAGTCCCATTACTTTATGGAAAATAGATGGGGAAAAAGTGGAAACAGTGTCAGATTTCATTATCTTGGAGTCCAAAATCACTACAGACGGTGACTGCAGTCACAAATCAAAAGATGCTTGCTCTTGGGAAGAAAAGCTATGACTAACCTAGACAGTGTGTTAAAAAGCAGAGACATCATGTCGCCGTAAAGGTCCGTGTAGTCAAGGCTATGGTTTTTCCAGTAGTTGTAGGGATGTGAGAGTTGGACAAGAAAAAAGGTTGAATGCTGAAGAATTAGTGCTTTCGAACTGTGGTGCTGGAGAACACTCTTGAGAGTCTCTTGGACAGCAAGGAGATTAATTCAGTCAATCCTAAAGGAAATCAACCCTGAATATTCATCGGAAGGACCGGTGCTGAAACTTTAATACTTTGGCCACCTGCTGTAAAGAAAACAATTCGTTGAAAAAGACCTTGATGCTGGGAAAGACTGAGGGCAGACAGAGAAGGGGGTGACAGAGGATGAAATGGTTGCTTGGCATCACTGACTCAATGGACATGAGTTTGAGCAAGCTCCGGTAGATGGTGAAAGACAATAAAAAGCAGAGACATCATGTCGCCGTAAAGGTCCGTGTAGTCAAGGCTATGGTTTTTCCAGTAGTTGTAGGGATGTGAGAGTTGGACCAGAAAAAAGGTTGAGTGCTGAAGAATTAGTGCTTTCGAACTGTGGTGCTGGAGAACACTCTTGAGAGTCTCTTGGACAGCAAGGAGATTAATTCAGTCAATCCTAAAGGAAATCAACCCTGAATATTCATCGGAAGGACCGATGCTGAAACTTTAATACTTTGGCCACCTGCTGTAAAGAAAACAATTCGTTGAAAAAGACCTTGATGCTGGGAAAGACTGAGGGCAGACAGAGAAGGGGGTGACAGAGGATGAAATGGTTGCTTGGCATCACTGACTCAATGGACATGAGTTTGAGCAAGCTCCGGTAGATGGTGAAAGACAAAAAAGCCTGGCTTACTGCAGGTCATGGTGTCGCAAAGACTTGGATACAACTTACCAACTGAACAATATATGTATATATATATATACACACACTTGTACAATTCATATTAAATAAGTATACACATGCGTGTTGCCACTTTAACATAAAAGGATGAAAAACAGATGTTTACTTGAATTGTTATCTTAGCCTGTATTATTTACCTTCCTGCAATATAAATGCTATCTCATCAGCAGGATAACAGGAAAACCTATTAAGTGACTATTAGTGGTAATTAATACACTAAGCATAATAATTTGTCAAATATTTTATATAGTGTTTCATAAGTTGCAATTAGTTTTAACTGTTAACTCTTCATTGATACAAAAACTTTGTTTTAGTCTTCTTCGGTCCTTGCCCACAGCATGTGTGTGATATTTTTTGAAGATCATTTTCAGGAAGACTGAGTTCAATTTTCCATTTCCTATACTTAGATCAGAATGAGACTCATGATTGTGGACCCAAACAGAAGACTCACTCATCAGTTTTTCTTCAGTCATCCTCAAGTACTTGCAAGGAATTGCCTGATTATTCTTTTCTTGTCTCCTTTGGGTAGTAAGGAAACAGAAGTAACCCATCTACACTGTGGATATTTTCCTGTAGGCAATGCCTTTGGGGATCAGCTTGGATGTTTCTTTCAAATAGTTGATGATACTGTGAACTATGACTGGCATTCTGTCATTGTCCCCAAAGCTGAACTTGGAGAAAAAGCATTTGGGTCAGATTGTATTTTAACAAACTGTGTGCAAGCAAGAACATTACTTATTCCCCTCAACCCCTAATGGAACTTCATTTGGACAAATAGTGCAAATGTGAAACGGGGTCTCATGCCCTGTCAAGTACAAACTAGCACGTGCTATTGGCACTTGCCATCTACCTACAAGGATTAAATCATGTGCAATTGCAGCTGCTGATTTTTAACACCCCTGGAAAGGAATTCAGGGTGGAAAGCAGAAGTGAGGCATATTGTGAGCAGCGAAACCTGGCAGAACAAGTCTTCAGAAGGTTAGATGTTTTCAGGAGCCCATTTTATGAACCCAATTCTTCTATCTTCTTATTTCTAGAAAAGCATGAAAATCCTTCATGGTGATGACTGCTTTTTGTGACACACTTGCCATCTACCTACAAGGATTAAATCATGTGCAATTGCAGCTGCTGATTTTTAACACCCCTGGAAAGGAATTCAGGGTGGAAAGCAGAAGTGAGGCATATTGTGAGCAGCGAAACCTGGCAGAACAAGTCTTCAGAAGGTTAGATGTTTTCAGGAGCCCATTTTATGAACCCAATTCTTCTATCTTCTTATTTCTAGAAAAGCATGAAAATCCTTCATGGTGATGACTGCTTTTTGTGACTCCAAGAAACCTTCACAACACTGGTAGAAAACTTCTACAAAAAATAGGTACATGATTACATGTATTCTCCCTTCACCAAAATCACACATATCCCTCTGTGCCTCTTTGGAACAGCTTCTCAGAGCTATCTGATGTGCTGTCTCCTGGGTGACAGTCCTCTTTTTGCCCCCCCAAAAAACTTTCAACTTTCATGTTGTGCATTTTTGAAAGTCAGCACCCTGAACTTATTTTTTAATGCATTCCTCACCCAATAATTTCAAAACTTGATTGCAGTGAGATTCACATGAGGATAAATCCAGGCCATAGAATGTGAGAGGAAGTGCTCTTGCCCTGTGTAGTCCTGGCATTTAGAAACATCCCCTGTGAACCACCAGACTTCATTCCTTTACTGGCGAGTGTAGCAATTCAAGTACCACATTCAATTTGGAGTCACATGAGTTGATGATGGAAAAAGCCACTGAACAAAAGGTACCTGTGTCCCCGAATCATTCATTCATTTCTGTTGTTCAGTCATGTCTGACTTTTTGCAACCCCATGGACTGCACCATCCCTGGCTTCCCTTGGTCCATCACCAACTTCCACAGCTTGCTCAAACTCATGTCCATCGAGTCAGTGATGCCATACAACCATCTCATCCTCTGTCACCTCCTCCTCCTGCCTTCAGTCTTTCCCAGCATCAGGATCTTTACCAGTGAGTCAGTTCTTCACATCGGGTAGCCAAATTACTGGGTTTTCAGCTTCAGTATCAGTCCTTCCAATAAATATTCAGGACTGATTTCCTTTAGGATGGACTGGTTTGATCTTGGTGAAGTCCAAGTGGCTCGCAAAGGTCATCTCCAACACCACAGTACAAAAACATCAATTCTTTGGCATTCAGCTTTCCTTATAATCCAAATCTCACACCCACACATAACTACTAGAAAAACCATTGCTTTGACTAGACAGACCTTTGTTGGCAAAGTAATGTCTTTGCTTTTTAATATGCTGTCTAGTTTGATCATAGCATTTCTTCCAAGGAGCAACCATCTTTTAATTTCATGGCTGCACTCACCATTT
>SJXQ01006737.1:227211-468154 GCA_006408695.1 Aepyceros melampus | reverse complement strand
TGGATGTGAGAGTTGGACTGTGAAGAAGGCTGAGCACTGAAGAATTGATGCTTTTGAACTGTGGTGCTGGAGAAGACTCTTGAGAGTCCCTTGGACTGCAAGGAGATCCAACCAGTCCATTCTGAAGGAGATCAGCCCTGGGATTTCTTTGGAAGGAATGATGCTGAAGCTGAAACTCCAGTACTTTGGCCACCTCATGTGAAGAGGTGACTCATTGGAAAAGACTCTGATGCTGGGAAGGATTCGGGGCAGGAGGAGAAGGGGACGAGCAAGGATGAGACGGCTGGATGGTGTCACTGACTCGATGGATGTGAGTCTGAGTGAACTCCAGGAGTTGGTGATGGACAGGGAGGCCTGGCGCGCTGCGATTCATGGGGTTGCCAAGAGTCGGACATGACTGAGCGACTGAACTGAACCTTGCAATATGAAAACAATTTGACAATGTGAATTTCAATTCCAAACTGAGGCATTTGCTAGCTGTCATTTTGTATAATTCACCCCAGGGATGCCCCAGTCACTCAGAGCCTTGGATTCCTCTCCTGGGCACACCTGGGACCAGCGTGAGCCATCATATGGACATCAGTCTTTTAGCAACCAGCATGCGATATTCAAGACATTACGTGTGGTTTGCCGGTGTTCCTAGAAATCCAATGTTGAGATGCCAAGCCTTGGAAAGTTAAAGTCTTAAACTCCACTCGCTGAATTGAGTCCTGAAATGGTCCTCCATGGTGATCATCATGGGCCAGGGAGGCAGCTTGAAGGTCAGGACTGAGGGAGGTGAATGCAGGCAGTGTCCCTGGTTAGAAGGGACACAGTCAGCCTCCCTGTTTTCTCCACCTCTGTGACCCCAGAGCCCAGCCTCCTGTCTGCTCATGAAATGTGCTTGATAAATACAAGGAATGAGTCAGCTTTTTCTCCAAGGAGCAGTTTCATCTTATTTCTTGATGCATCACTTTTTATAAAATGGGAGGACAGCACTCAGAAATTTCAAAAAGGATGAGAGAAAATGTTCATGTTTCCTCAGCTGTCAAATAAGATGAGACACAATTACAAAGCACATTAGGACTTCAGGACTGGACCTGTTCCCCCCAAGGATCTCTAAGCAACCTCTCAAGCTCCCCTGATGACGTGAGCCCAATTACTGCCCAATTTGGAAAGAGTCGCTATTTCTATATTGAGTTTCCCTTTGTTGCAAACACAGCATGGAGTCGCTTCTCATCCTTCTCTCAGCAATAAAAATCTACAAATGAAAAAGTGAGCCCAACTTTTCTCTAAAGTTGCTCTCAGTAGATTCTGAATCAGCCTCTTGGAGAAGAAAACAAATATTTCTACCCATCACATGTCTGCCATTTTATAGGTACCCATTTCCAGATGGAGCATCTTTTGTATCCATTCAACAACTAAAGCCAGGTGTATTTCAGAACAGTGGTTGAGATGACCAGAGAGTAAAGTTAAAGCACAGATGTAATCATTATATCAAAAGTAGCCAGGTAGAAAGCCTAGGAAAGTTCTTAGAGGGAAAAAACCAACAAATTCATTTATTTATTTTTTAACTTTTTATTTTATTTGAATAGAGCTGCTTAACAATGTTATGATAGTTTCACATGGACAGGAAAGGCTCTCAGCCATACATACAGATGTATCCATTCTCCACTGAACTCCCCCAAATCCAGGCTGCCACGTGACATTGAGCAGAGTTCACTGTGCTATACAGCAGATCTTGTTGGTTATCCATTTTAAATATAGCAATGAGTACATGTCAGTCCCAAACTCCCTAACTATCCCTTCATCCCATTCTTCCCCTCTGGCAACCATAAGTTTTTTCTCTAATTTTGTGAGTCTGTATCTGAAAAACTACAAATTTATTACTAATAAAAGCAAATACCACATTCCTGGGGAAAGGTATTTATTCCTATTCTGCATGAAAATAGAATTTTGTTGAAGAAACATGAATTGAGAATGAGGCATTGCAGTGAAATATCTATTCCATAAAAATCAATTCTTCATTAAAACAGTGCTTCTTAAATATGACTGCACGTCTGATAAAATATTGGAGTCAACTATAATTTGATGTGGATAGCCTTGGGAGCCTCAGGTCAGAAAAGAAGGATCCCACTGGCCTCCAGTGCTAAGAATTAGAAGTCCTGAACCTTCCAGAGACAGACTAAATAAGGAGGCTGGGATCCTCCCTCCTCAGTTCAAGGATGGGTCTGCCAGAGAAGAAGTGGGAAAACTAAGCAGGCCCTCCCTTTAAAAAAGGTCTCAGCTTGCCACTCAAACAATTAATACATTCTTTGAAGTGTGTGCAGTAGAATATTTATTATTATTTGTTTAGTGTTCATTTGATAAATTCATATATTTAATAAGATAAAATTTAGAAAATCAGTGTTTCTTGAGAACTTTAACATCGACTATGAATCTGATTAATTATATGTCTAAAAACATGTTAAGTGATAATAACCGATTTAGCAAGGCATATTTATTTCAGAGGCTCAAATGCCTGAAGCATCAGAAAAAAGAAGCATAAATATAGTGACTACAAATGACTGTTTCTTCACTTCTACTCAAAACTATTTTAAACTGTCAATGCTGTGGATCTACTTCATTTCTTTATTACTTCTGTTACTATTTGTATACGTTCCTCGGGCTGATGATATATTTATTTTGCTATTTTCCCTGTGGCTAAGCAGTAATATTTTGATTGCTTGCTGGTCCCACCAGAGCCCAGAGACAAGGAATTCCTTTTCAGGCCAGCTCTGTACAGAAAGCCAAGGTGCCTGGGCACCAGACACAGCTTCTTGCCCCAGAAAAGCTGCAAATAATCAGCCTGTGTGACCTTTGCATAATTAAATTTCAGTAAGCCTTTTGGTGTGTGGTAAGGTCCGTCTAGTCAAGGCTATGGTTTTTCCTGTGGTCATGTATGGATACGAGAGTTGGACTGTGAAGAAGGCTAAGCACCAAAGAATTGATGCTTTTGAACTGTGGTGTTGGAGAAGACTCTTGAGAGTCCCTTGGACTGCAAGGAGATCCAACCAGTCCATTCTGAAGGAGATCAGCCCTGGGATTTCTTTGGAGGGAATGATGCTGAAGCTGAAACTCCAGTACTTTGGCCACCTCATGCGAAGAGTTGACTCATTGGAAAAGACTCTGATGCTAGGAGGGATTGGGGGCGGACGAGAAGGGGACGACCGAGGATGAGATGGCTGGATGGCATCACTGACTCGATGGGTGTGAGTCTGAGTGAACTCCGGGAGATGGTGGTGGACAGGGAGGCCTGGTGTGCTGCAATTCATGGGATCACAAAGAGTCAGACACGACTGAGCAACTGAACTGAACTGAACTGAACCAATTTATAAAGAAGGAAATGGCAACCCACTCCAGTACTCTTGCCTGAAAAATTCCATGGATGGGGGAACCTGGTAGGCTACAGTCCACTGGGTCACAAAGAGTCGGACATGACTGTGCAACTTCACTTTTTTTCACCAATTTATAAGAGCTACCGAGAACAGAGGAATGTGTTAAAAATTCTATCAGGTTGAAATAAATGAAATCCAGACTGTGGCAAACTCTACAAATTACTCATTTTCTTCGACAGAAGAAATAAGATAAGGGGGACTTCTCTAGTGGTCCAGTGGTTAACATTTCACCTTCCAATGCAGGGGGTATGGTTTGATACTTGGTCAGGGAGCCAAGATCCCACATGCCTCGGGGCCAAAAACTCAAGACATAAAACAGAAGAACTATTGTAACAAATTCAATAAAAAGGCTTTGAAAATGGTCCGCATCAAAAAAAAATTATAGAAAATTAACATAGAGGGAAATAAAAGAAACTCAAGAAATCAAAACAGGGATCTCATTTGGATTCTGATTTAAACAAAATTTAAAAATTCAATTAGGGAAATGTGAAAACAGACTGAATATACAATGATATTGAAGGATTATTGCTTATTCTTTGTGAGGTCACAGTATGCTGTTTAGGAAGCTAGGTGTATATAATTGAAAAATCAAAAATAAAAGTTTCAAAAACCCTCACCAAGGCCCCAGATGCTCTTGCCTAAGGTCATACAGATGCAATTTTCAAAGCTCAGGTTAAAGCACAAACAGGCAAGAGTCACTGCCAACAGAAATCACCCTGTATTTGCAAACCTGTATATAAAAGGGAGTTTCTTGACGTTCCTCTGTAGTCAAAACCCTCATCTTCATTCCCCATTGCCATGAAATGATTCCATAAGTGTCCCTAATTTGCTTTGATATCTGGGCATGAGAGCTGGAATGCATGTAAATGTTGGTCTTTTATTCAGGTGCTTTCATCTCAGGCACCAGGTCTGTCGGCCCACTTCACTGAGCCACCTTGAACTATGATGTCAGGCAGAATGAAATAGCAGAGAGTTTTAAATGTCTTTCTCAGCTCTTCCAGTTAGCCTGAATTGACCAGAAATGCCCTTGCGTTTTTGGGTTTTGGTTTTTGTTTCTTCCACTCAGTTGTGCCAGACTCTTTGCTACCAGTATGGCAGCCGTGGTCATATATAACTTTCAAAAATTAAGTATAGATTAATTAAAATTAAATAAAAATTTTAAATCCAGTATCTGAGTCATAGCAGGTCACATTTCAATGTTCTCTAGCAACATGTAACTACTGTGTTGGACATCACAGATGAGAAAGAGGTTCATCATCATAGGAAATTTTATTAAACATCACTGGTGTGGAGCCTCCTTAAAAAAGCTTTCTGAGCACAGATCCAGACAAAGTCTATGACTGTGTCCTTGACAATTATTTACTAAATTGAAAGAAGTTAAAAAAGTTGCACAAAATATGTTTAATGCATATGGGTACAAGCTCTTTGCTCTATTTGGTTCTGGGAAACTTTGTTCTAGTAAATTCCCTTCAATCAGTTCAGTTCAGTTGCTCAGTCTTGTCTGACTCTTTGTGATCCCATGGACTGCAGCACGCCAGGCCTCCGTGTCCATCACCAACTCCTGGAATTTACTCAAACTCATGTCCATTGAGTCAGTGATGCCATCCAGCCATCTCATTCTCTGTCCTCCCTTTCTCCTTCATCTTCGATCTTTCCCAGCATCAGGGTCTTTTCAAATGAGTCAGTTCTTCGAATCAGGTGGCCAAAGTATTGGAGTTTCAGCTGCAACATCAGCCTTTTCAATGAATATTCAGGACTGATTTCCTTGAGGATAAACTGATTGGATCCCCTTGCTGTCCAGGGACTCTCAAGAGTCTTTTCCAACACCACAGTTCAAAAGCATCAGTTCTTCGGTGCTCAACTTTGTAATCCAACTCTCACATTCATACATGACTACTGGAAAAACCATAGCTTTGACTAGACGGACCTTTGTTGGCAAAGTAATGTCTCTGCTTTTTAATATGCTGTCTAGGTTGGTCATAACTTTTCTTCCAAAGAGTAAGCATCTTTTAATTTCATGGCTGCACTCACCATCTGCAGTGATTTTGGAGCCCAAAAAGATAAAGTCTGTCACTGTTTCTACTATTTCCCCAAATATTTGCCATGAAGTGGTGGAACCAGATGCCATGATCTTAGTTCTCTGAATGTTGAGTTTTAAGTCAGCTTTTTCACTTTCCTCTTTCATTTTCATCAAGAGACTCTTTAGTTCTTCACTTTCTGCCACAAGGGTGGTGTCATCTGCATATCTGAGGTGATTGATATTTCTCCCAGCAATCTTCATTCCAGCTTGTGTTTCTTCCAGTCCAGCATTTCTCATGATGTATTCTGCATATAAGTTAAATAAGCAAGGTGACAATACACAGCCTTGACATACTCTTTTCCTATTTGGAACCAGTCTGTTGTTCCATGTCTGGTTTTAACTGTTACTTCCGGATCTGCATACAGGTTTCACAAGAGGCAGATCAGGTGGTCTGGTAGTCCCATCTCTTTAAGAATTTTCCACAGTTTGTTGTGATTCACACAAAGGCTTTGGCAAAGTCAATAAAGCAGAAGTAGATGTTTTTCTAGAACTCTCTTGCTTTTTCAATGATGTTGGCGATTTGATCTCTAGTTCCTCTGCCTTTTATATAGTCAATAAGTAATCATAAAACACATTTGACATATCATGTGAACACATTTTATGTGTTTTTTCTCATTTGTTATTTAATAAACAGCAATTTTAAGTGGTCATACTTTTAAAAGATTCAAGTGCAAAATTAAATTGTCAGATAGTAGTGATTTGCATTGCAAGCAGAATTACTGTATAGATATGTGTGTGTGTTGACAGTTAATTACTCAGAACACTTAATAGCTTCCATTAATGTGAGCAATTTCAACCTATTAATTGTTTTGAGAGTGGTTATCCTTATTAATGTATTAATATAAAAAAAGGAAACAAAACTCAATTACTGTTTTTTTAATAAATACAAACTCAAATACAAAATAAAAAACAATTATTTATTGTAATAATAAACTCAACAGTTTCCACAAGCTCTTTGAACTGCAGGAAAATTGACACACACTCCATGCGGGGCACCCCAAATCCAAGAGTGTGTAAATGTGTGCTTTGAGGCCTCATTATTTCACTTTTCTATGACTAGTTTGTTTTTTTTAAACCTTAGCTTTGGGACTTCGCTGGTGCCTGGTGGTTAAGACTCCAAGCATCCGTTGCAGGAGACACAGGTTCAATCCCTGGTCAGGGAACTAAGATCTTGCCTGCCACATGGATGGGGCAATGCTGGAGGCTGGCAGATCACAGAGCACCATCCTCTCAGGAGGTTACGTCAGTACAAGTCAGTACCAATCACCCCATACTGCTGTGAGTTGTGTCCACGCTGAAAGATGCAGCACACAGGGGTCTGTATGCAATTCCTCAGCTGAATCCTAGCAATTGCAATAAGCTGCAAAATACACTGTATCCTCCCTCAGACCAAAAGACAGAACAAGGGCAGAGAACTTGCCAAATATTGAGATTTATTAAAGTAACAGTTAAAGCAGTGTCATGCCAGCCTAGAGACAGAATAATGGATCAGCACCACATAACAGACAATGGAAACAAACTTGCCTGGATCTAGAAACTAGAGAAATAAAAGACAGGTCACTGGAGAAAAAGGATCAATTAGGAGAGCGGGTATGGTTGTAAGACGTGAGAAAAAATAAAACTGGGTTCAAATCTCACAGCAATTACAAAAATCAATTCCATGTGGAGCAAAGATTAATCATGTAAAGCAAATTTGTCACATTTTAGAAGACGATATAGCATAATGTTCTTAAACAGATGAACCTATTTTCAGGATGGGAAGAAGATGCAGACAAAGAGAACTGACATGCAACATGGAGTGGAGGGGGAAGGGGAAGGTGGCATGAACTGAGAGAGTAGCACTGACATAGACAACATATATACACTATATGTGTGAAATAGATAGCTAGTGGGAAGCTGCTATACGCCAGAGGGAGCTCAGCTTGATGCTCTGTGATGATCTACAGGGTGAGATGGGGGTGGGTGGGATGTAGGGAGGTCCAAAGGGGAGGGGACATATGTATACATGTGCCTGATTCACTTTGGTGTACAGCAGAAACTAACATAACATTGTAAAGCAACTATACTCCAATAAAAATAAAAAGAACTTCTACATATCAGTAAAGAAAGAAGAAATTCAATAGAAAAAATGGAAAGAAATCTATCAACAGGCACTTCACAGTAAAGGATCCATCAGCAGAGAAAAATATGTAAAAAGATGCTTGACTTTATTAATAGGAAATAGAAATTAAAACCACATAACATACAACTTTATTCCTACCTGGATTAGCAAGGATATTGAGGAATGAAAACACTCACCCTGTGCCGATGCCAGAGTGTTAGTCACTCAGACGTGTCTAACTCTTTTCAATCCCATGGACTGTATCCCAGGTTCCTCTGTCCATGGAATTCTCCAGGCAAGCATACTGGATTGGGTTACCATTCCCTTCTCCAGGGGATCTTCCCAACCCAGGGACTAAACCCGGGTCTCCCATTCTGAGCCACCAGGAAAGCCCAAAGCAGATCATTATATGAAATTGTCATTCTCTTAGTTATATGGTGAGGGATCCATGCCTGGGTGCCAAAGTTTTCATGTACAGGAGTGTTCATAGTAAAATTATTTGTAAAATTACACTGCAAATAACTCAGATGCCCCTGGACAGGAGAATAAAATTGTGATGTAGTCATAAAAATGGAATCTGCACAGAAGAGTTTATTTGAGAGAAAAGAAACCAACTGCAGCTGCACTCACCATAGATGACCCTCCAAACATAAAGGTGAGAGGAAGACAGAAGCTGCAGAGGTAACACACAGTATCACATCACTGATAGAGCTGAAATGTGTTCAAAATGTATGGAGATACTATTTTAGAGATGCAGACACTGAACGTAAAACTCTGAGGGAAATCAAAGTTTCAAAATTGTGGTTGTCACTGGAGCCAAGGGCTTCCCCTTGTGGCTCAAATGGTAAAGAATTCGCTGGCAGTGCAGGAGACACAAGAGATGTGAATTCTATCCCTGAGTCAGGAAAATTCCCTGGAGAAGGAAATGGCAGCCCACTCCAATATTCTTGCCTGAGAAATCCCATGGATAGAGGAGCCTGGCAACCTACAGTCCATGGGGTCACAAAAAGTTGGACACAACTGACTGAGCATGCAGGCACAGGATTCTGTGCCTCAGATTCTTCAATCTGAGAGGAACCAGGGCCTGTGCTGAGCAGGAATGTCCACAGCTGCAGGGCTCACAAAGGCCAAAAGCTGGAAACAAGGCCATGCCCACCCGCAAAAGGACCACTGAGATGCAGTAAAGGCACAGAATGGGACTCTAGCTAATAGTACAAGTTAATGAGCCACAGCTACATGCAATACCATTATGCAATAATAGATGAAACTTGCAAATAAAACTTCGATTAAAAGGAGCAAGATACAGAAGATACATCTAGTATGAATCTGCTTATAGAAAACTCCAAAATAAACTGTTTAAAGTTTATATATAGCTCATCCAGTTAAAAGCAAAAGCAAGGACTTCCCTGATGGCTCAGTGGTAAAGAATCCGCCTGTCAATGCAGGAGACTCAGGTTTAATCCCTGGTCCAGGAAGATCCCACATGCTGCGGAGCAGCTAAACCCATGAGCCACAATACTGAGCCTGTGCTCAAGAGCCTGCAAGCCACAACTCCTGAAGCTCGTGTGCCCCAGAGCCCATGCTCCACAACAAGAGAAGTCACCACAGTGAGAAGCCCGTACACCACAATCAAGAGTAGCCTCTGCTCTCTGCAGCTATTATAGAAAGCCCATGCAACAACAAAGACCCTGCACAGCCAAAAATAAATGAATAGATAAATAATTTTTTTCAAAAAAGCAAAAGCAAAGAAAGATAACCATGAAATTCAGGGTAGTGTTACATCTAGACAGGTCACTGGGTGTGGTGATTAGTAAAAAGCCCATAGTGCGAGGTGGGTGGCTGGAGATATTTCTTGTCCTGATTGTATGCATTCCTACCCCCACCAAAATGTGTATCTAATTCTAACTCAGGCCACAATTTAAATTTTAACCCTAAATATATATATATAATATTCAATATGTCACAAAGAAATATGATGGCAATTTAACAGATAAAAAATAAATCTTTCATCATGGGTGTGACAGGACACACACAGGTCAATGCCCCAGTTAGAGACACAGCCCTGACACAAACACACACTCTTCCATCCGTACCAGAAGAATTTGCTTCCTCTAAAGCTTTAGCACAGTTAGAGCCCTGTTAAACAAGAAGGGAACTCAAATACAGAAGAAACTCTAAGAAAATTCTTAGGTTAACAGAAGGCAGATTCTGTATTTAGCATTGACTAAATTACTGTTTCCTTTCAAGTGTCTATCTCACAAAAAATGTCAAAATAAGAATGTTTAGGGGAAAGAATATTTTTAAAAAGAACTAGAAGTAGTATTTGGTAAACAAATGGGACTTGATTATCTATTAGTTGTAAGTTTCTTGAAAATAAGCCCCCAAGAGCTAAAACACAGCACAGTGACTACAGGCAACAACACTGTATTATAGATTCAAAGTTGCTAAAAGACTAGGTATTAACTGTTCTCACCACAACAAAGAATTAACAGTTACGTGATCCCATAGAGATGACAGTTCACACTAAGAGGACAGTCATATTGCAGTATGTAATTGAATCAAAAGAGTGCATTGTACTTTAAACCTACATAATATTAGATGTCAATTATACCTCAATTTAAAAAAAAAAAGGAAAAGGAAGAAAGAAAAGATATAACACCAGTGACTCCATTCTGTTTCAAGATCTTAGAGATTACGAAATTATAATCAACTCCCCATCTGCTCATAAATTAAACAAGAAATATACACACAGCAAAACATGGCAATATATAAACAAGTAGCCAGCACAGCAGAAGGATGGAAGGTCTGTAACAACAGGCTTTGTCAAGAGTCAATAAAACATTTACAATTCTAGAAACTTGAGAGAAAATTTACCTCACTGTCTTCCCCACCTGTCAGCTGAAAATAGAAAATTATGTTGTTATTCAATTCAGTAATTCATTTTCATTTTTATCAGATTCTCAAGCTCTTGTGGACAATTATAAAATGGTGTAGTGTTGCTGTTTACTTCCTTTTGGGAAGAATGAGATGCAAGATAAATACTCACGACATTTATTACCTAAGCTGATTAGCTGAGTTATTCAAACGCCAGTCATCTCTTGCTTGGTGTAGAATAAAGATAATATAAACTCAACATTCTGGTCTCATAACAAGGCATTTGCTTTCCCCTGTTTTTTTAATCTATAACCATGCAAAAGCTCATAGACATATGGCTTCTTGTATTATTAAGCCAGTATAGTCACCATAAAAAGTTGCTAATCATCCAGAAATTAATTCACTTCATTACCTCGCTGGAGGGTTAAATCAGCCGTATGTTTGGTCCTATAAGACCTAAACATAAAAGAAGTGGAGTCTCTGAGCACCTTGGTATTGGCAATTATTTGTGTGTGCTCTGGAAGAAAGCATCTCAAATACAATTATAGAAGCCTATGGTTTAATAAGACTTTACACAGTGCATAAAAACTGACAATTACAACTCCCGAGAGTCTTAAACTGATTTAATAAGATTTAATGACTCTACAAGTTATGCATTCTAAAATAGAAACGGTGATGTGATTACGATATTCTGTTGAACAGTCTAGGAAACTCTGGGGCACACACCCTGCTCCAGCGGATCTTCCCAACCCAGGAATCCAACAGGGGTCTCCTGCATTGCAAGCAGATTCTTTACCAGCCGAGCTCTTATTACTCTGTGTTACTGCAGCTTTTCTATTTCAACTTCTACCGCTGCGTAAGGAAATGAGTGGTTGCTCCAGATACTCCCTCCATATCTTTTACAGCTCATACTTCATATTTTAAGCCACTTCACTGCTTTTTATTTCTTTTGGTGTTTCCTATTTCACCATTCTCGCAACAGCTTTATTCCACTTGGTCACTCCCATTATGAGAAATTACCACGTGGACTGTGAGATGTACTTCTTTCTTAGCCCTGGGGCCAGAGTTCCAGCTCTCTGCCACACTGAGAATGTCTTGCTATTTCCTTTCAAAGTAAGAAAATCCACCCCAAAGGGTCTTCTCTGAGTTTAATCAGGGACCAATAAGAAGGAAGATGTGTCAGTAGAAATGAATTTCTGGTACCCGCAGTAATTTAAAACACTGTTGTGAACAGTAATTCAGTTTGTTAGTACTTTCAGTTCTATAGTCCATTTTAGTCTAGTTTAATGAGTCTTTAGTCTCCAAAACTTAACAATTTAATTAGTGCCTTTGAGTTAGCTTGGGAACCCAACAGCTTTTCTAACATTTTTGTTGTGGAAAAACATATGCTAAATTTTAAACAAGAAATTTACAAACCAAGTTCAAAATGTGCCAGCCAAGGAACGGGTTTATATTTCATTATTGTATCTGTAGCTCCAAATTCTTTATGTACACAATGAAGATCTATTCCTCTTAACTCATATAAAAAGTCTTCAAGAAAATGGATACACTATACAGGTATATGATTGCATACTGTACATTATAAAGACATGTGATAATTATTAATAATAATGCATTAATAATTATTAATGCTGCCTACCAAAGGCTGACTTTGGAGCTAAAGAGGCGCAAAGACTGAAAGTGAGAGGATGAAAAAAGATATTTCATGCAAATGGAAACAATAAGAAAGCAGGAGTAACAATACTCATTTCAGACAAAATGGGCTTTAAAACAAAGGCCATAAAGACAAAGAAGAGCATTACATACAGAGAAAGAGATCAATATAATACAAGCATATTACACTCATTACTCACTAACACATATCACCCCAGAAAGGAACACCTAAGTACATAAAGGAATACTAACAGACATAAATAGAGAACGTGACAATAAGACAATAGAACTAGGGGACTTTAACACCCCACGGAAACCACAGATCATCCAAATAGAAAGTCAGTAAGGCGATAGTGGCCTTAAATGACACAATAGAACAGCTGGATAATATATGTCTGCAGAACTTTACATCCAAAAACAGCAAAACCACATTCTTTCCAAGCACAGACAGAATGCCCTCCAGGATTGATCACATACTAGACCATGAAATAACCCTCAACAAATTTAAGGGGATAGAAATTATCTTCTTTTGTTTTTACTACAAAAGTATAAAGCTAGAAGTCAACCATGCAAAAAGAAACAGGAAAAGAATAAACATGTGGAAAATATGCAACATGCTACTAGAAAACAAAGTGAATAAGTAATGAAATCAAAGAGGAAATCAGAAAATACCTCAAGATAAATGAGAATGGAAACACAACTTTCCAAATCTACAGAATGTGACAAACACAATTCTAAGACAGAAGTTAACATTGATACAGGCTTTCCTTACAAAACAAGAAAAAACTCAAACAATGAAACCTACCACCTAAAAGAATTAGAAAGAGAATAAACAAAGCTCAAGTCAGCAGAAAGAAGAACATAATAAAGATAAGAGAAAATAATAGATAGATAAATAATCTCTCTTGTCTTCCCAAACAGGACAAAAATTAGTAATAATTTCCCTCCAAACTTCCCACACTCCTAATCATCAATTCATATGACTCAGATTCTGTTACTTGTTTCTACATGGTTTGTGAACTCACATGCATTCAAATTGTTTCACTCTGTTGTCATCACTATTATTTTATTTTGCAATGAATATGTATTTAAATACACTACCATGTCCTGCATATCTTTTCTCTCACCTTACTTCT
The DNA here is from genome assembly GCA_006408695.1 of Aepyceros melampus. Classification (NCBI taxonomy): domain Eukaryota; kingdom Metazoa; phylum Chordata; class Mammalia; order Artiodactyla; family Bovidae; genus Aepyceros; species Aepyceros melampus. The sequence continues at coordinate 454,894 of SJXQ01006737.1, read as the reverse complement.
TAACTCCACTCCTTCCTTATGAATTCATGATTCTTTCTTGAGTACACTATATGTACACTTAATGCATCTTGTGGAAAGAGTCTTTAGCAACATTTACAACCTTCACATTCAGTCTTTATATACTGAAATGTTTTTATTTGCCTTCATTCTTAAAAGCTCATGTATCTAGGCAAAAGTTCTAAGTTCACAATATTTTTCTTGGACAGTAAAGACTTTGCTCTGTTGTCCTCTCTCTTCTTTTATTCCTGATGAAAAGGCTGCAGTAATTGTACTGCTGTTCTTTTACTGTTACTCAGGTATCTTTCTGTGGGGGGAGTAGATTTTCTCTTTACACATTGCAGTCCCATTACAATGTTTCATCTATGTAAAAATATGTTTATTCTATTCTAACTTTTCAGCCTATGATTCCTTCACTTCTGGAGACATCTCATCCGTACCATCCTCTCCACAACTTCATACGACTCCAGTTAGTCTATACTGGACCCTCTCATGTTGTCTTTCTTATCTCCTACCTTTTCCATTTTTATCTCATTATTTATCTGTGCTGATTTCTAAAAGATTTAATCTGTGTTCCATTTCACTGACTCTTCCTATAGTTTTGTTTAATGTATCATTTAACCCATCTGACTTTTTTTTTTTAAGTTTTAATTGAAATATAGTTGATATGCAGTATTTCAGGTTTACACCAAAATGATTCAACTATATATGCGTATATATTTTTTCTTGTTCAGATTCTTTGCTATTAAAGATTATTACAAGGTACTGAATACAGTTCCTTGTGCTATGCAGTAGGGCCTTGCTGGTTATCTATTTTACTTATTTATTTATTTGTTTGTTTATTTATTTATTTATTCATACGTGCTCAGTCATGTCCGACTCTCTGCAACACCATGGACTGTAGCCCACCAGGCCTGTCTGTCCATGGGATTTCCCAGGCAAGAATCCTGGACAGGGTTGCCACTTCCTTCTCCAGGGGATCTTCCCAACCCAGGGATCGAACCTGGGTCTCCTGTATCTCCTGTATTGGCAGGTGTATTCTTTACCACTAGCACCACCTGGGAATTTATATCTGTTAATCCCAAATTCCTAAACTATCCCTTCCCCTTCCCCTTTGGTAATCACAAGCTTGTTCTCTACATCTGAGTCTGTTTCTTTTTGTAGTAAGTTCATAGATTCCACATATAAGTGATATTGTATAGTATTTAACTTTGACTTGCTTCATTGAGTATGATAATCTCTACATCCATCCATGTTGCTGCAAATGGCGTTATTTCATTCTTTTTATGACTCGGTAGTACTATTCTATTGTGTATCTTCTTAATCCATAGATACTTGGTTGCTTTCCTATCTTGGCTATTGTAAATAGTGCTGCTATGAATACAGGAGTGTACGTGTCCTTTCAAGTTAGAGCTTTCTCTGGATATGTGCCCAGGAGTGGGATTGCTGGATCATATGGCAACTCTATTTTCAGTTTTTAAGGAACCTTCACACTGTTCTCTATAGTGGCTGCACCAGTTTACATCCTCATAAAATTACTGTATATTAGGTTATTTTTCATATCTACTTGTTCAATTTCATAACCTCTTTTATTCTTACATGACACTCACTAATTTCTCCTTTATCACTTTGTTTTTAAATACACTTATTTAAGTTGCACTCATATCCTCCTTGGAGAAGGAAATGGCAACCCTCTCCAGTGTTCTTGCCTGGAGAATCCCAGGGACGGGGGAGCCTGGTGGGCTGCCATCTATGGGGTCGCACAGAGTCAGACACGACTGAAGCGACTTAGCAGTAGCAGCAGTCAGAGAGAAGGGCAGTCTGCCAGTGTGTAGACAGTCCTTACTCAGGGTCAAGCAGCAATCTCCCAGGTCCTGGTTTCCCCTGGGGGCTCAGGTTCTGCTATTAGCTTAGTGTGAACCCTGCAGATTTCGTTTTCAAACCCCACACAGTATTAAAAGTCCTGAATCTAGGGCCGTTATCCAGGGCTCAGCTCACCGCCAGGGCTTCCACCTTTGATTCTTGAGCCTTTGAACATATTTAAACATATTTCACCCAGAAATTCTTTGTGTTTGGAGTAGAAGAAGATTTGCTCTGTTCGACCCATCAACTTGACAGAAAGTCAAAAGCACTTTTTCAAAGGAATACTCTATTTTGTTTTAAATCTCAAAGCATCTCGCCTTTCCCAACTTGACACTAAGTAAAGTCACGTCCATGAGTGCAGTTAAGCAAAGCTGTCCCAGGCGTCTCTGTTTCCACCAGTTCACACATGAGTTAAGTCGCCTCCTGGAAAGAGGTCAAACCTTATTTGAGTGCAATAACTGGGGCCATAAAAGAAAGCTGAAGTAAACAGTGACAGGAACATCAGGAACTAAACTAGTGTGGACTTCAAGGACACTGTTTGGCCCGGCAACTCTGTTGCAAGTAGCACTCGGAAGAAAAATAATGTGCAAATGTAAAGAGTTAAAAATCCCTTGGGGCAAGTCCATCATGCAACAAAGCACCCCAAAAGGAGGCCTTCCAAGGAGGAGATGCCATTTTTCTGTGAGTAAAAATGAGGTGTGGGGCTTCCCAGGTGGCTCATCGGTAAAGAACCCACATGCCAATGAAGGAGATAAGTGTTTGCTCCCTGTGTCAGAATGATCCCCCTGGAGCAAAGAATGGCAACCCACTCTAGTATTCTTATGGGCTTCCCAGGTAGCATAACTGGTAAAGAACCTGCCTGCCAATGCAGGAGACAAAAAAGATGCAGGTTTGATCCCTGTGTCAGGAAGATCCCCCGGAGAAGGAAATGGCAACCCACTCCAGCGCTCTTGCCTGGAGAATGCCGTGGACAGAGGAGCCTGGTGGGCTACGGTGCATGGGGTCACAAAGAGTCAGATAAGACTTAGCAACTAAACAACAACCACAAAATGAAAAAAAAAAAAGGTAAGCCAATGCAGAGAAAGAGGGCAGAGGATAAGCAGGCATTGCACTGTCTGCCCAGGTGTCACAGAAGCAGAGCCTATGAAGCAGAAGATATACTGCCTGGCACCTGCTGAGCCTCCTACTCTCCTACTCTCTCTTGGGAGAGAGTAAGCAAGTTCAGAGAGGTGTGGTAGGAGAGGGAGGAGCAGAGAGAAGCGGCTGTCCCCATACTGCCCAGGGAGACTTAAAATAGGCGGCTGCCCCACTGCTGTGGAAGTGGGAACTTCTCAACAGACAAACTGCAACTCAGACAACAAGGGGGCTCCACTGTACTAGAGACCAGAGGGAGCCTCTTCTCACTTGTATAATGGATTGCTGTTGTTGTTCACTCAGTCGTGTCCAACTCTTTGAGACCCCATGGACTGCAGCACAGCAAGCTTCTCTGTCTTCCACTATCTCCCAGAGTTTGCTCAAACTCATTTCCGTTGAGTCGGTGATTCCATCTAAACATTTCATCCTCTGTTGGCTCCTTCTCCTCCTGCCTTCAATCTTTTCCAACATCAGGGTCTTTTCCAATGAGTTGGCTCTTCGCATCAAGTGGCCAAAGTATTGGAGCTTCAACTTCAACACCAGTCCTTCCATTGAATATTCAGGGTTGATGGGGGAGCTCAGCAAATGAAAGAAACAGTTGCAGACAGAAGCAAGCACAATGAGGGCACTCAACAGATGGCCTGAAAATGAGACACTTTCACATCATTCTGTTTCTTTATCTCAGCAGCCATGGAGATATGCTTTGCTTTTATAAACAAGGAGATGGAAACAAAGTGACATCATTAGATGAAGGTTGTAGATTCAGGAGGAGTCAGGATGGATTCAACGCTACTGCAAAACTTGTGCTCCTCTCCATCATTTCCCCCCAAACAGTGACTGTTACATTCATATGAACATTTGCCATGTATTATGATGGAGTTTAGCTTCTGAAAAGCCAGCAAGTTAGGAGAAGATATTAACATCTTGCAACCTCTCCAACTTGCATTTTCAGGATGTGGGTGGAAAATAGTCACCAAGATCACCATCTTGCACAGCCAGGGGTCCTCCGGCGATACACTCTGCCACAGTCACTGGTATCCTGCATGGCAGTGAGTTGCTTTACCCTGTACTTCACATTCTTTCTCCAAGGTCCACCTCCCATGACATCTTTGGGGAAGAGGACCATGTCCTAATTCCTGTACTTCCCTGGCGACTCCCAGAGTATGAACTTGAAAATATCTTATAAATGAATAAATGATCGGGGCAATGATTGTGACATGCAGTATTAATAAGAGGAGGGAGGAGTTTAGAAAGTGTCTAATTTCTCCCCTAGTTATAACTTTAGTGCTGGACATTACTGAATTCTTCTGCTTATCACGTGATTTTTCAAATGCTTTTGTATTTAATACATTTTGTGACTATGCATCTGATGACAAAGGTAATAACTCTTCTCTCATTTCACCCTTGAAGGGTCAATTCCAATGTGCTGGAGTCTCTCTAAGTCAGCTGGTCAGTCTAGTCCTTTTCCTGTTGATCAAATTTTGATGCAAAATATTTGAGAGTTTAAATGACCCGCAGAGACTTGCAGGAATAACTAACAAGACAGAGTGAAGACTAGATTGCTGAACTCCTGGTGTGGGGTTCATTTCATGCCGACAGGCCATCTCCCAGTTCCCAGCCACATGGGACTCTCTGCCTCCCCACTGAAAACGCATCTCTCCCTTTAATACAGTGCAAGCGTTGACGAGATTCAATTAAATTTCCCAGGCACCCACACAACAGGAAAACCAAGTTCAGTCAGAGGGGATTTAACCTGCATTTCAGTTGCTAAAATAAGGTCAGTTCGTTTGCATCCATGAGCACCAGCATGCACACAGCAGGACAATATTTAGCTGCTGAAGGTCTGTAATATGGAAACATTCCAGTAGCCAAGGCCACCTTTTTAAGCAACAAAAGATTGCTTTTCCTGCACTTTCCTGGAAATAGTGAGAGCAAGACCAAGCCCAGGGATCATCAATCTGCCTGACAGACCCCCCAGAGAGCTCTGAATCCTTGTGACAGTTTTCTTGGCATCCTTCCTGCAGCAGAAACCATGCTGGGAGCCATTCAGCACTCCAGGCATCACTGGAGCCAGACAGCTGTCACCACCTCCGTCCCAGTCCCAGGGTGCCCCCAGTTATCACCCCATCCCACCCTCACCTGCAGGCTCAGACTCCCTTCTTAAGAGGACAGGACACCTGGCTGCAGGATGAGCCAGTCTCTGGGTCTCAGCCTTCAACCCCGCCTGGGGCAATGCCATACCTGGTGGACCAAGTCTGAGCTGTGGCCGGGACACACTGTGCCTGTGGACACAGGTGCAAGTCAGCTAGTGACCAAGCGCCCGCTGGAAATGGTGCCACTGTGGAGAGCTTTCTGACGGTTTATCTATTTTTTTGGTCATTTGGCAAGTCTTTCCTCTACACAGTTTCATTATAAGTCCACTTTCCATATGGTATTTTAGATAAAATCTTAAGTTTTCATGAAACTCTTATAATAGCATAATGCATTTCCATTCACTCTTATTTTCTCTATATACATGGTTGCAATTCATTTAGTGTGTTATTAAGTTTGGACAAGATGGTTGGATAGCATTATCAACTCAGTGGACACAAGTCTGAGCAAACTCCAGGAGACAGTGAAGGACAGGGAGGCCTGGCATGCTGCAGTCCATGGGGTCACAAAGGGTCAGATGTGAGTAAGAGACTGAACAACAGCAACAAAGTCTGAACAACTGGAAATATCTGCTTTGCCCTTTGGGATTAACATTTCATAACATGAAAGCTGAGCACTGAGAAATTGATGCTTTTGAACTGTGTGCTAGAGAAGATTCTTGAGAGTCCCTTGGACTGCAAGGAGATCAAACCAGTCAATCCGAAAGGAAATGAGTCCTGAATATTCATTGGAAGGAATGAAGCTGAAGCCGAAGCTCCAATACTTTGGTCACCTGATGTCAAGAATTGACTCATTTGACAAGACTCTGATGCTGGGAAAGATTGAGGCAGGAGAAGGGGACAATGGAGGATGAGATGGTTGGATGGCATCACCAACATGGTGGACATGAGTTTGAGCAGGCTCCGGGAGTTGGTGGTGGACAGGGAAGCCTGGCATGTTGCGGTCCATGGGGTGGAAAAGAGTTGGACACGACTGAGCGACTGAACTGAACTGAACTGAACTGAGCATGGCAGCCAGAGACCATATCACTCCGTGGGGTCAAGGTCTACAGGAGGAACATTTCCATCAGTGGAAAGTTTTCTAATCAGAACGACACCTCGGCTGCCCAAGCCTCCCCAATTGATGATGTTTCACCTAAGGACTGGAACATGATTTTAATAGAAGCCACCTTGACTCCCAGCAGGTGCAGCTGAGTGGTGCTCCCTCCCTGACTGGAGACCAGGGCATGGGGGCGGCCAGCAAGTGGGAGGAGAGGGGCCTGGTGGGCTCTGCAGGAGGAAAAGTCACAAGTCTGTGTCTCCAGAGAGGAGCAAAGAACAAGTCTCCTGCTTTCTGAGGAGCAGCAACAAGGGTCAAAAGGCCAGGGAAGCACTTTGTGAATTTCCAAACCAATGTCAGGGTCAGTGTGAACAGTGACCCAGATGGGGCATCACCAGGAATAACAACATATAGACATGTCCTCTGACTCACTGACATTCAGACGAGTTCGCCATGTGGGGAGAGAGTGCTGAGGAAGCCCCATGGGGGTGTACCATGAGCACCCTCATCTGTCCACCAAGAATGCCCACCCCTAGCTTCCATAGGCAAGCGGAGCCAGGGCACTGCTGGACGGGGACAGAATACCCACAGAGGGGACTCTGATGCAACACAACATCTCAACTGGCACAGAACTTGAGCTTAAGGAAGCAAGCAGACACACTCTGAGCACCTGTGAGACAGAAGGCTCACAAAGAAGTGGGGGATCAGGAATGAGGATGAGGAAAATGAGTGTTCGAATATGCAGGCAATTCATCTGATATCTTATTTTTGGAAAACAGACATTAATTTTAAAATGTACCTATAGTCAGGGCTTCCCTGATTGCTCAGATGGGAAAGAATCTGCCTGCAATGCAGGAGACCACAGTTTGATCCACAGATCAGGAAGATCCTCTGGAGAAGAGAATGGCAACCCACTCCAGTATTCTTGCCTGGAAACCTGGAAACTCACATGGACAGAGGAGATTGGAGGGCTACAGTCTATGGGGAAAGAGTCAGACATGACTGAGTGACTAACACACACATAGTTGGGTAGGTGTTAGTAAATGAGCAACAGCTCCTCAAGGAAAAAGAGAAGGATACAAACCAGGCAGCCAACGTGGCTCAAGGAGACAAAGAGGCAGGTGGGGAGGAGAGTGGGTGCAACCAGAGATGCCACCTCTGTGAGAAGCCCACACACCACAGACAGAGAGCAGCCCCCGGGCCCCAGCTAGAGACAGCCCATGCTGCAGTAAAGACTTCAGTGTAGCCATAAATAGATAAAGTTATTTTAAAAAATTCATATGTTGCCATCATGTCCCCAGGACCTCAGCATGGACAGTTCAGTTCACTTCGGTCTCTCAGTCGTGTCCGACTCTTTGCAACCCCATGAATCGCAGCACACCAGTCCTCCCTGTCCATCACCAACTCCCAGAGTTTACTCAGACTCACGTCCATCGAGTCCATGATGCCATCCAGCCATCTCATCCTTGGTCATCCCCTTCTCCTCCTGCCCCAAATCCCTCCCAGCATCAGGGTCTTTTCCAATGAGTCAACTCTTCGCATGAGGTGGCCAAAGTACTGGAGTTTCAGCTTTAGCATCATTCCTTCCAAAGAAATCTCAGGGCTGACCTCCTTCAGAATGGACTGGTTGGGTCTCCTTGCAGTCCAAGGGACTCTCAAGAGTTTTCTCCAACACCACAGTTCAAAAATATCAATTCTTCAGTGCTCAGCCTTCTTCACAGTCCAACTCTCACATACATACATGACTACTGGAAAAACCATAGCCTTGACTAGACGGACCTTAGTCTGCAAAGTAATGTCTCTGCTTTTGAACATGCTATCTAGGTTGCGCATGACTTTTCTTCCAAGGAGTAAGCGTCTTTTAATTTCATGGCTGCAATCACCATCTGCAGTGATTTTGGAGCCCCAAAAAATAAAGTCTGACACTGTTTCCACTGTTTGCCCATCTATTTCCCATGAAGTGATGGGACTGGATGCCATGATCTTGTTTTCTGAATGCTGAGCTTTAAGCCAACTTTTTCACTCTCCACTTTCACTTTCATCAAGACGCTTTTTAGTTCCTCTTCACTTTCTGCCATAAGGGTGGTGTCATCTGCATATATCTGAGGTTATTGATATTTCTCCAGCAATCTTGATTCCAGCTTGTGTTTCTTCCAGTCCAGGGTTTCTCATGATGTACTCTGTATATAACTTAAATAACCATAGTGACAATATACAGCCTTGTTCAGTTCAGTTCAGTCGCTCAGTCATGTCCAATTCTTTGCAACCCCGTGAATCGTAGCACGCCAGGCCTCCCTGCCCATCACCAACTCCCGAAGTTCACTCAGACTCATGTCCATCGAGTCCATGATGTCATCCAGCCATCTCATCCTCTGTCGTCCCCTTCTCCTCCTGCCCCCAACCCCTCCCAGCATCAAAGTCTTTTCCAATGAGTCATCTCTTCACATGAGGTGGCCAAAGTACTGGAGTTTCAGCTTTAGCATCATTCCTTTCAAAGAAATCCCAGGGCTGATCTCCTTTAGAATGGACTGGTTGGATCTCCTTGCAGTCCAAGGGACTCTCAAGAGTTTTCTCCAACACCACAGTTCAAAAACATCAATTCTTCAGTGCTCAGCCTTCTTCACAGTCCAACTCTCACATACATACATGACTACTGGAAAAACCATAGCCTTGACTAGACGGACCTTAGTCTGCAAAGTAATGTCTCTGCTTTTGAACATGCTATCTAGGTTGCGCATGACTTTTCTTCCAAGGAGTAAGCATCTTTTAATTTCATGGCTGCAATCACCATCTGCAGTGATTTTGGAGCCCCAAAAAATAAAGTCTGACACTGTTTCCACTGTTTGCCCATCTATTTCCCATGAAGTGATGGGACTGGATGCCATGATCTTGTTTTCTGAATGCTGAGCTTTAAGCCAACTTTTTCACTCTCCACTTTCACTTTCATCAAGACGCTTTTTAGTTCCTCTTCACTTTCTGCCATAAGGGTGGTGTCATCTGCATATATCTGAGGTTATTGATATTTCTCCCAGCAATCTTGATTCCAGCTTGTGTTTCTTCCAGTCCAGGGTTTCTCATGATGTACTCTGTATATAACTTAAATAACCATAGTGACAATATACAGCCTTGTTCAGTTCAGTTCAGTCCTCAGTCATGTCCAATTCTTTGCAACCCCGTGAATCGTAGCACGCCAGGCCTCCCTGCCCATCACCAACTCCCGAAGTTCACTCAGACTCATGTCCATCGAGTCCATGATGTCATCCAGCCATCTCATCCTCTGTCGTCCCCTTCTCCTCCTGCCCCCAACCCCTCCCAGCATCAAAGTCTTTTCCAATGAGTCATCTCTTCACATGAGGTGGCCAAAGTACTGGAGTTTCAGCTTTAGCATCATTCCTTTCAAAGAAATCCCAGGGCTGATCTCCTTTAGAATGGACTGGTTGGATCTCCTTGCAGTCCAAGGGACTCTCAAGAGTTTTCTCCAATATCACAGTTCAAAAACATCAATTCTTCAGCGCTGAGCCTTCTTCACAGTCCAACTCTAGGGCCTAGAGGAGCGATCCCAAGTTGAAGGTCAGGAAAGGTGGCAGGAGGAGATACCCCTCATCCAAGGTAAGGAGCAGCAGCTGTGCTTTGCTGGAGCAGCCATGAAGAGATTCCCCATGCCCAAGGTAAGAGAAACCCAAGTAAGATGGTAGGTGTGGCGAGAGGGCATCAGAGGGCAGACACACTGAAACCATAATCACAGAAAACTAGTCAATCTAATCACACTAGGACCACAGCCTTGTCTAACTCAATGAAACTAAGCCATGCCCATGGGGCAACCCAAGACTGGCGGGTCATGGTGGAGAGATCTGACAGAATGTGGTCTACTGGAGAAGGGAATGGCAAACCACTTCAGTATTCTTGCCCCATGAACAGTATGAAAAGGCAAAATGATAGGATACTGAAAGAGGAACTCCCCAGGTCAGTAGGTGCCCAATACACTACTAGAGGTCAGTGGAGAAATAACTCCAGAAAGAATGAAAGGATGGAGCCAAAGCAAAAACAATACCCAGCTGTGGATGTGACTGGTGATAGAAGCAAGGTCCGATGCTGTAAAGAGCAATATTGCATAGGAACCTGGAATGTCAGGTCCATGAATCAAGGCAAATTGGAAGTGGTCAAACAGAGATGGCAAGAGTGAAAGTCGACATTCTAGGAATCAACGAATTAAAATGGACTGGAATGGATGAATTTAACTCGGATGACCATTATATCTACTATTGTGGGCAGGAATCCCTCAGAAGAAATGGAGTAGCCATCATGGTCAGCAAAAGAGTCCAAAGTGCAGTACTTGGATGCAATCTCAAAAACGACAAAATGATCTCTGTTAGTTTCCAAGGCAAACCATTCAATATTACGGTAATCCAAGTCTATGCGCCAACCAGTAACACTGAAGAAGCTGAAGTTGAACGGTTCTATGAAGACCTACAAGACCTTTTAGAACTAACACCCAAAAAAGATGTCCTTTTCATTACAGGGGACTGGAATGCAAAAGTAGGAAGTCAAGAAACACCTGGAGTAACAGGCAAATTTGGCCTTGGAATGCGGAATGAAGCAGGGCAAAGGCTAATAGAGTATTGCCAAGAAAATGCAATGGTCATAGCAAACACCATCTTCCAACAACACAAGAGAAGACTCTACACATGGACATCACCAGTTGGTCAACACCGAAATCAGATTGATTATATTCTTTGCAGCCAAAGATGGAGAAGCTCTATACAGTCAGCAAAAACAAGACCAGGAGCTGACTGTGGCTCAGATCATGAACTCCTGATTGCCAAATTCAGACTGAAATTGAAGAAAGCAGGGAAAATCACTAGACCATTCAGGTATGACCTAAATCAAATCCCTTATGATTATACAGTGGAAGTGAGAAATAGATTTAAGGGCCTAGATCTGATAGATAGAGTGCCTGATGAACTATGGAATGAGGTTCATGACACTGTACAGGAGACAGGGATCAAGACCATCCCCATGGAAAAGAAATGCAAAAAAGCAAAATGGCTGTCTTAGCAGGCCTTACAAATAGCTGTGAAAAGAAGAGAGGCAAAAAGCAAAGGAGAAAAGGAAAGATATAAGCATCTGAATGCAGAGTTCCAAAGAATAGCAAGAAGAGATAAGAAAGCCTTCTTCAATGATCAATGCAAAATCTTCCAACAACACAAGAGAAGACTCTACACATGGACATCACCAGATGGTCAACATCGAAATCAGATTGATTATATTCTCTGCAGCCAAAGATGGAGAAGCTCTATATAGTCAGCAAAAACAAGACCAGGAGCTGACTATGGCTCAGATCATGAACTCCTTATTGCCAAATTCAGACTTAAATTGAAGAAAGTATGGAAAACCACTAGACCATTCAGGTATGACCTAAATCAAATCTCTTATGATTATACAGTGGAAGTGAGAAATAGATTTAAGGGACTAGATCTGATAGACAGAGTGCCTGATGAACTATGGACAGAGGTTCGTGACATTGTACAGGAGACAGGGATCAAGACCATCCTCAAGAAAAAGAAATATCAACCGTATAGGACTATAAAACAAAATGAGTTCATTAGTTGCTGGGTCAGAGAATAAATGTTTATTTCTTAGGGACTCTGATGTGTAGCTAAAAATTTAAATGACAAGTACTTATATCTAAATGTGACTTCTAGCGTTTCTTTTGTTATTGAGACATCCTAGGAGGAACATCTCTTACAAGCACTATGGTAATGCCATACTGGTCCCTGTGCAGTCTGGATCTTCAGTGACACTGGTTTTTCGACCTTGAATTACTTTAGATTCCACCTTAGATCCTGCCTAGCACCATGCCATCCAGGAACTGCTCCTATACTAGGAAGATACCCATGGCTCTTACACGTCCAGTGTTTGTGAGTTTAATTTCCTGAGCCACCTGACTCATCTGCTTCTTCCCTCTATCTCGCCCCCTTCTTACAATCTCTTTCACTTCTAGCCTGGCTGCTCTTATATTAATACTATTTTGTTTTTGCTCCTTCAGCTCTCCTCTGGGGGAGACAAAATAGCATGTGATTACCAGTCTGCCACTTACCAATTGTTGGCAACTTGTTCAACCTCTCTGAGCTTCACTTTTCTCATTAATAATAATAATGTACCTTCTTATATGGTTCTTTTAAAGGCTAAAGGAGATAGATCATAGAAAGTGCTTAGCAAAGTGCCCAGAACATAGTAAGAAATCAATACATGTCAGCCATTGTAACTGCTATCTGCTGCTGCTGCTAAGTTGCTTCAGTTGTGTCTGACTCTGTGCAACCCCATAGATGGCAGCCCACTAGGCTCCACAGTCCCTGGGATTTTCCAGGCAAGAGTACTGGAGTGGGTTGCCATTGCCTTCTCCGAACCACTATCTAGCTTTCGTGATATGGCCAAAGGCTGAGCCATTCTTCAAGTCTCTTCTGTTTGACTTGACACATTCATGGATTGCTCTGACAAATCCTTTCCAGGGCAGCCTAGCAACTTAATCTTTCTCTTCCCATCTTCCATGCACTTTTATACCATCTTATCTCTGTGGGTGAGGCCAGACACATGATTCTATACAGCAACAAGGGCAATCAGAATATGTCCTGGAAGCTCTCATCTACATGTGGAAGCAAGGAGCAGAGGCAAGTCTTACAATATCCCCTCATTATCATAAATGCCAAGTTTTGTTAAATCAAGAAGCACATTTTCAGAACCTTTTATCATAAATGTCAAACTGAAGATGATCTAATCTCGATCTTTCCAAGAATATCATCTAAGAAATTCTCAAAATGGGTGCATCAAGACACTTTGATAGGCAGCTGTGGTTTTAGCTGGTTGTTGATTCCACTTATGAAATTTAAATCTGAAAAATAACCAGTGGAATTGGATATAAACCTGGTATGCATTCCATAATCCAATGTGCATTTGGGGGAAACCTTATTATGACTTGGGTTGGCCCTCACAAACTTTCCTCTTTGGAAAATAGCATGGTTTTATTCAGGGTCCATTTGCTCACTTTGGGGTAGAATGAAAGCCTCTTTGGCTTCCCTGGTGGCTCAGTAGTAAAGAACCTGCTCGCCAAGCAGGAGACATGGGTTTGGTCCCTGGGCAGAGAAGACCCTTTGGAGAAGGAAATGGCACTCAACTTCAGTATTCTTGCCTGGGAAATCCCATGGACAGAGGAGCTTGGTGGGCTACAATCCATGAGGTCACAAAGAGCCTGACATGACTTAGCAACTAAAGAGCAGTAGCATCAGAAAGCCTCTTTACATGCTATTTCCAAAAAAATATTGCCATTGACCATCAAAGCATCCATGTTAAGTGCAGGGCTCATGTGGCAGTTTTAAAGCATGGCTGTTTAGCACTATTTACAGTAGCTAAGCCATGGACACAACCTAAATGCGCACTAGCAGACAAATGGATGATGAAGACATGGTGTATGTGTATGCAATGGACTATTACTCAGCCACATAAAGGGGTGAACTATTGCCATAGCAGCAACATGAATGAACCTAGAGATTATTATGGTAAGTGAAGTAAATCAGACAAAGGCAAATATCATATGACACCACTTGTATGTGGAATCTAAAAAACAATACAAATAAATTCATTACAAAACAGAAACAGACTCACAGACATAGAAAACAAACTTAGGTTCTGTTCAGTTCAGCTCAGTTAAGTTGCTCACCAACTCTTTGCGACCCCATGAATCGCAGCATGCCAGGCCTCCCTGGCCATCACCAACTCCCGGAGTTCACTCAAACTCACTTTCATCGAGTCGGTGATGCCATCCAGCCATCTCATCCTCGGTCGTTCCCTTCTCCTCCTGCCCCCAATCCCTCCCAGCATCAGGGTCTTTTCCAATGAGTCAACTCTTTGCATGAGGTGGCCAAAGTACTGGAGTTTCAGCTTTAGCATCATTCCTTCCAAAGAAATCCCAGGACAGATTTCCTTCAGAATGGACTGGTTGGATCTCCTTGCAGTCCAAGGGACTCTCAAGCGTCTTGAGAGTTCAACACCACAGTTCAAAACCATCAATTCTTCGGCACTCAGCTTTCTTCACAGTCCAACTCTGACATCCATACACCAATGGGGAAAGAAGGAGGGGGAGGAATAAATTCAGTTCAGTTCAGTCGCGCAGTCGTGTCCGACTCTTTGCGACCCCATGAATCGCAGCACGCCAGGCCTCCCTGTCCATCACCAACTCCCGGAGTTCACCCAGACTCACGTCCATTGAGTCTGTGATGCCATCCAGCCATCTCATCCTCGGTCGTGCCCTTCTCCTCCTGCCCTCAATCCCTCGCAGCATCAGGGTCTTTTCCAGTGAGTCAACTCTTCGCATAAGGTGGCCAAAGTACTGGAGCTTCAGTTTTAGCATCATTCGTTCCAAAGAAATCCCAGGACAGATTTCCTTCAGAATGGACTGGTTGGATCTCCTTGCAGTCCAAGGGACTCTCAAGCGTCTTGAGAGTTCAACACCACAGTTCAAAACCATCAATTCTTCGGCACTCAGCTTTCTTCACAGTCCAACTCTGACATCCATACACCAATGGGGAAAGAAGGAGGGGGAGGAATAAATTCAGTTCAGTTCAGTCGCGCAGTCGTGTCCGACTCTTTGCGACCCCATGAATCGCAGCACGCCAGGCCTCCCTGTCCATCACCAACTCCCGGAGTTCACCCAGACTCACGTCCATTGAGTCTGTGATGCCATCCAGCCATCTCATCCTCGGTCGTGCCCTTCTCCTCCTGCCCTCAATCCCTCGCAGCATCAGGGTCTTTTCCAGTGAGTCAACTCTTCGCATAAGGTGGCCAAAGTACTGGAGCTTCAGTTTTAGCATCATTCGTTCCAAAGAAATCCCAGGGTTGATCTCCTTCAGAATGGACTGGTTGGATCTCCTTGCAGTCCAAGGGACTCTCAAGAGTCTTCTCCAACACCACAGTTCAAAAGCATCAATTCTTCGGCGCTCAGCCTTCTTCACAGTCCAACTCTCACATCCATACATGACCACAGGAAAAACCATAGCCTTGACTAGACGGACCTTAGTCGGCAAAGTAATGTCTCTGCTTTTGAATATACTATCTAGGTTGGTCATAACTTTTCTTCCAAGGAGTAAGCGCCTTTTAATTTCATGGCTGCAGTCACCATCTGCAGTGATTTTGGAGCCCAAAAAAACAAAGTCTGACACTGTTTCTACTGTTTCCCCATCTATTTCCCATGAAGTGATGGGGCCAGATGCCATGATCTTCGTTTTCTGAATGTTGAGCTTTAAGCCAACTTTTTCACTCTCCTCTTTCACTTTCAACAAGAGGCTTTTTAGCTCCTCTTCACTTTCTGCCATAAGGGTGGTGTCATCTGCATATCTGAGGTTATTGATATTTCTCCCAGCAATCTTGATTCCAGCTTGTGTTTCTTCCAGTCCAGCGTTTCTCATGATGTACTCTGCATATAAGTTAAATAAGCAGGGTGACAATATACAGCCTTGACGTACTCCTTTTCCTATTTGGAACCAGTCTGTTGTTCCATGTCCAGTTCTAACTGTTGCTTCCTGACCTGCATACAGATTTCTCAAGAGGCAGGTCAGGTGGTCTGGTATTCCCATCTCTTTCAGAATTTTCCACAGTTTACTGTGATCCACACAGTCAAAGGCTTTGGCATAGTCAATAAAGCAGAAATAGATGTTTTTCTGGAACTCTCTTGCTTTTTCCATGATCCAGCAGATGTTGGCAATTTGATCTCTGGTTCCTCTGCCTTTTCTAAAACCAGCTTGAACATCAGGGAGTTCACGGTTCACGTATTGCTGAAGTCTGGCTTGGAGAATTTTGAGCATTACTTTACTAGCATGTGAGATGAGTGCAATTGTGCGGTAGTTGGAGCATTCTTTGGCATTGCCTTTCTTTGGAATTGGAATGAAAACTGACCTTTTCCAGTCCTGTGGCCACTGCTGAGTTTTCCAGATTTGCTGGCAAATTGAGTGCAGCACTTTCTCAGCATCATCTTTCAGGATTTGAAACAGCTCCACTGGAATTCCATCACCTCCACTAGCTTTGTTCGTAGTGATGCTTTCTAAGGCCCACTTGACTTCACATTCCAAGATGTCTGGCTCTAGATTAGTCATCACATCATCATGATTACCTGGGTCATGAAGATCTTTTTTGTACAGTTCTTCTGTGTATTGGGAGACTGGTATTGACATATATACACTTCTATATATAAAATAGATAACTTATAAGAAGCCACTGTATAGCACAGGGAATTATATTCAATATCTTATAATAACCTGTAGTGGAAAAGAATGTGGAAAAGTGTTTAACTTGAATAATTTTGCATTACGCTTAAAACTAACACAATATTATTAATCAACTATACCTTAATTTTAAGAAGTATCAGTGTACATTCTGTTACATTCCACCCAATTGAGAGGCCTTATCTATTTAATATATCCTTTTCACTTGAATCTTCAACAACAGAATATGGTGAGTTTTGAGTCAGGTGGGGGATAGGGTAAGCCAAAAGAGGTGTCTATGAGTGCAAATTTAAGAAAACATGTACTCTCGAGTTTGTGCCAGTATGGGCACAAATATGTGAGGCAAAAATCTTCATACTTTGCATCCATATATATGTCTTTACTGCAGACCTCCTTGTCTCTCCTTCCCTGGTGGCTCAGATGGTAAAGAATCTGCCTGCAGTGGGGGAGACCCAGGTTTGATCCCTGTGTTGGAAGATCCCCTGGAGAAGGGAATGGCTACCTACTTCAGTATTCTTGCCTAGAGAATTTCATAGACAAAGGAGCCTGGTGGGTTACAATCCATGGGTTGCAAAGAGTCGGCTATGACTGAGTGACAAATACTTTCACTTTCCTTGTTTCTGATCATGTAACTTTTTTTTCTTTCTAGGCTGTTGGACAGACAGCAGTGCCTGGGAAGTCACATATATTCCCATCTTGGGCCACTTCCTCGTCCACATAAATGGGAGGACCAGGTATACTGCTCACTGCATGATCCATTGGGAAGATTTTCCCTTTCCACTGTCTTTCAAGGCTATCACTTCAAATATCCACAGTCCAGTCTGACCCATTCATTAACCAGTCTCAGTCCAGTCTTTCACCTGGTCATGAGGGATCTCGCATAGGAGCAACCCAATGCAGTTACTAGGGGATGACATGGGGGTCTACCTAGTCATGTAGCTGTCTCATGCCATCAGATCCTGCTTGGGCTCAATCCCAGATATACCACTGTCAATGTACATAGACTTTGCTTGGCCAGCCTGACTTTGTGACCTGATGAATGTGACAGAATCTAGGACATTAGCAGTTCCAGAATCATGGTCGCCTGATGTCCCAGGGTCAAAGGTTCCATTGCTGCCAGGGCCTAGTTATTTACCCAGAGC
This sequence comes from Aepyceros melampus, assembly GCA_006408695.1. Classification (NCBI taxonomy): domain Eukaryota; kingdom Metazoa; phylum Chordata; class Mammalia; order Artiodactyla; family Bovidae; genus Aepyceros; species Aepyceros melampus. Next base: position 437,298 of record SJXQ01006737.1, on the reverse strand, counting down.
TGCTTCTCAAAGGACACACAATTCTCTGATGTAGATGGCCTGAATTTACTCCAGAATCTCAGAGATCTGCACTGTGACTGTTTCTGGAGCTTGTCACAACTCCTCACTGCACCAAGGGAAAGCTATCAGTAACATCTCTGACAACATAAGATCTGGTGAATCATGTGGCTAAAGTGAGCTGACTGATTAGAAAAGACCCTGATGCTGAGAAAGACTGAAGACAGGAAGAGAAGGGGACAACAGAAGATGAGATGGTTGGATGGCATCACCAACTCAATAGACATGGGTTTGAGCAAGCTCCGGGAGATTGTGAAGGACAGGGAAGCCTGGTGTGCTGCAGTCCATGGGGTCACAAAGAGTTGCACATGGCTGAGTGGCTGAACAGCAACAAAGTGGCAATAGCCCTGGACTTGCTGCAGAGCCCTTTCCTGCTCTGGGCTCTATTCAAAGCTGGAAGCTGTTGGTGTCACCTGGAGCTGTTGGCTGGAGTAGCATTTCCAGGTGTGGAACGTAGGTCAGAATCCAAAGGGGCAGAACCAGAAGCTGTGCCTCCTTCTTTTTTTGGCAAGGGATACAAGATACAACAATTTGTCTATTTCACCGATTTTTCACTATTCTTTTTCTGCCTCTTTCATAAGAGAAAAAGTCCAGATCAATGAGTCTGCTACCAGTGGCTGGTGTGCTTCCCTAGGAACTCTGCGTTGGTCTTCACTGTAGCCAAAAAAGGCTCTCAGCCATGGCAGTAGCCGTATCAGCCTTGGTGGGAGAAGTCCATAATGTCAAGCCTATGAGTAGCTTCTATCCTTGTTGCCGTGACTATTTTGGACATGAATTCATTAAGAACTGGAGTGTCTGACTGAGATCCAAGAACGGGTCAGTTTATCATTGTGACTTTGATAGCCTTCTCTACATTGAACATACACAAGGGAAACAAGCGTCCTCATTCTGTACCCACTTCAGGATGTCCATCCTTATACATTTTCCAGTCCTTCTGTCACCAATCTTCCTTTCCTGTTCTTTCCTATTCTCTGATCATCCATCCAAGGTCTGTAAACCAAATATACTACTTCCATTTTTCCCCACTAGAAGGATGCTCCTTTCCTGCTAACATACACTCAACTGGGACAATACTGTTATAGCAGTCCACTTCTGGTTAATGTAGGCGTATTGTGGTGTAGAACCATTTGTTAAGCAGATCTGAGTTTTCTCTCCTTGGTCAGGTGATCACAATGAACTCCCCATATGATGACATCATTATCACCAGGTGTGACCTGAGGAAGACAAGGCAATACCCTAGGACCAGGGACTGTGGGAGTCTAAGGCTCTGTCACGTCACTGACCTGTGAAAATCTTCACGATCTTCCTGTCTCTTATGCCTTTCCACTTGATGATGGATTGCTCCTGAGCATATTCTAAACGTATAAAGTATATTGTAAAGCAAAACAAACTAAAAAATAAAAATTAATTTAAAAAATAAATAAACGTATAAAGTGCTGGACCAGGTCTCATCCAGTTCACGATGGGGAGCTCGGTTTGTGTTGTTACTTTGTGTTGTCACTTGTACCAAATGTCTCTACCAGAGCCAGCAACAAGCTAACAATTATTTCTTGAAAAGAGAATTGTCATCTAAAGAAACAAGCGTAGTTTTACCCTACAAACTAAACTCCAGAAGTCTGCACTGTGATTCTCCTTTTAGAATTGCCAAAAGCAAGCATCCCTATTTGCCACTAATACTTTGAGTGTGGCTGGATCTGTTGGGTTATAAGACTAAAATTGCTGTGGAACCCTTTTTTTTTTTTCCTTTGGGCATAATTCAAAACTGGTTGTTCTGTAAATGGGTTGCAGGAACACACCAAAATTAGGTACCTCTCATTGCCTCGCCTGATGGGCTACCGTCTATGTGGTCGCACAGAGTCGGACACAACTGAAGCAACTTAGCAGCAGCAGCAGCAGCAACACACCTCTCATTGCCTCTAAAGCCCCCAAAGCTCCTGTATTTTCATGATGTTTGTCTCCTACTCCATGACATGCATGAGTGTAAGTAAGATATCTGAGGTGCTTGCTACTTTCTGCTTCTTGGGTCTAATTAGCTTGCCATCAGTTAATGGAGCATGATAATCTATGCAGAATGTTAAGATGACTGAGATATCTCTGGCCTAGATTATTGCAGAAAGCAAGAAAGTTGATGTAACCCTGAGGCAAACCCTTGCCACTTGAAAGCAAACTGCTGTTGACAGGTCTTGTAAATTGATGGAGAGAAAAAAGCATTTACCAGATTGACAGCTATATGTTAGGAGTCAGGGTCTGAGAAGATTTGCTCCAGACAGTATAACAAATTGGAAAAACAATTGCGGAAAAGCACCTAGTTGATTTATGATTATCCACAGTCATTCTCCAAAATTGAACTACCTTCTGCCCAGTCCAAATAGGTGAATAACATAGAGGGTGTGACAGTAACCACTGGTATCACTAAACTTGAGTTTGCTCAAGGAGCAGTATTGGGTTTTGTTCACTACTCTCATTAGGAGAGGATGCTCCAGTTGCTCTTCTTAGCTCTTCTTACTATAATAGCCATCACTCCATGGGTCAGGAAGCCAATGTGGCAATTCTCTCAGTGGCCTAGCATGTCTCTTCCAATTACACATTCTGGAAATAACCATACAACAGGCCCATGAACCTACTGGGCTCACTGTGGTGTAGACTTAGGCCAGAATGTCATATTTACTGACCTCCATAAGTCCTTGGTAGACTAGTAGATTATAGTGGGTTTTTTGGGTCCTTGAGGATTAGCAACAATTTAGAAGACTATGTTAATTTCCTAGAGTTACTGTAATAAATTACCACAAACTTGGTGGCTTTAAAGAACAGAAATGTATTCCCTCATAGCTCTGGAAACCAGAAGTCTGAAATTAAGGGGTCAATGGGGCAACTTTCCTCTAAAAGCTCCAAATGAGGATCCTTTCTGTCCTCTTCCAGGTTCTGGAGGCTCCTATTGGCTTGTATACTGAGTGCTAAGTTGCTTCAGTCTTGTCCAACTCTTTGTGACCCCATGAACTGCAGCCCACCAGGCTCCTCTGTCTGTGGGATTCTCCAGAAAAGAATACTGGAGTGGGGTGTCATTTCCTTCTCCAGGGGATCTTCCTCACCCACGGATTGGACCTGAGTCTCTGAAGTCTCCTGTATTGGCAGGTGGGTTCTTTACCAGTAACACCACCTGGGAAGCCTTATTGGCTTGGGGCTGCATAACTCCAATATCTGCCTCCATCTTCACATGACCTTTTTCCCCTTTTCCTGTCTCTCTTGAAGGCATTTTAACTGGATTTAAGTCCTACCCTGGTTCATTATTATCCTTATAATTTTATCTGCAAAGATGATATTTCCAAATAAGATCACATTCTGAGGTTCCAGGGGATCATTTGTGTTCAGCTGCTGCTGCTGCTGCTAAGTCACTTCAGTCATGTCCAACTCTGTGCGACCTCACAGATGGCAGCCCACCAGGCTCTCCCATCCCTGCGATTCTCCAGGCAAGAATACTGGAGTGGGTTGCCATTTCCTTCTCCAATGCAGGAAAGTGAAAAGTCAAAGTGAAGTCGCTCAGTCGTCTCCGACTCTTAGCGACCCCAGGGACTGTAGCCTACCAGGCTCCTCCATCCATGGGATTTTCCAGGCAAGGGTACTGGAGTGGGGGGCCATTGCCTTCTCCAACAAACAAATGAAAAACCCAACTCATAAAAAGAGATGAGATTTGTGGTTACCAGAAGTAGGAGGTGATGAACGGGGAATTAAATGAAGGTAGTCAAAATGTACAAACTTTCAGTAATAAGACACATAAGTACTGGGGATGTAATGTACAACATGATGACTCTAGTTGACATTGCTGTGTGGCATATTTGAAATTACTGAGAGTAACTCCTAAAAGTTCTCATCACAAGGAATGGCAAATTTTTCTGGTAACTATACGAGCTGATGGACATTAGCTGAACTTTTTGTGATAATCACTTCACTGTTTATGTGTGTGTGTATGTGTGTGTGTGTGTGTGTGTGTGAAGGCATTATGCTGCACACCTTAAACTTACACAGTGCTGTATATTAATTATATCTTAATAAAACTGAGAAAATAGAAACACAATTCTATTTTAGCTGGCCCATCTGAAAGCATAAAGGAAAAAATAATAGACAGCTTTATTCAAGAGAGGGCCTACCTATAAGGCAAAAGTATCATGCACCTTGCAGAACTGTTAAAGCTGGATTTTCTGGGCTAGTTGGAAGTTAATGTGGACAGGTCAGGGATGAGAGACACAGAGGAACCTTCAGATTGAGGCCTGAATAGAGGAGGTAATAGGAAGAACAGGGTCCCCCCAAGCCACTGCTATTAATAGGTGGGCATCAGTTCAGTTCAGTCTCTTAGCTGTGTCTGACTCTTTGCGACCCCATGAATTGCAGCACACCAGGCCTCCCTGTCCATCACCAACTCCCGGAGTTTACCCAAACTCACGTCCATCGAGTTGGTGATGCCATCCAGCCATCTCATCCTCTTTTGTCCCCTTTTCCTCCTGCCCCTAATCCTTCCCAGCATCAGAGTCTTTTCCAATGAGTCAACTTCGCATGAGGTGGCCAAAGTACTGGAGTTTCTTAGTTGTGTAAATTCAATCTTTTGTAAACATTTCAGTTTTATCAATATTTACCTATTAGTTATTGGATAATTATGTACATAAAACATTAATATCTCAGACTATAACCAAAGCATCAAAGTTCAAACTGCTAAGTTGATACATACACTATTGAATAAATATTATGTCTTTTTCTTTTTTAGTACTGTACTTTTTATCTTTTTAACTGAAATGATTATTTATATGTAGTTCAGTAAAAGAACATTTTCACTGTCTGCAATTCTACTCTGGCCATTATATGTTTCATTTCACAAATATTACCAAAAATGTTTTATTGTATAAAGGAGGGGAGTGTTTAAAATGATCTCTTCTTGGCATTAAATATATTAGTTCGACATCAATTGATAACATGGAAGCTCAGTAATGGATACATGGGGGTTTATCATACTATTTCCTCTCTGTTTCTGGTTTTCTCTTTCTTTGCCTGTCTCTCTGTCTATGTGCTGTGCTCTGCCGAGTCACTCAGTCGTGTCCAACTCTTTGCAATCCCACGGACTGTAGCCCATCAGGCTCCTCCATCCATGGGAATTCTCCAGGCAAAAATACTGGAGTGGGTTGCCATGTCCTCCTCCAGGAGATCCTCCCAACCCAAGGATCGAACCAAGGTCTCCCACATTGCAAGCAGATTCTTTACTGTCTGAGCCAATAAGGAAGCCCAAGAATACTGGAGTGGGTAGCCTATCCCTTTCCAGGGGATCTTCCTGACCCAGGAATTAAACCTGGTTCTCCTACATTGCAGGCGGATTCTTTACCAGCTGAGCCTCTCTCTCTCTATGTGTGTGTGTATATATATATATACATATATATATATATACATACATCTATATCTATACACATATACAAAACATTCTATCATAAAAAGTTTAAAAAATTACAGAGACCAAATACAAGATATCACTTATCTGTATCTGGAGGGATTAGAGGGTCAGGATTATAAAGGTGGTTAAGAATGGGAAGAAACAGTAAACAGAGACTCGACCTGAATAAATTTCTGGACAATCATCATTTAATACATCTGTTAAAGTACAATGAGTGTGAAGGTAGCTGCATTCATAGGTTCAGGGTTGGAGCAGACTCAGGGAAATCCATAATTGTCAATACAGCTTTTAACATCATGAAAAAAGCTGTCAGATATTAATTATCAATGCATATCCCTTGGGATTCTGGGGACCCCTGGATGAGAGAATCTAGAATAGACAATATATTGCTATTTTCCTTTGTGTACTATACCCTAGAAGTTAATTTGGGTAAAGGGAGTAGCAATAATTGAGACTCACCAATAATGCCAGGAGCTAAAGAGTTCTAATAGTAAATGATCTTCCTCTGGAGACTGATTCTGTTAACATTATCTTTCATAATCACACAAGTTATCAGATGCCAGTAAAGTAGAATTCTTCAATCTCTAAAACAAAGAAGAGCTAAAGAGCTCAGAGTAAAGCCCAGTGCAGGCAACAATGCTGATTTCCACTTCCTTGCTTCCTCTCTGTTCGGCCATGCCCTGTGTGGTAATCTCGAAGAACTTGCTTTTGAAGAGCTGTTTGCTAAATTCAGGGTTTCCCACTGAGATCTATAGTAGTACAGTTGTTTTGATGAGAAAATGAGCTATTTGTAAATGGATTTCAATTTAATAGGTTTCTGCTCTTGCTTCCTTAGAACCAGCTTTTTAACGTTATCTTTTCTGACTTCACAGTAATCTGTTCCTCCGCATCCTCCCAGAGGAAGGCAGTTGGGTAGCACTTTAACTAGAAGTTTAAAGTGATGGTGGGAGAGAAGTCAAATTATGACAGAGTCCAGCAAACTCCTGAGGACGGAATAGCAGCTGTTCTGTTCTAGTGGTCATTGGATGGCCCTCCAATGGAGGTGCTCGCCCGTGGAGATCTGCTCTCTCCTCTTCAGGGCCCTGGCTTCCTATTGAATAGACTGTCTTTATATATACCTCTTTATCTCTTACTTTTCTTTTTTTGTTTTAAGACTTTTTCATTTGGTGTGGACAGTTTTTAAAGTTTTCACTGAATTCACTGCAGGGTTGCTTCTGTTGTTTATGTTCTGGTGTTTTAGCTATGAGGCATATGGGATCTTAGCTCGCCGACCAGGGATCAAACCTGCACCCCCTGCACGGGAAGGCGAAGTCTTAACCACTGAACAACCAGGGGAGTCTCCTCTTTTCTCTCTTATGTTCCCCACCAGTTAGCACTCTAGTATTGAATTATAGAATTTTAGAGGCTAAAAGGGCTTTACAGCTAATTTAATCCAACCCTCTCATTTAACAGATGAAGAAACAGAAGTCCTATGAGGTCGGGCAATTCGACTGTGATATCTGAGCCAGAGCTGGGCCTAAAAATGAGGTTTTGCTTTTTTATCTAGTTCTTTTGCACAAAACTATGCTGTTGCCATGGTTCTGAAACTAGCAAGTCAGACCGATTTGAGGTGCTTATGGATGGATGAATGCACCGCATCAAACAATAGCTCTCTCCATGAAAAGAGAACCTGGCTCATAATTGAAACCTCTGAACCACAAGGGGAGAAAGAAGTAGAAGGCTCTGCAGGCTGCCGCCCTGCCTGGGGATGGGCTGGCGCAGGACATGTGGAGAGTGGGTGGACAAAGACTTGGGTGAGGCCCTGGCTCCACTGTGTCCCCCCAGAGGGATCATGTGGGAAGCCCTTTGGTTACGTGACACTGTTCTAGGCACCCTGTGGATTTTACATCACCCAAAGCTATAAATGGTTTTGCTTAAAGAAAAAAAAAGATGAATTACAGGTCTCCCGCAGCCCACAAAAATATGCTCCACCCAAAAAGAAGCCCATAATTTGGCTGCATCCAGCTGGGTTAAACAAAATTGTAGCCAAGGTGGCCCTGTATTGTCCTGAGAGGTGGCCTAGCATTAGCGGGAATGAAAGAAATGTAAAATTACTCACAATGGGCTAGATTTTCCCCATAGGGAAAGCTCTAATAGTTACACAGCAAGACTTTGGCATCAGCCAGGTAAGGTCTACTAGCTGCATGAAAATCACTGCCGAGCTATTGTTTGTAATTTTATAGCATCTTACATTTGCAAATTGCGTAGTGATGAATTGAGGCAATTTCTCCTAACAATTCTGAGTAGGAGGTTGAGAATTTTAACCCTTCTCTTACTAAGATGCAAAGATATTGAGACAGATACATGCATCAACCATAAAAATAGCTGGACTGTTTATTTTGGCCATGGCCTGTGGTCTGTGACTTGGCCCTGCTTTAGGGTGGCCAAATGTTCCAGTTTGCCTGGGATAAAGGGGTTTCCTGGGATGTGGGATTTTCAGTGCTAAAACTGGGACAATCTTGGCCAAACCAAGACAGTTGGACACTCTACACAATGAACGACATTGTCTGTGTTGTTGCTAATTCCTGACCATTTCTATCTGTATTTCTTAAATGAATGTGGCTCTAATTTTGCACATCCTAATCTGTTTCTTCTTGCCATGTTTTAGAAGGCAGAGTTTGAAACTGAATTTTTGTTGCCTTCTCATGTTAGAATCCCTTAAAATAGTATTTACTAGATGACTGTCCAGTGTTGCTCCATTCGGGAAAGTCAGGCCTGCTGCTGACCTCGGAAATGTTTTTGGTATTATGGTGTTCAAAATGTGGCTTAAAGCAAAACACAAGTAAGAGAATATGATTTATTTTTCTAATAAGTAATCCAACTCAGACACCATTCTCTGTCTCCCTAGACCCAAATGTCACACTTTATATCTGGTCTATTTCCTTTGACAGAACATTAAACTTATAAAATTCAGATAGTCACCAGGATAGATATAAAGAAACAATTTACCTCTGGCAAAGAAACCCTTGAATCAAAATTGGTCCCAACTAACACCACAGACTATTTTATCACTAGCCAAAAGGATAAGAAAGGTCCACGCCTGCCAACATTTTTATTCGCAGGATGTCATAAATTGGATAAAGCTTTCATTAGCATTACAAGATTAAAAATCCAGAAAGGTCTATGTAAGGCAATATAACCACTGACAAGACCCATTGATGTAAGGCCTTGGGAGACAGGTCAATGGCAAAGTGAGCCCCAAACACTTGCAGGTTACAGCAGCAATGAAGATTGGCTGTTATCTGCAGAGTTCTGTTCCTGTTACATTCCATTTCTCCTTGGTGGGAGATAGTATGACCTCTTTAAAGAAGGATGGGGAAGTTTGGGGGTACAAAGAGAAGAAATCAAATAGACACAGAACGGGATTGAGGGTCAGGTCAGAGAGACAGCTATCTTAGATGCCAAGTTCTAAGGAGTACTTTCAAGAATGAAGTAGAAATATCTGCCAGATAAGTTTAACCCAAGACTCCACATGTAACTGGTAAAATATCAAAATGGCCTTACTTCAGTAAAGTTGACCATATTCTCAAGTGTCAGTCCCCACCAGCATGAAGTTATTTTGAAAGCGTGAAGGTCTTAGCCTACCTAGGTTCCCTGTATTTCTTGATCTGCCTATAGAAAGGCCTAATGTATTTCTCATGCCAAGTTTATGTTGCTCCAGAGAATACCTAAAAGATGATGCTGTGAAAGTGCTGCACTCAATATGTCAGCAAATTTGGAAAACTCAGCAGTGGCCACGGGACTGGAAAGGGTCAGTTTTCATTCCAGTCTCAAAGAAAGGAAATGCCGAAGAATACTCAAACTACCGCACAATTGCACTCATCTCACACGCTAGTAGTGTAATGCTCAAAATTCTCCAAGCCAGGCTTCAGCAATACATGAACCATGAACTTCCAGATGTTCAAGCTGGATTTAGAAAAGGCAGAGGAACCAGAGACCAAATTGCCAACATCCGCTGGATCATGGAAAAAGCAAGAGAGTTCCAGAAAACATCTATTTCTGCTTTATTGACCATGCCAAAGCCTTTGACTGTGTGGATCACAATAAACTGTGGAAAATTCTGAAAGAGATGGGAATACCAGACCACCTGATCTGCCTCTTGAGAGACCTATATGCTGGTCAGGAAGCAACAGTTAGAACTGGACATGGAACAACAGATTGGTTCCAAATGGGAAAAGGAGTACATCAAGGCTGTATATTGTCACCCTGCTTATTTAACTTCTATGCAGAGTACATCGTGAGAAACGCTGGGCTGGAAGAAGCACAAGCTGGAATCAAGATTGCCAGGAGAAATATCAATAACCTCAGATATGCAGATGACACCACCCTTATGGCAAAAAGTGAAGAACTAAAGAACTTCTTGATAAAAGTGAAAGAGGAGAGTGAAAAAACTGTGGAAAATTCTGAAAGAGATGGGAATACCAGACCACCTGATCTGCCTCTTGAGAGACCTATATGCTGGTCAGGAAGCAACAGTTAGAACTGGACATGGAACAACAGATTGGTTCCAAATGGGAAAAGGAGTACATCAAGGCTGTATATTGTCACCCTGCTTATTTAACTTCTATGCAGAGTACATCGTGAGAAACGCTGGGCTGGAAGAAGCACAAGCTGGAATCAAGATTGCCAGGAGAAATATCAATAACCTCAGATATGCAGATGACACCACCCTTATGGCAAAAAGTGAAGAACTAAAGAACTTCTTGATAAAAGTGAAAGAGGAGAGTGAAAAAGGTGGCTTAAGGCTCAACATTCAGAAAACGAAGATCATGGCATCTGGTCCCATCATTTCATGGGAAATAGATGGGGAAACAGTGTCAGACTTTATTTTTTTTGGGCTCCAAAATCACTGCAGATGGTGACTGTAGCCATGAAATTAAAAGACGCTTACTCTTTGGAAGAAAAGTTATGACCAACCTAGACAGCATATTGAAAAGCAGAGACATTCTTCTGTCAACAAAGGTCCGTCTAGTCAAGGCTATGGTTTTTCCAGTGGTCATGTATGGATGTGAGAGTTGGACTGTGAAGAAAGCTGAGCACTGAAGAATTGATGCTTTTGAACTGTGGTGTTGGAGAAGACTCTTGAGAGTCCCCTGGGCTGCAAGGAGATCCAACCAGTGGGTGTTCATTGGAAGGACTGATGTCAAAGCTGAAACTCCAATACTTTGGCCACCTGATGTGAAGAGCTGACTCATTGGAAAAGACCCTAATGCTGGGACGGATTGGGGGCAGGAAGAGAAGGGGACGACAGAGGATGAGATGGTTGGATGCCATGACCGACTCAATGGACACGAGTTTGGGTAGGCTCTGGGAGTTGGTGATGGACAGGGAGGCCTGGCATGCTATGGTTCATGGGGTCACAAAGAGTCAGACATGACTGAGCAACTGAACTGACTGACAGAATACCCTGCCTCCACCTCTGGATTCTAGGTTGTCTTAGTAGAAACTAGTATTCTCCAGAGTATTCAGATGTAAATGATAGAAATTAATATGATGGAGCTTAAAGAAGTTACTTACAAGTTATGGAAAAAAGAATCTAAAAAACAAGAGTGGATATGTGTATATGGAAAACTGATTCACTTTATGATACAGCTGAAACTAACACAACACTGTAAATCAACTATAGTCCAATAAAAATAATTTAAAAAATAAAATGAAATTCTAATGTGGTTTAAAAAAAAGTTATGGCAGCCTATCCTACCTAAAGATAACCTTAAATCACCTAGGGGCATCTTTTTCCTGTCTTGTGTAGCCTTTGCAAAGTCCCTGTCCTGGTTAGCCAGGTGTAGTTGTGTGCAGGCAGCTGTTATTCTAGGGAGAAGGGTAAAATGGTTCTTTCTGTGATCTACCAATGCCTATCAACTTGCTACTTTACCTGAAGGACTGATAGGTCTTGGCACAGAGCCCAGGTCACCCAGTCCCCACTCTCCTGGTGAGCTTCCCTTTGGGTACCCCATCCTCAGGTGGATTGGTTCACCCTTACCTCAGCAGGTCCAAAAGTGTTTTCTGAGGCCTGGCTTTGACAAACCACAGAAGCTTCCATTGCTCTGGGACCTTAACTATGTTCTGGTTCGTACATAGCCCAGGCAGGAAGGCCCTCAGGATGCAGACACCCAGGCTTTGCATCGAGGGTGTGAATAAGTTCACCTCGGAGCCAGGAGTCCTTTGCACCACGGATCTAAACAAGCAAGGACACCTTTGCAAAATAGACACTCTCTGCTGGATTGCACATTACTAGCTTTTGACGGCCCTGACTGGCCTCCTTGGACCATTTGCCTACCTCTGAGTCAAGGGCAGTGGTTAGAATGATGGTCTACCTGGATTGGTTGACATGGGTCAGCATATTCCCCAGTGAGGCTAGTTAGGAGAGGGATGGGATGCCGTGACTGATAGCCTAACTGGGGCCTGAGTGGGTGGGAGCTGCAAGTCTCCAAAGAAATGAAGGCATGTGTTATCAAAGCAAAAGGGGAATGGCACTTTCTGGGTGAAAACCTATTCTTTCAATGCTCTCTCACTGCCTACACAATTCTAGTGTTTTTACAAGATTCCCACTTCATGCAAAAGTGGAAAACTGACAAAGAGATGATACACTTCCCCTTGCTCTGTGCAAAAGATTAACATCATTTTGCTATAACACACTTGGAACATTATTCTATTAAACTGCTTGTAGGAATGCAACTAGCTTCTCTTCAAAAATAGAGTTTAGTCAGAAAGTAATATAATGGAAACTAAATTCCTTTATACTTCTCAAAATCAGGTGATTAATAGAAAAGACATCTGATGAAAATGGGTAAAGAAAATGGCATCATTCCCAGTACGCATAAATGTATTTTTTTCCCCTAGGCTGCCAGGTGTAGTCACCACATTATTAATTCTTATAAAAGCCCAGAGTGGGAAGAGGCAAATATAGAAGGATGATATTTCTTTCTCTCTCTCAATTCATTTCAGAAATTCAAAAACTGAGACTTGGTAAAGGACAGTGATTGAGCCAAGGTGTTACTCTAGGAGTGTCCTTGACTACCATGGATGTGTTCAGCATCTAACATTTTTTCGAATCAGGCCTGGAAGGAAAGAGACATCGCTACAGCCTTGAGTCCTGATGAAATGTACATCTGCTTGCACGCCTCCTCTAGATCCCATCAGAGCATTTTCTGAGGGCGGGCAAGGCTGTACATTCTCCATTCACTTCTGTTTGTCCAGTAGATTGAGATAAACAGCACTCAGCAACACAGTAAAGAAGGCAAATTAAATTTATCTTCATCCTCTCGGTGCCCAGGGTCCTCTGTGGTCTGCTGGTTTTCACCAGCAAAGGAGGAGAGAATGTGATCTTGGCTCTTTCATATCAGGTTCTTTCATAACCTAAGCATGTTAACCCTGTAAATTCAACTCTGAAGATTAAATGAAAGACTCTACCCCCTTTTAAATAGAATGTTATGTAAGAGGAGCAGAGACAGCCCTTCCCAAAGCTCCCAGAATCACATTATGCCTATTTCTAAAAGCATTGTTAAGAGAATAATATCATTTAATGGTACGTGGACTCTAAGGAAAGCAGTAATTCCTGTTTGTTTGTTTGTTTGTTTGTTTTTGTAACTCTCTACAAGTTTGTGGTCTTGGAGAAGACTCTTGAGAGTCCCTTGGACTGCAAGGAGATCCAACCAGTCCATTCTGAAGGAGATCAGACCTGGGATTTCTCTGGAAGGAATGATGCTAAAGCTGAAACTCCAGTACTTTGGCCACCTCATGCGAAGAGTTGACTCATTGGAAAAGACCCTGATGCTGGGAGGGAATAGAGGCAGGAGGATAAGGGGACAACAGAGGATGAGATGGCTGGATGGCATCACAGACTCAATGGACGTGAGTCTGAGTGAACTCCGGGAGTTGGTGATGGACAGGGAGGCCTGGCGTGCTGCGATTCATGGGGTTGCAAAGAGTCAGACACGACTGAGCGACTGAACTGAACAAGTTTTCTATGTCCCTAGAGAAAAAAATAGCCAGGGATTAGTCATGGGGTTGCAAAAGAGTTGGACACAACTTAGCGACTAAACAACAACAAAGCCTCGTCTAGCTCTGTTGGAAAAAGAGGTTGCATGGGGGGAAACAGCCTGGCTACCACCCCACCAGCAATCACTCTCACTGTTGGAGCTCTTTCTGCAATCCTTCTCATAGCACTGGTCTCAGTTATACCATGCTTCTCTCTCCTTCAGACTCTAGGGATGGAGGAGTCAAAGTCACCCCAACTTGGGACTTCCCTGGTGGTCCAGTGGTTAAGACACTGCACTTCCATGGTAGGGAGCAGCCAAAAAAATAGAAAACACAACAAAAATAAACTCTCACCAACCTTGACCCCAGTACTTCTCCCTGGCCCCAGTACTTTCCCCTCTGGGTCAGGTTTCAACCATCTCTCATTGCATCCATTCTATCAGCTGTTTAACCAGTTGGTCATAGTCTCCCAGCCTTGATCCACTGTTGAAAACAAACCTAAAGACTATTGGTCTGCAACCCAATCCCCTCACTGCCTTTTTTTGTTTGTTTATTTGTTTGGCATAAAGATTAAGTCAATCAAATAGAGAAAATAATACAATAATCTACCATATTTCTATCATACTCAATCAAGTTTTTTTTCACATTTACTTGATCTATTCCTCTCTTTTTTGTTCATTTATTCTTTTTATTTGCTGAAGTTCTTTAAAGCAACTCTAGATATCATTTCACTTCTGAATCTCTCAAAATATTGACTTAAAATACAGTAACCACAATATCATTATCACACCAACCAAAATTACCAACAGTACTTTGGTATCATGAATACCCAGTCCATAATTAAGTTTCCCTTATTGTCTCTAAAGTGTCCATTTATAGTTGGTTTATTTGAATCAGGACCCAAACAAGGTCCCCTATTACATTTGGTCATCATTTAAGTCTTTAAAATTATTTTCCCATCCCTGAGCAGTTTTTAAAAACCAACTTTAGGGCTTCTGTGTTGGTCCAATAGTTAAGATTCTGCACCTCAACTGCAGAAGGCATGGGTTTGATCCCTGGTCAGGGAAGTTCCACGTGCTGTGCCTTATGGCCAAAAAAAATTAAACTTTAAAAAAGCCATCTAAATGGCACACTTTGACTTATCTGATTACAATGCTTAGAGTTTCTTTGTTGTTGTTACTGTTTTGGTTTTTCTGTTTTTTCATTAATATGAGACCCGATGGTGTGTGTGTGGTGGGGTTGGGTGAGACATTAAGATATTGGCATCTGAGGAAAGAAATGGCACTTGATTCTTCTGCAAGCCAAAAACAACAACAATAATAATAGCTAGCATGTGTGCAAGGCTAACTATATGCCAGCCATTGCTCTAAGTGCTTCACATGTAATTACCTCATTTTTAAAAGATAACTGCATTGGAGGATTTCAGGGTGCAGGTGAAACAGGAAGAAATTGCTGTCTTTTTTGGATGAAGGAAGGTTATCTAAATGGGTCACTGAGCTTATAGTGTTGCAGGTGAGGGACCATAGGTGGATGTAAAATTCTCTGAGGACTTGCTGAATTTTCTTCTTTATTCCCAACTATAAAGCGATGTCTTAGTGGCTCAGTGGTAAAGAATTCACCTGCAATGCAGGAGACTTGGGTTTGACCCCTGGGTTGGAAAGATCCCCTGGAGAAGAAAATGGCAACCCATTGCAGTATTCTTACCTGGGAAATCCCATGGGCAGAGGAGCCTGGCGGGCTACAGTCCATGGGGTTGCAAAAGAGTCAGATATGACTTAGTGACTAAACAACGTCAAAGGGAAATGTTGTCACTGCTATGTAGTATTTTCAGGAAGTCTCAAAAGAGGAATACTGCACTTTAGTCCTTTGTCCTGGACAGGGCTCTCGCCCCCATCCCCACCCTGTGTAAGTCATGTGTGCATGGCCCCAGACGCCACACCTCTGACGGTAACTCAATGATTCATCCCCAGTGGTGGTGCCAGAAGGCTAGCTGGAATTGCTTATCCTGGGGAGACTTTCTCAATGCTCCTGTGAGTAAGTGGGATTAGTATTTATCAACTATAATAATTTTGGTTTCTTATCCTTGAAATTGAAACCACAGGCCATATGGCAAAACTCAGCCATGTGGTATCAAACACTGGTTTCTACACTTCAGGTGCTTCGGAGACTGACCCTTTGAAGACTGAGGATCAGCACAGCTGAAGTTGCTGATGAAGACTCCAACAGGAGCCCTGTGGGAGAGGGACCTAAGCATGGCAATAGCTCTGGGCTGGAGCTGAGTCAGAGTCAGGGGTTCACAGGGGACCTGACTGTGGAGACCCTGAAGGGGAGGTCAGGAGCAGGCTTAGCTTGCTGCTAGAGAGAGCTGGGGCTGAACACTAGCATTTAGTTCCATGAAACCAAAGTAGAGTGGAGGTGGTCCAAGATCAGGCTTACATCAGAATCCCAGGTTTTGAATCCCAGAGCTAAGCTGGCAGAAGATGTAAAGATGAGACATAATGCCAGGGTGGCACCAGCCAGCACAAAGAGTTCCTCTGAGTTAGATTGTCCTCCATCTGGTCTTTGTGGAAGGCTAGAGGACTTGGCATGGCCGCAGGCCTCATCCGCCTTGATGGCATTGCTCTCTGGACCTGATGTTTTCCCCCTGTACCATGCTAGGTTGCCTCAGTTGTGTCTGACTCTTTGAGACTCTTTGGACTGTAGCCCACCAGGCTCTTCTGTCCATGGAGTTCTCCAGGCACAGATACTGGAGTGGGTTGCCATGCTTTCCTCCAGGAGATCTTCCCGACCCAGGGACTGAACCTACATCTCTTATGTCTCCTGTACTGGCAGGCAGTTCTTTACCACTAGTGCCATCTGGGAAGCCCATTTCCCCCACAGGGATACCCTTCTGGGCAGGCAGTCTTGGACCTTTCCCAACCCACCTCCTCTTGTTATAAGTGTCCACACAGAGTTGAGCACGGCTGTGTGGCAGGCAGGTAATATAAGAATTGCTTCTCTTGGACAGTCCCTGGTCATCTTTATTAACTGAAAAGTAAAATGAAATCATTGTTCAGGCAAAATAATTTGGTATAAATTTCTACCACTAATTGCAGCTTTAGTTACTCTATCCATTTGAAACTTTGAGAAAATACATGTTTAAGATCCATAAATGTCATTATCTTATTTTCCACCTTAGGGAAACAAATCTATATAGAGCTCCACAACCAAAATAAATAGGAATTTAAATCAAATGGGCTTGCACACCTAATGACCCCCTTCAGTGGTAGAAATCTTTAATGATAGTTTAGTTTATGGAAACCCCAGCGACCAGGTTCCACACAGTCTCAGCTGGAAAGCCCAAGTCTTTTTCTTTTGGAAATTCTCAATGATATGTTTTCAAAGCAGCTGATAAAACAGTTAATTATAGTGAGGTGTTTGGCTCCTCTGTAACATACACTTTCTTCTAGTCTATGATTGGAGCTTCTTGTCATGTACCCTGAGCAGGGCTAGCTAATGCTACCATATTTTTTTTCCTTGAAGAGAAGACTCTCTTTAAATTACCACTAGATAGGGCTTCAGATACAAGGGCAAAGTCTAGCATAAAAGCATTCAATTGATTTTCCCCCAAAGTCTGGAGAACTAGGGGCTATACTACCCTCATTTGTCCAAAGACAGGAGCAGCTTTCTGTGGTGGAAGTCTCCTGGACTGATGCCAGAAAACTTTTGACTGGTCGAGAAAAGAAATTTTCCTTTTGGATATGTGGATTGTAAGGAAACAGCAGTAGAACTGAGAACTCTAACATCACCCCTGATGTGAAATGAGTAGAACTAGTTCTTACTGCTCTTGGTGGAAACTGGTTGTCCGTCTAACTCAGAAGGGTGACAACTTGATTCAGTTCAGTACACGCTCATATACCCAACTGCGTACTCAGCATCTTCATTTGGAGGCTGAACGGACATTGCAAACGCATCCCAAACTGAACTTTCAATTTCTGTGCCACCCCATCTCCCCGCCTCTCTCCACAAACCTGCTTCCACTGCACCTTTCCCCAACTCAGTTCTTAGCAACTCCCCGTTCCCATGCTTCAAACCAGAAACCCCCCCTTTTTTTTTCCGGAAACATCTTTGATGCCTTTCATTTCCTACAACCGCTCTGTTGGGAAATCCTCTTGAACTATCTCTTCAAAATATATTCAGATTCCACTTCTTTTCTTCACCTTTACTGCTATCATCTTGATCCAAGCCAGTACTATATCTTATCTGAATTACAAAAAAGTAAAAAACCTTCCATTCTTATATTTTTAAAAAGGAATATAATTGACTTACCATGTTGTGTGAGTTTCTGCTGCACAGTGAAGTGAATCAGCTATATGTGCACATATATACGCTCCCTCTTGGACATCCCTCCCACCCCCCTACCATCCTACCCCTCTCGGTCATCACAGAACACCAAGCTGAGCTCCCTGTGCTATACAGCAGATTCCCATCAGCTATCTGCTTCATACACGGTATTTACGTCAATCATAATCTCCCCACACATCCCACCCTCTCCTTCCTGCCCTGTGTCCACAAACCCTTCCGCTCTTCCCCTCTACTTTCTGTTCTTAAAAGCCGTCAGTGATACTTTCAAAGCAGAGTGTGCCACTGCTAGTCCCAATCCTGCAACGTCTCCATATTTCACTCAGAGTGAAAACCAAAGCCCTTACTTACAACGGCTCACAAGACCTCCCAGGATCTCGCCTGTTCCCCAGCCCGCCTCCTCACGCCACTATCTCCCAGACCGCCTCTGTTGGTTCTTCTCCCTCTGCTCACTCCACTCCTCCCATGCTGGCCTTGGACCAGCTGGCGCCACTTGGCACAAACCATCTGGACCTTGATTTGCCTTCAGGGGCTCTCACATTTTAGGGAACATTGGAATCTTCTGGAGGAGGATTGCTGGGCCCACCAGAGTTTCTGATGGGACCTGAAAATTTACCTTCCTAATAAGTTCCCAGATGTTAATGCTGTTGTTCTGAGTGCAGACCACACTTAGAGGACCACTGCTCCAGCTGTTCCTTCTGCCAGAAGCTCTTTCCCTGTGTATCTCCTTGACTTACTCATTCATCTATTATAAGCCTTTACTCCAGTGTTACCTTCTTTGTGAAACCTACTCTGATCACTCTATTTTTAAAATATTTATCTTTTGGCTTCGTTAGGTCTTCGTTGCTGTGCTTATGTTCTATAGTTGTGGCAGGGACATAGGTGCTCCACCGCACGTGGGATCTTCCCAGACCAGGGATCGAACCTGTGTCCCTTGCAATGGAAGGCAGATTCTTAGCCACTGGACCACCCAGGTGGTCCTTGACCACTCTATTTTATATCACCACTTCCTACCTCACCCCGGTCACTCACAACCCAACACCTTACCCTGCTCTACTCTTGTTCTATAGCACTCATCACCTTCTAACATTCTGTGTAATTTATTCATACAAGCCCCTCAGGTGGTCACCTTTTAATTTGTTCATGGCTGTACCCCCAGTGCTTAGAACAGTGCCTGGCACATGATAGGGGCTCAGTCGATATTTGCTGCACAACTGAATGCCTAATATTCCTGTCAATTACAAGGGTAGAATTCTAATGTCTTCACAAGTTTCAAAAGGGACTTTTTTGGGGGGACATCTGTTTCTATTTTCATGCTACTTCCTTTATATAAAATGTCTTCTTTCTCTAATCTCTTCACCTTAAATCTACTTCTTAGATCTATCTTCTACTTTCTAGTACAGCGGCAACTCAGCTGTTTCTAACTATTCTCATTAGTTTCCTGAGTGTTATTTTGGTGAATCCTGGTTATAAAGGCTCAGAAAACAAGAGACCAGGTTCTGAATAAATGGCCAAGTTACAGGCTCTGATAAATGCATTGTTGGGTGATTGAACATTATTACAAAAAATGTTTAATAAAACAATAGCTGTTATATGTTAGGGCCAAAACTCCGGCCATGACAGGCTTGGTGTGTTATACTAGGCCTAAAACAAACCTGAGTCATGTTTCCGGGAATTATATCCTTGATCCAATCAGAAGAGTCCCCGTTCACGCCAGACCTCGAGCCAATCAGGGTGAGGAAAGAGTTTCAAAATTCGCACGCTCGCGCGTTCCACTCAGCCAATCATGTAATGCCAGCTACCCTGTTACTGAGACAAAGAACTGCCTGTATGTAAGCAGCCATACTCTGGAGCTCGGGGCTCTTGGATTCCACTGCTCTGGATGAGACATGGGCCCTAGCTCGAGCTAGCAATAAACTCCCTTCTTGCTTTTGCATTACTGTGGTGGACTTGTTCTCTCAGTCGGTTCGCGGACTTGGACTTGGAGCATAACATTATATACACATGCAAATAAAAGTCAAGAATTTACAAAGTTCTTTCACATTAAATTCTTTTTTAATTGTTACAAGAATTCTTTAGGTTAGGTATAAAAGTATAATTATGTTCATTTGACATCTGGGGAAAGTGAATTTAGCTTAATTTAGGTTAAAATTCAGATAACAGAAGCCACCTCGTCAGGATTAAATGAAGTCACGGAAGTTTCAAAATATGTTTCCCTCCTCTAAGAGATCTTAGGAAAGGTAATTACATATGCTAATTTTACTGAGTTCCACCGTGTGCCAAAAGCTTAATAAATCTTCAGCTCTATGTCTCTAAATCTTTAACTAAATTCCTGTAATGTGTTGTTTATTATTATTTTCTGATTCAGAACAAACTCCAAAAGATTAAATATCTTGCGCACAGTCACACAGCTAGCAAGTAATGGAGTCAGAATTTGAATTCAGCTCCAAAATCACAATTTCTCTATTTCTGTAGAACACAGATTTTTTTGACTCAGCGTCCAAGGCTCTTCTGTGCATGACAACTAGTAACTGTTATGCTGCTCTGTGCTAATTATTAATTAAATTGTTAGTTTTTAAAATACATTTTATACCAGTTTTAAATAAATATTAATGCTAGTCCTCTTGGTTTAGCTACAGGGCATGAATCTTATTTTTTAGTTTTTATTTCATTTTTTTTTAAATTATTTTTTTGGCCACATCGCGTGACCTGTGGGATCTTAGTTCCCTGAACAGGGATTGAACCTCTGCCCCCTGCATTAGTAATGTGGAGTCTTAACCACTGGGCCACCAGAGAAATCCCCAGGGCATGAATCTTAATGGCTGCTGTCTGATGTGTGCTTTCCTTTCGCTTTTACACACCTAGAAAATTAAAGCTAAAACAGGCCTAGAAGTCATGTGTTTTATACTTTTGTTTCACCAATAGGAAAACTAAAGTCCAAAGAGGATAAATGAGTTGCTTAAAATGAAACCTAGGGGCAGAAGTAAATCCAAGATGTGTTTTGCTCTGCGTGCAGACCTTTCTTCTACAAAATGCTTTTCTGAAGGCTTTTGTGACAAACTGGATGGACCTTGTTCCTCTTTGTGTGTAAAGCCAATGGGCACACTCGGGCTGTCAGGCGGCAGCTGAAGCACCCTTCCCGGCCTTGCCCTTTCCTCCTAACGGCAGCTGCTGTCACAGGCAGGGCATGATGGTGAGCAGACCCAGATCTGCATCACGTGGCAAAATTCGTGTGTGGAGAAATGATGGCTAGAAGCAGCCACGGCGGGAACCTGTGCAGCGCCTAAAGATCCAGCTCAGAGACCCAGGAGGCAGCAGGGTTCAGCTTAACAACGGCTGAGAGCTGACCATGCCTGCCTGCGGTCAGAGGCCGAAGTACTGCTCTTGGTGAGTGCAGGCTGTGAGATCACAGGCACCAAGTCTTCAGTCTCCAAAAGATGTTTTCACATAAAAGGGAGATTCCAAGACCCTTTCAAACATCCCCAGAAGGCTTTCTGCAGCCTTTTGCTGAGAATGAACAAGAACACCGAATCCACAGCCAAAGGGCTGAGAATATTTCTGTTAAGCAAGTCACTATGCTGTCTATGCTTGAGGCTCATATTTGTAGAGACATTGAAATGAAGGCGGTGGAGGTGCCTCTTTCAGAGCAAGTCTTGGTGCTGGAAACAAAGCAAATGCCTAATGGGCCTAAAGTCCAAGATGGGAGTTTGCCCTTCTGCCTGCTCCTTAGAAGAAAAAAAAAAATCTTGGAAAGGTTTCCAGCAAATTCTTTGACCTGTTCTCTAGCTGGTTCAAACTTTAACCACAATCTTGGGGTAGTTTTAAAAGCCATTTTCGTCTCCTCTTCCGTATAACATTGACCATCTCAATAAAATAAGCTCTAAAAGCTACTTCACTAAACTATAACATATCAATATTTCAACCTGAAGCCTTGAGGCTTGTCAGACATCCCCCCTGCAATGAATAGAAGCTCAACAAACATGTGATAAATCATTTCCTGAAACATGACTTCCTCATTTGAACTGGGAGCTCTTTTTCAATCCCTTGAAAATTTGCCTGTTGTGCTCACCTATGCAAAACTCCGCTCAGTGCTGAGCTTGCAGCAGGCATTTAGCATGCACTTGCTGGCTAAGTGAGTGGATTATAGGAGCAGAGGAAGCAGAAATAATCCGCAGCCTTGTTCTTAAGGGGTCTCTCAGTATTCCCTTTGCTGTGTCCTCTGCCCAGCCCCTCAGGACCTCACACTGTCACACACACACACACACACACACACACACATTCATGCACACTTTCTTGCCATCTACCCTAGCCCTGGACCACGGAGCACTTTTTCTTTATGGATTCACCCGAGCCTAGAGCCTTGCCAAACCCTTTCTTTCCAGGAACCATATGACTCTGTTCTGTTTCTGTAATGCAGCCAGAGTAGTGTGCCAGCGAGCTCTGTGCAAGGTTGGGGCATATTCGTTCAAGCCACTCTATTAGAAAAATCCACCATCGGGCTGTTTGCCCATTAATTAAATTGCCTTGTGTGGACGGAAGGGTGGGGAAAGGGTCTGGGCAAGGAAAGGATCTGGGCAAGCTGTCTATTCCACGTTTAAGTGAATTTATTATAAACTTTGACAAGGGATGGCAGTTTTTTTTCTTCTTTGAGATTGAAACCATTTTATGAGTAGATACTAGCTAAGAAATGTGATTATGTGATTTTCTTCTTCTATTGTATTATTCTTACTGCTGTTTATTGTTTTGATGTTTTCAATAAAAGATGATCTTCCTTCAAAATAAAGTCTGATTCTTATTTCAAAATGATTGCAGGAAAGAGCCCTGGCCAAAGAACCAGCGGACCTGCTGCTTCAGAACCACTGAAGGTTCAGACCATTGACTTTACCTTCCCAAGGCAAGGTGTCTGCCCTGCCTGCCTCGAGAGGTTCTTTGGAAGTCTTCTTGAACGCTCCATGAAAAACTGTATAATGTATCAATATTATTCTTCAGTATACTAAGGATGTGGCCCTTTGTTTCTTTTTAAGAAACTGCTGGGATTGGTAATGACCATTATTTTGTAAGAGGGACCAGAAACCAGGTCAACCACCTGGGAATCCTGTGTAGAGAAGGCGGGAGGGAAGAAGGTGATGGGAAGAGAAGGAGGCATTAGACTGCCCCCAAGTGGAAACTTGGGCATGAAGCCTGGATGGTGGTGGAAGAAGATGACCCCGCTAGCTGGACCTGGAGTGAAAAAAGGAAACCAGCTAAGAAGCCATGCTCATGCCTCATAAGAGCATTTAAATAGCATGAAGAAAAACAAAAAGCTATCCTATCTCATGCAAATTGTCTCCAGCTCACGGCTGCCCTTTTAAGGTCTGCTACTTTGTATACAGTTCACTGCTCTGGTGAACACAATGAGGTGTTTAGATTCCATTAAGAAACCTCAGAAAAACTAAATCTTGGGCCTTTAGAGTTAGCAGGAAAGCTCTTTAAAAGCTTCGCACAAGCTGTCATTTCACATTCAGAAAACCGTTAGGACCTCTTCCTTTGGAAATACATGTGATTCTTGAGCTTCTGATTTTAAACATGAATATTTTCTTACAGTGACCTTTACCCTCCAGAACAGATTTCCCACGCCTCAGTAGACAATGCAATCAACTTCTGAAATGTAGCTTGGATTTATAACAGTAAAGTGACATATCTGATGGGAGGAAAATTGGAGTCAGAAGGAGGTGGGGGAGTGGAAAAGTGGGATGAATAGGCATCCTGAATACTTAGAAATGGAGTGAGATTCACTGGGCCTTTGGGCCTGGACCCTGAGAAGGTACTTGCCAGTTGGGTGATGGAGATATCAAGGAACCAGACTGGATCACAGTGGGAAACATCTCCTCTTCCCTCCTAACGCTTTCAAGAAATGGAAACTGGCAGACACCCCAAGAAGCATCCTGAAGGAGCAGGCAAAGGCAGCTAACTCTGGGGCAAACTGTTGAACTTGACTCCCAGCTCTGTCTCCCGCTGCGTGTGCTTGGACAGTCGGATAGGGGTGTCTTCAGTAGCCCTGAGAGCAAAATTTCAGATAATCCATATCAAATTCCACAAGTTAGCAAGACGGATACCTGCTTCTCTACCCAACAAACCCAATTTTACTAAATTTACGAGTTGAATGGGTCTTCCCAGTTCTCCTTGCAAAGGTGAAAGTAAGAATCTACAAATAGAGATAAAGAGTGTAGGGTTCAAATGCCAGCCCCACCACCTACTTGCAGCTGCTGCTGCTGCTAATTCGCTTCAGTCGTGTCCAACTCTGTGCAACCCCATAGATGGCAGCCCACCAGACTCCCCAGTCCCTGGGATTCTCCAGGCAATAACACTGGAGTGGGTTGCATTTCCTTCTCTAATGCAGGAAAGTGAAAAGTGAAAGCGAAGTCGCTCAGTCGTGTCAGACTCTTAGCGACCCCATGGACCACAGCCTACCAGGCTCCTCCATCCATGGGATTCTCCAGGCAAGAGTACTGGAGTGGGTTGCCATTGCCTTCTCCACCTACTTGCTAGGTGGCCTCTTTTTGTCTCTTTAAGCCTCAGTTTCTTCATCTGAAAATGGGGAATAATAATAATTAGTATCTCCGAAGTTAGTTGTGAGGATTAAATACTATGATTCATGAACATTTAACACGTTGCCTAGCACAGACTGTGTGCTCAGTCACTTAGTCGTGTCTGATTCTTTGAGACACAATGGATTGTAGCACGCCAAGCTCCTCTGCCCATGGGATTTTTTTTAGGCAAGAATATTGGAGCGGGTTGCCATTTCCTCTTACAGGGGATCTTCCCAAACCAGGGGTCAAACCTGTGTCTCTTTATGTCTCTTGCATTGCAGGTGTATTCTGCTGAGCCATCAGAGAAGCCTCTACACAGAGTAGGCACTCAATAAATGGTAGCTATAGTAATAATAATAACAGTTTTCATCCTTGATAGTTGAGACATGATATGATGACTAGTCAAGTTGAGGGAGACTGGGACATCAAAAACCTTACCAGTATAAAGGTGTAAATAAAAAAGCATTTCAGAATGTTTGACCTTCATTGCTCCCTTTTAAAAAATGGAATTAGTTACTTTTATTACTAATCACAATAGCATACATGAACAAAACAAAATTTGGATATTTTGCTAAGACACAGAAATAACCATTGTTAATTATTTTATATGCAACAATACTTAAATATATAAGTATATATGTGTATATTTTTAAACAAAACTGAATTCATTCTGTATACAGTTTTATAATGTTTCGTTTCATTCAAAATATGTTGTGAACATTGAGGTATTTGATGTTTAATTTCAGCACACATTGTATTGATGAATATGCAATAATTTTATCAATGCTAGACTGTTAAATATTTAGATAGATTCAGGGTTTTTTTTAACTATTGTAAATTATAATGCTTTTTTCTTAAGGATAAAAACTCCAGGAGAGAAAAGCATGAATATTTTAAGGCTTTTATTCATGGACTAGATTTCCCACTACAGAAATGAATATTATAAAAGTGTTTGCCAACTTGATAGGTGAAAATGAGCTCTCATTCATTATTTTGCACTTCTTGAATTTCTAGTGAATTTGAATATTTTAAATGTTTATTGGCCGTGTGTGTTTCTTTTTTGGTGGCTTCTCTTGTCATGTGTTCTTCGCCCACTTCTTTGAGATGTTCCACTTTTTTTTTCCTCTCAATTTGTAAGAGCCCTTGTCTGTGGGATATGAATCCTTTATCTACCATGTATGTTGTAGAGTTGGAAAGGGGGGTTAAAGACTTCCTTCTCCGCTTCTCCTGGTAAGTAAAGTCAAGTGGAAAAAGCAGAACTATATATATGTTGTATGGTAGTCATTTTATTTTTAAAAGCACATAAAAGTGAAGAAAAATACTTATAAAAACCCTATGAAAAAGTTAATAATTTTCTTTTTTATACTTTTCTCCATTCCCCCCCCCTTTTTTTTTTTGCAGTGAACATATTTAAATTACAATTGTTGTGTGCTTTTTTCCCCAATTAGACTGCAAATTCCTAGGGGACAGAGATACCTATACTTCATGACTGTTGATAATTGTCTGACAAATAAATACATCTGTGAATTAATATTTTTGTTTTATTTGACCATGAAAGCTTTATTCTCAGAGATATTTTCTTGTCACTTCCATTGTGGTCTTGGTTGGCTGATCTGGGAAGCAGAGGAGTTAATTAGCTTGTTTAAGAGACTAATTTTAGAAGAGGGAGTCAGCAGTGCTCAGGGTATATCTGTAGGAAGCAACCTCTCAGGATTTCAATAACATCATCAGTTAACTCTCTCTCCTTGCTCCTCAAGCTCTCTCCGAGGCTTGCTCATGAAGTAGAGGAACCTACTGACACCAGCAAGATATAGGAATGTGTATGTCATCATCTATTCATATACCATTGTTAGGCAAAATCCCACTAAAATAAAATCTTTCTCTACTTTTTTAACAATTAAAAAAAAATCAGTCTCTGTGGTCATTAATCATTTAATGGTGAAAAAAAATCAGGACTTTAGACTTGTGGATACAAGATTCCAGCAGCTAGAGAAGAGAGAAGGCAGCGGGCAAAGAAATTGGTACTTGGGTAAGACACCGGGTAAGAACGCCCCCCTGGTTCTCCACTGTTGGCATTTCCTTCAGAATATAGTGGGGAAAGGGGGGATTTCTGGGATTGCTTTCCATTTAGACCTGTTAGGAGTGCAGCACCTGGCATCCCATCATGGTCTCAGGAGGCACTGACAGCTATCGTAGGGGGCAGTCAGGGTTGGTTTCCACTGAGTTTCCTGCAAATGGGCAAAGGCAACTTTAAGTCGTATAGCAAAGTAGCTGAGAAATGATATTTCATTTACTAAAGCTGGGGTCGCTGGTTGCTAGCGACATAGGATCAATTCTCCTAACGATTTTGCCTCAAATGAAAATGAGTTAGAAGTCAAGCTCTTAGAGGATAACTTCCAAGTCAGGACAGTGAGCTACTGGGGGCTGAGTGCCCTTTGGTGCTTCAGGCAGTAAAGCAGGAAAATCTGTTCATGGCTTTGCCTGGAAGGACTCTTTCTCCCAAATGACAGACTGTGGCCCTGGTAGAAAATGCTCCTCCGAATTCTTATTGATCAGCTTTCAGAGCAGAGTAAGGGAGGTGCGGCCAGTCAAAACTCAGACACCTTCAGAGGCAGGTGGGGACTTGCCTAAGTGGTCCGTTCACACAGGAGTAGCCTTGTTTGAGCTAAGTCACTTCAGTCGTGTTCAGCACCTTGCCACTATATGAGCTGTAGCCCTCCAGGCGCTTCTGTCCATGGGATTCTCCAGGGAAGAGTATTGGAGTGGGTTTCCATGTCCTTATCCAGGGGATCTTTCCCTCCCTGGGATCAAACCCGCATGTTTTATGTCTCCTGCATAGGCAGGTGGGTTCTTTACACT
Source organism: Aepyceros melampus (assembly GCA_006408695.1). Lineage (NCBI taxonomy): Eukaryota > Metazoa > Chordata > Mammalia > Artiodactyla > Bovidae > Aepyceros > Aepyceros melampus. The sequence goes on along the minus strand of SJXQ01006737.1, from coordinate 410,022 downwards.
AGCGTCACCTGGGAAGTCCTTGTTTATCCACTTTCAATTCTGAAGACACCCAGTATGGTTCGATACTTCTGGTGCTTTCCTTGATATTTTTCCTCCTCCTTCTCCTATACCCTCCCCTCAGTGTCTCCCTCTGTATGACTTGCTGGAACATCCTCTCTTTCCTTATGTTGTTTGGGGGAAAATGTATTGTATGATCAAATAAATCACTGTGTTCAACCTGTACACTGAGTACAGCAGAAAAAGCCTTTTCTCTCAGGACAGAAGATACTTTTAAAAAATCTCACTCCATTAAGTTCCAGGTAATTTGTCTTCTAAATACTTTTCTTCCATGGAAAAAATTCTAAATGATATTAAGAAAAAGAAATGGTTCATTTAGAAGACACAATAATTGTGTAACAGTATTTTCTTAGGGTAGTAATTAATGAACCTCTAATTGCTAAAGTTAAGTCACCTAAAATGGTAGATATTAAAATTAATTTTAAAAAAGAAGCTTTGCACATATCTCATTTTTCCCTAATAGTCACCTCTCCAAATCCCTTTAGCGCTGTAGGAAGAAGCCCTGCAGTTTACAAAGCTGTTTGCACTTATTTTCTTATTCAGTCACCACGTGCTAAAGTACGAGGGCATTTCCCCCTCATTTTCTAAATGAAGGTGTCCAGACAAGTGAGGTGACTTGTTCAAAGTCACTCTGCTCAGCTTTGCTCACTGCTGGTTCTCTGCATATTCACAGCTCTGAGCAACCTTCTGTTGAAACAAGATGGAAAACCATGTATTACCCTTGGCACGATTATGTGGCTAGGTTATACTTGGCTTCGCTTTGTACCAGGCACCCTTTGAAATGTGATTCTGAGCTGGGAAAAGGGTTATTTTAATACACACAAGTGAGGCTTAGTTGAATTTTTCCTAGTATGTGTCTATGACTAAGAGAACACAGTGTCTCTTTGACTGGCTCCTTCCACACTCGGGTAATGTTTGCCTTGCTAAAGTCATTAAGTGAGAAGTTCGTCTCCTTTCTAAATCCCTAGCAATGGATAGTAACCAGTGGGGGAAAGGAGGTAGGTTAAAAAACAATTTTTTAAAATGATAAATAAAGGAGAACATCTCATAAATTTGGAGTTACAGGCAGCTAATGTTCCTCAGCAGAAAATATGGGAACAATAAAACATCTTCAACAGAAAATATCAGAGAAGCAAAAAGTCTTCCTGTTTAGATCTTGGAGGTGGAAGTGCCTTAGTTCCGTCTGGGGAACTCAAAACGACAACCCACCACCACTAAAACCTACTGGGAAATTCAGAAACACAGGATGGTACTCATCAGAAACAGTACTCTAATCCTCAGGAAATGCACCTGAAAGGCTCCCTCACTTCCCCCACAACTGCTGATATGATACCATTAAGACATAGTGATTTGTGTAGGTAATGTTACCAGGATTAGTTTCCTCCAAGAGACATTTCCTGGCTCCAAATAGCTTCCAAGTATTTTAAAACAGCAGAGAAGTTTGTGATCCATTATGACAAAGCCAAAACAATTGCTGACGCTGTGCTTAGTGATTGAGGGAAGGTCTGGCCAGGTTACTTTCATGTTTTGGAAAGAATAGACTCCTGCACAACAGCATGAAATAAATGGAGGTTCTAGCAAACAAGGGTGAGAATTTGGACAGGGTTCAAGTTCATGTCAGGCTCAGGAATTCTCACCTCCGAGATGTCACTGGACACTGACGTCACAGGCTTATTTTCTATATTGAGAATTTGGGTCTCGCTTTAATTTTGCAGTTTTTTTTTTTTAAGAAGAAAAATAATAACCTGTTATGTGGCCATTATTATGTGGAAGCTGTAAAGAAAACCCTGGGAGATGACTCATTGTCTCTTGAATGCTTCATCACATTCCTGCCCCCACACTTCTGCTCTTTGCTTAGTCCTTCTGACAGCGCCCTGACTCCCCTCCCCCACTCAGGCTAAGTGCCTGGGAGCCCCATCCTTGGCCTGAAGTCTTTCTTCCTTTCCCAGGTCAGTGCTGTCTCCCTCCTCTGAACTCTTGTAGCTCCGCTGTCATCTAACACAATGACAACTTGGCATGGCCTCTGTGGAAGGGATAATTATCTTTTATATCCCATCTCTGCAAACAGACTCTTAAGTTCCCCTAGTGCAGGCAAATCTTTCTTTCTTCCCTTTCTTCTGTCACAAAAACGAATTTTCCTGCTAGCAGGCCTCAGACCACGGAAGAAGCAGTGCAGGACCGTGCGCTCAGCTGTGTCTGACTGTTTGCGACCCTATGGATTGTAGCCCGCCAGGCTCCCCTGTTCACAGAATTCTCCAGGTAAAAACATTGAAGTAGGTTGCCATTTCCTCCTCCAGGGGATCTTCTGGACCCAGGGATCAAACCCACGTTTCCTGCATTGGCAGATGGATTCTTTATTACTGCACCCCCTAGGAAGCCCAATTTTATACAGAGTAGTGTAGACATGCCAATCCAAATCTCCAAATTCATCCCACACCCTGCTTCCCGCCTTGGTGTCTATCCACGGACTTCCCTGAGCATCCCAGGTCTAGCCATGTGCACAGGATTGAGCGCTGCACAGCATCTTTCCATGGATTGGTACTCAAAACTATCTCGCAATTGGTTCATAAATCCTACTCTCTTGGTACGTGGACACAGGGCCTTTGGGAAGTTGAGCTGTCATTTCTCACCATTCCCTGGCTTAAAGTCTCTGTTGCACTGTGGATTCATGTGGTTCCAGCCTCTCAGAGTAAGGCTGGGGAGGAGAACCACAGTGTTTATTTTATAACTCTATCTGAATGTGTGCTCTCTCACTTCTGTGGCTGTTATGCCAACCAGTGGCAAGGACATAATTAAGAATTATGAGGATTCAAGAGGGCTGAGTGTCCCGGCTTAACGGAGTGCCAAGCTCAGCTCTAAGAAGGCCAAGGAAACAAGAGGAAGAAAACACAGCACCGGGAGGGCCCTGCCTTTCCTCCCGTGGCCGCTGGAGAACTCCTCTGAGGGACTCAGTGTGGGAGTCAGATATCCTGTTGTTCTCTTTTCTGTGGGACTTGAGTCACCTGCTCAAGAAGGAAGTGGAGCAAATGGATCCAAGTTCCTAGTATGAAATGAAGCTCTTTCCATAAAAGAGCTGACAAAGCAGAGAAAAGAGGGAGGGGGAGGGACAGACAGCCAAAAGCTATCCAGATGAGCAAGTGAGGAGAAACAAGTCAGCGGAAAGGGGATCAGAGCCGATATGAAAATTATCTCCGGAGAGGGAGGTCTTTGAGGGAGAGCTCTTGGGGAAAGGACTCAATTGCATGGAAGAAAATGTTAGGGAAATTTTCACCTGACTGTACAGAAAGCTTTGCTGAGTTAAGGGGTGAGTAATAGATCTGAATTCTGATGACCTAAGGAATACGTGAAGAAGCAGGTTATGCTGAAAGGCAGCAAAGGTCACAGTGACAAGCCTGAGCTTAGAGGAGATGGAACTGGGTTCACATTTCAGCTGTGTGTCTTTAGCCAAGCTACTATCTTTGAAACTCAGTTTCCTTATCTGTAAAACACGTGTGTGTCCCACAGTGTTGTTGAGAGGATTACATGAGATAATGTGAGCAGCGAGTGAAGTCCCTGGTGCTTGATAAATGGTAGTTCCATCTCTATAAGGGATAGAACAGAAGAATGGGCTATTTCTTGATCTCTTTGGGGAAAACTCTGGCTTTGGGGCTCCCTGAGGGTGACAAGGAGGGACACAGAAAGAACTTCCTCTGGTGTGTGTTGGGGGGGTGCAGCTGGCTGGGAATGTCTGACATACTTCTAGGAACAATGATATCTGACATTGCATTTGAAATTATTTCCTGCCCCAAGCTATAATAGCTCTGTCTGCTCTCATTAGCCACAGCGTCTTCAGAAACGTCTGTTATGTGCAACTGCTTTGTGTTAGTGATGTTTCACAACAGACAGGAGACAGGCTGCGTCTGCACTTAGACTCCGTTCACCAGGATGGTTGAGAGCGGAACAGCAAGGACTGAGCAGGAAGCAGAATCTCAGAGCCAGGGCGGTGGGTGTATCAAGGAGGGTGTTGCTGTTTGCGCAGTGAATATCAAGGCAAGGCTGGTCTCAGAAGGGAGACAGATTTGGTAACATCCAGGTCTGACTAACAAATGTGCAACTGTCGCAGGTAGAAGAAACTGGGAAATATCTCGTTCTTGAACTGACCAACCCAGAGCCCAGAACTGATGTGAAAGTTTTCTTGGGCCCTGTGCCCAATGGCAGTTTTTTTCTTTTTAATTGGAGGGTCATTGCTTTACAATGTTGTGTTGGTTTCTGCTGTACAACCATGTGAATCAGCTATGTATACATACATCCCCTCCCTCGGGCTTCCCTGGTGGCTCAGATGGTAAAGAATCTGCCTACAATGTGGGAGACCTGGCTTGGGAAGATACCCTGGAGGAGGCTGTGGCAACCCACTCCAGTATTCTTGCCTGGAAAACCCCATGAACAGAGGAGCCTGGCTGGCTACGGTCCGTGGGGTCGCAGAGTTGGATGAGACTGAGTGACTAAGCCCAGCACAGCATATTCCCTCCCTCCAGACCCTCCCTCCCACACCCGCCAGCCCACTCCCCTAGGTCTTCACAGAGCACCAAGCTGGGCTCCCTGTGTTATGTAGCAGCCACCCACCAGATATCTATTTGACACATGGCAGTGTATATATGGAGAGGGCAATGGCACCCCAATCCAGTACTCTTGCCTGGCAAATCCCATGGACGGAGGAGCCTGGTGGGCTGCAGTCCATGGGGTCGCTAAGAGTCGGACACGACTGAACGACTTCACTTTCCCTTTTCACTTTCATGCATTGGAGAAAGAAATGGCAACCCACTCCAGTGTTCTTGCCTGGAGAATCCCAGGGACGGGGGAGCGTGGTGGGCTGCAGTCTCTGGGGTCGCACAGAGTCGGACATGACTGAAGTGGCTTAGCAGCAGCAGCAGTGTGTATATGTCAATGGTATTCTCTCAATTCATCCCCCCTTTCCTTCCCCTGCTGTGTCCACAATGGCAGTTTATCAGGTACTGATTAACTTAGGTCAGGCTGACTCACGTGGAGTCGCTCTGCGGCTGCTGCTGCTGCTAGTTGCTTCAGTTGTGTCTGACTCTGTGAGATCCCATAGATGGCAGCCCGCCAGGCTCCCCCATCCCTGGGATTCTCCAGGCAAGAGTACTGGAGTGGGGTGCCATCGCCTTCTCTGTGGAGTCGTTCTAGCACATTCTAATTAGACTGTACCACTAGGTTTACTAAGCCAGCGTCTCTGCTTGTCGGCTGTGACCGTGTGAGTCCTCTTTCTCCTCTGTGTGACCGAAGGCTTCCCCAGGCCACCACCTCAGGTGTAGACAAGATGCAGATTAACAGTCGCACAAAATCGATGTGGATCGCAGTTGCTGTCTGTTGTGTTGTGTCCACAGCTGCATGACTCCTATCTGGCTGCTCCAGCACCACCAATGAAATGATTCGTGGACCCCTGGGATAATGCACACGCCACTGAGGACACCCCCTCACCACTGGCTGGCCTCAAGGGCAGTGCCTTTACACTCACTTCCTTTACCCCTTTGCTCAAGGCCTAGAGCAGGGCCCACCGTTACCCCCAGGCAGGAACAGGGCGCCTGCTATTCTCAGGCTCTTCCTTCCTCACGTGGTGCCATCGTGTCTCTCCGCTCTGTCCATATCTTCTTAAAGAGGAGCAGCTCTGCCAAGGGCAAGAGCCAAACTGCTGCCATCCATTATTTCCTGTCTCTTTAAATAAGCACCACTTACCCACCCAAGTGACTCCAAAGTCCTTTGCAAGCATCTCTCCTAAGTCTCAGGAATTTCTCCAGACCATTCCCCCATTGCTCACTTGGCTACTCATCATTTATTCTTAGCTTTCACTTCCCTGGTGGCTCAGATGGTAAAGAATCTGCCTGCAATGCCGGAGACCTGGGTTCGATCCCTGGGTTGGGAAGATCCCCTGGAGAAGGGAACGGCTACCCACTCCAGTATTCTTGCCTGGAGAATCCCATGAACAGAGGAGCCTGGCAGGTTACAGTTCGTGGGGTGGCAAACAGTCAGACACGCCCGAGTGACTTTCACTTTCCCATCAGGGACCTCTCCCTTCCTCCTGCTTCATTCCCCTTCCCAGTTTCCATTCCCCACCTCAGTTCCTCTTCTTCATCTTGGAGTTGATTCCCCAGCTACAACCTCTGCATTCCTCCGGACAGAATGCTGGAGCTTTTCTTGACCTCAAATGCCTGTGGCTGTGCTGAAACCTTTAAAACTCCAAGCAGTGAAAAAAATATATAAACTATCATTTAAAAATTATAAACCAAAAAATGTTTATTTTATAAAGTCCAACAAATTAAATGCTAACCATTTAAATGCCTTTTTAAAAAATTATCAAATGCTCTTGCTGCCTGAGTATTTGGAGGCCTGATTTGCTGGTGTTCAAAGCCTGTGCTCAGTTTGCATACTGAGGAAGCAGGCAGGTACCACCTTGCAGTTCCTGCCCGGTGTTCCCATCCCCCTTGAACCACACCCTGACCCTCATGCTCTGCTCTGCTGAACCCTAAAGGCTGGTAAGGACGGATGGGCTGCTGTGCTGCCTTGCCCAGCCTTGCCTGTTCAGGGACGAATGATGGGTGATGTGGCTAGCACAGCTGGTAGGCTCACCCCAAGCCTGACTTCCAGCTCCTTCTTCCAGGAAAGTCACCTCTCCTCTTCCCTCCCCATCCATGCCAGATACTGTGTAAATCTAGTTTATCTCCGACTCACTCTCACTGCACTGATTGCTACTCATTGCTATTTCAGAAAGATGACTAAATTCCAAGTGGGTTGCTTATCTACACGAGAGGTAGTGTTGACACTCTACTGAACACCCCCTCCCTCCTCTGGCTGGGCTGGGATAATGGGAAAGAGGGGAGCAAACCAAGCAACAGGCCGGGACAATTGTTTTGACCCCAAGCAAATTTATAGAGGTCACTGAAACATCCATCATTTCTCATGCCTAGCGTTTTAATGCCAGTAGAGGTGGTTATGCATAATTTATTATCTAATTGACTTGACCAAAAGGCCACAAGAGACATGACAAGCAGACCCAGAAGACTACATCCCCACTTCTGCATCTCTTTCTCTATTTTTCTATTCTTTTAATCAAAGTGCATTCAAACATGGGTTTACCTTTTATATATAACTCAAAATGTTTATCTCATAACCTCCTTCTTTGTGGCATAACCCTCCCTAAACTTCTCAGAACTTCCTTGAATCAAGCGGAACTATTGCGCTATTTATGGCTCTGCCTTTAATTTTAGTTATTTTGATTGTGAATAGTTGTCTTATGATAGTATCCTGAGAAAGGGGAGGAAGTCTATTTGCTGGGGAACCAGGAATGGTGTCTGTGCCCCTGGGCAGTGCAATCCTTCCTGGAGTTTTAACCATGCCTTTTAAAGATATTTTCTGTACAAGCTTTTTTTGTATTCTTGGCCTACCCCCTTGTTTTCCACCCAGGTCTCAATGACCAATACACTTTCCTCCTAATTTTACTCATTTTATTTCTAACCAGCCTTGACACCTTTAGAGCAACCTCTTCAGATCTCCTGCCCATTCATTACCTCTACTCCACTGTGGTGCTATAGGAGGTGCTATGGGAGACAAGAGTATTATGGGAGGTGAAGGAAGTCAAGCCAGTTTGATATTCTGAAAATCACTTAAAGATTTTACCCAAAAAGAGATATGAAAAATGTTCCCAAGATGGACAATGGAGTGAAGACCAGATAAAGAGAGCAAAGTATACAGGCATGAAGAATGTATTAGATTCCTAGGGCTGCTGTAACAAAGCATCACAAAATAGGTGACTTAAAACAGCAGAAATTCATTGTCTTAATTCTGGAGGCTATTGGTCCAAAATCAAGATGTTAGTAGAGCCAGGACTTTCTTGGTGGTCCAGTGGTTAAGAATCCACCTGCCAATGCAGGGGAAATGGATTCGATCCCTGGGTCAGGGAACTAAGATCCCACATGCCGTGGGGCAACTACACCTTCGTACCACAACTAGAGAAGCTCTGTGTGCCACAATGATAACCCAGGGCAGCCAAAAATATTAAAATTAAGTAAAAAGATGTTAGTAGGGCCACACCACTCTGAGGCCTTCAGGGACCTTCTTCCTGCCTTTCCAGCTTCCAGTTTGCTGGCAGAATTTGGCATCCTTGGTTCGCCTCTGCACCCCCCCCCAGGGTCTGCCTCTGTTGTCACACATGTTCTCCCAAGGTGTCTGTGTTCCCTGCTCATCTGATAAGGACACCAGTCACATTGGACTGGGGGTCCTACTCCAGGATGACTCCGTCTTAACAAATTACATCTGCAACCACCCAATGTCTAAATAAGATCACATTCTGAGGTGCTGGGGGCTTAGGACTTCAACATATCTTTTTTGAGGGGGTGGGGGACGCAATTCAACTCACAACAAGGAACATGACCATCCTGAGAACAGTTGGTAGTTCTGTTTGGCTGGAAATTTGTTTATGACTACCGAGTAGGAAGATATGAAAATAATCTAGCAACTAGGCTAATTGGAGACCAAAGCTATAGAGTTGTTTACTTAGTTTACTTATTTATTTTAAAAAATTTCTTTGTTTGGCTGAGGTCTTAGTTATGGTGTGTGGGATCTTCCATCTTCCTTACGGCATTCAGGACCTTCAGTTGGGACATGCAGGATCTAGTTCCCTGACCAGGGATCAAACCCAGGCTCCCTGGTTTGGGAGCATGGAGTCTTAGCCCCTGGACCACCAGGAAAGTCCTATCCAGTTCAGTTCAGTTCAGTCGCTCAGTCGTGTCCGACTCTTTGTGACCCCATGAATTGCAGCACGCCAGGCCTCCCTGTCCATCACCAACTCCCAGAGTTCACCCAAACTCACGTCCATCGAGTCGGTGATGCCATCCAGCCATCTCATCCTCTGTCGTCCCCTTCTCCTCCTGCCTCCCATCCCTCCCAGCATCAGAGTCTTTTCCAGTGAGTCAACTCTTCACATGAGGTGGCCAAAATATTGGAGTTTAGTTTAAACGTGGAAGAGTTCTTTTCATCTCTCATTCCAGCCAGCAGCTTACAACTTTTTGCCACTGGTCAAAAGAAAGATAGAGAACTACTGTGTAAGTGAGTCAATAATGTCTGCTCTATCTGCTGGGCCTTTATTTATAATCTGTTGACATTCATTGGGCTCCATTGGCAATGGAAACTCAGTGGCAAACAGGCAGGCTTGTTTCTGCCCTTGCTTCTGACCTTCTGGAAAAAACAGCTCAAAGTGTGATCTTGCTAGTCCTCAGCCATGACCTCCTTCATCAACAAGTAACAATGTTTGGAAGGAATTCCAAGCTAGAAAAATTAAAAACAGACAGGGGGCAAAACTACAAAACAAAACAGGGAATCATTTTAACAGCAGAAGACAAGTGAACTAATCCCAGATGGGTGGCAAGCCTGTGCAAAGCTCTTTATATGTCAAGGCCAATGCCCTTGACATACCATAAGGTATCAGATAACTAACTCCTCCAAACTGCTAAGGCATGCTCATCATTCCAATAATAAAAACGGAAAATCCTCAACTGACCCTGCGGGACGGTGACGCTACAACATGATGCCTAGTGCTCAGCCAGTTCGAGAGGCACAGCAGGAAATACACAGCTATTTCTTCCATACATTAGGGATAATTGGGCCATGCCCGGGCAAGCACAGTGAGTTGGAAGCAAGCCTTCAGCTCTGATCTGGCAGCACACTTGTTGATAAATTGTAAAACGTCTCCTGGTTTCCATGGAAAAGAGGAAGATGTGGCTGACATGTGACTCAGTGCGATTATGTTCACCATAGTTAATATTTTCCATAAACTACAGATGGTCTCTGAACTGGGCGATATTTGCAGAAATCATACTCTAATCCTATCAAATACTGCACAGAATTACCTTTCAAAGGAATAATGTATGCAAGACAGCTCATCTCATCATTCAGCAAGTGACCCTGCCCTGGCGGGGAGTTTTCCATTAAGTAATATAATGTGTTTTCACAAATAGTCAGGAAGAAGGAAGGAGAAAAAGAATAAGATAATGAATGTTATTACAGATGTTCATGAATAGTTCAGCTTTCCTCTCTTTCTAGGTACAGTGCAGGATTGTACTTCTCTGCTCTCTTTGAAGTTAGACATGACCATGTGGCTGACTTTGGCTGATAAGTGTGTGCAGAAGTGACTTACGTTACACCTGAGTGAAAGCTTAAAGAATCAGTGCACAGGGACTTCCCTGGTGGTCCAGTGGGTAAAAATTCGCCTTGCAGTGCAGGGGACACCGGTTTGATTCCAGATCGGGGAACTAAAATAGCATATGCCTTGAAGCAATTAAGCCTGTTCACCACAATTCCTGAGCCAACGTATCGCAACTAGAGAATCTGTACATCACAACGAAAGATCCCACGTGCTGCAACTAAGACCTGACGTAGCAAAACAAACAAACAAAAAAAAGAGCCAACACACCATTCTCTACATTATCCTTTCTTGCTGCCTCTGTGGAAGAAGGTATTGAGATGGGTGCTGTCAATATGTCCCCGAGGACTCTGATGAGCATAGGAACAGTATGAGTGCAATCAAAGATCTGTGGGGTTAAGCCATTGAAGTTTGGGGATTTTTGTCACTGCCACACAACTTCTCCTGTTCTGATCAATAATCAGCAATAAATTCTTCTCTTTTTTTTCAGCCAACTAATCAACACCTTCAGTGTCAATGGGGCAGAATTCTCTGATGGGTGAACGATGCCCCTAAAGGGCATTCTCTTGGATGTGCCCCTGTGTCCGTGCTAAGCCGCTCAGTCATGTCCATCTCTGCGACCCTACGGCCCAGGGCCCACCAGGCTCCTCTGTCCATGGGACTCTCCAGGCAAGAATTCTGGAGTGCATTGCTATGCCCTTCTCCAGGGCATAGCAATCTTCCCAACCCAGGGATCCCAGGGATTGAGCCCTTCTCTCTTAGTCTCCTAGTGTGCAGGGTGGGTTCTTTGCCACTGGTGCCACCCAGGCACCTAACAGGGCAGATCAGTCAGGGAGGCCAAGGTTGCGCTCCAGATAGATTGTGAAGGCTTTCACAGAAGCTACTAGGATACCCCCCTCCCTTTTTTTTTTTTTAACTTTTCAGTTGGAATAGATGCTTTGGATAACCGTGAGAAACTTCAGTATGATAAAAGGTAAATAGGATTTTATTTTATCAATACTCAACAATAAAGGCCCTAAAATATTATGGACAAAAGGATAAAAGAAAAAAAGAAGGAATAACAAGACAATCACATGCCACTTTAATAGGTGGATTGTAGCCATCAAGTTCAGTTCAGTTCAGTCGCTCAGTCGTGTCCGACTCTTTGCGACCCCATGAATCGCGGTACACAAGGCCTCCCTGTCCATCACCAACTCCTAGAGTTCACTCAGACTCATGTCCATTGAGTCCGTGATGCCATCCAGCCATCTCATCCTTGGTCGTCCCCTTCTCCTCCTGCCCCCAATCTCTCCCAGCATCAGGGTCTTTTCCAATGAGTCAACTCTTCGCATAAGGTGGCCAAAGTACTGGAGCTTCAGTTTTAGCATCATTCCTTCCAAAGAAATCCCAGGGTTGATCTCCTTCAGAATGGACTGATTGGATCTCCTTGCAGTCCAAGGGACTCTCAAGAGTCTTCTCCAACACCACACTTCAAAAGCATCAATTCTTCGGCGCTCAACCTTCTTCACAGTCCAACTCTCACAGCCATACATGACCACAAGAAAAACCATAGCCTTGACTAGACATGGTAAAAAGGAACACGGTAAAACCCCACAAAACCAAATGAATGAAGAGGAAATAGGCATTCTGACTGAAAATAAATTCAGAGTAATGATAGTAAAGATGATCCAAGATCTTGAAAGTAAAATTGGAGGCACAAATCAAGAAGATGTAAGAAATATTTAATGAAGACCTAGATGAATTAAAGAATAAACAATAATGAACAATGAATAGCTGAGATTAAAAGTAAACTGGAGGGAACCAACAGTAGAGTAACTGAGGCAGAAAAAAACAGATAAGTGAGCTGGAAAATACGCTGGTGGAAATAACTGAAGCAGAACATCATAAAGAAAAAAAGAATCAAAAGTAATGAGGATAGTCTAAGACATCTCTGGGACAACATTAAGCACCCAACATTAGAATTACAGGGATCCCAGAAGAAGACAAAAGGAAAGGGCATGAGAAAATCTTTGAGGACGTTTCTCATGATGTACTCTGCATAGAAGTTAAATAATCAGGGTGACAATATACAGGCTTGACGTACTCCTTTTCCTATTTGGAACCAGTCTGTTGTTCCATGACCAGTTCTAACTGTTGCTTCCTGACCTGCATACAGATTTCTCAAGAGGCAGGTCAGGTGGTCTGGTATTCCCATCTCTTTCAGAATTTTCCACAGTTGGTTGTGATCACACAGTCAAAGGCTTTGGCATAGTCAACAAAGCAGAAATAGATGTTTTTCTGGAACTCTCTTGCTTTTTCCATGATCCAGCGGATGTTGGCAATTTGATCTCTGGTTCCTCTGCCTTTTCTAAAACCAGCTTGAACATCAGGGAGTTGATGGTTCACGTATTGCTGAAGTCTGGCTTGGAGAATTTTGAGCATTACTTTACTAGCATGTGAGATGAGTGCAATTGTGCGGTAGTTTGAGCATTCTTTGGCATTGCCTTTCTTTGGAATTGGAATGAAAACGTCACATTTATCCATCTCTCTCTTTGCTAGTCTCAGCTCCCTTAACTAAACCAATCTCATCACCTATTTTCATCTCCAAATTCTACTCTGAGGCTTTGACCATGACTGCTGTAGCTACCACTTCTGGGGCCACAAAGAGGGTACGAGAGGAAGTACAGGCTCTTCCTTTATCCTGGGGACATTCGAGATTTGGTGCTGGAGTCCAACTCCAGCAGCCAGGGATTCAACCTCAAGAGATGAACAGTGTCGGAGAATGAGATGAGACAGCCTCTCAATTTTCTTTGGACTGCCTGTTTATTCCAAGTCTAAGATTCTCTTTTATACTTTTACAAAAGCATTAGGCCAGAGGTTTGACATTTTCAGATCCCCCTCTCCCAGAATTATCTCCATAAATCACTGTTGCTCTTCAAACAGAGTTCCTGCTTCAATGATTCTCTAGGAATCAGCCTTATCATCTATTATCTACCTCCTCTAATGTGTCCTTAGTTAACTTGTGATTACACTGTAACTCAGGCTACATTCCTCAGTTCACTACTTATCTTCCTAAATCCTGTTTGCCCCTAACATCCTGAGCTCACTCTCTCTTAAAAAGGCTTCTAGCTATAGTGTCTCTAAAAATTCCTAACTTCTATAAGCTATAGTAAAATATGCTAACTTTACAACATTCCTTAAATCTTTAACTTCTAACTGTTAAATTATTTCTAAACCATAAACTCAGTAAACTCCTTTGCCATAAACATCTCCTCCCAAATAGGCTTCAGATATCAATCCCTCCCCGTGGCCTCAAGCTACGGACTATGCGCTCATCCTGGAACACTTTTTTGTAAAAGTCCTTGAACAAATCTCAGTGATTAACTATGAATTATTTTCTGAGCAATGCTGCAGAAGGCTTTGTGCCTTCTTATGCTTCTCTCAAGAACAATAAGCACCTTAATACTCCTTTTCAGTCAACTCAGCCAAGGAGAGGAAAAGACAAGTCAGAATTCCAAGGCCTAACTCCTTCATCCCGGGATCCGTGCCTGCGGAATGAGGAGAGGACGGTGGGGACCGTGCCTCCATTTTGTCAGTAATGCCTAACGCAGCTCCCGACAATTTGGTCTACTAATTCTTTCTCGTTTCACCCCCGGGTTTCCTTTCCACTCCCTGCTTCTACTCAGACTGGTGGGTTACAGTCCTTGGGATCCCAAAGAGTCAGACACGACTGAGCACGCATGCAGAGAACACATGATCAATAACATGCCCTCTCAAGAAAGTATGATCGGTGTAAGATGACTATGACAGGAGAGTTATTTCACTGTTTACAGGCTAGAAAAGGACAGGGTGCTTCCCTGACGATCCGGTGGCTAAGACTTTGCCTTCCGATGCATTGAGTGCAGGTTTGATCCCTGGTCAAGGAGATAGGATCCCACATGCCTCATGGCCCAAAAACCAAAACACATGGTAACAAATTCAATAAAGACTTAAACTGTTTGTCATGTTTAAAAAATCTGGTAAAGGACAAACTACATATTCAGCATAAAGTGTCACAAAAAACTTCATTTTTGTCTTCGTGGTATTTAAGTGAAAGTATGGCTCTTTGAATTGTTTTAAAAACATATCACATAGAAAGAAGTTTTGGGAACTTTCTAGTGCTGTGTTGTGCTAAGCATGAACATAGGTTCAATGCCTTTGATGCATCCCTGTACCCACATACATTAGAATCAGAAATGGTAATTAACATGTGGTCAATTGTCAATAAATTCTTGCTAACTGTTCATCTTCTTATGAAGCACTCTGCATTTTTTTTGACCAAGTCTTAATGAGTTTTGGCTTTCTTATGAGCTCTGGCTTTCTTCTGCTAAGTTTCACTTATGTTCTATGTCTATAACCATGTAATTTGAATGTGTGTGTGTATTTAAAAGCCTTTTTGGAAAAACTGGGGAAATTTAAATACAGAAGACTGCATACTAGATGGTATTTGTCTGTATGATAATGGCATTATAGTTTTATACTAGAATTTATTTTTCAAAGATAAATACTACAGATACTTTCTGTCTTAAAGTATTATGATGTCTGTAACTTATTTTCAAGTGGTTCATCAAAAAAAATCAAGGTAAATAGATAAAGCAAATATGGCAAAATATTACAATTATTGAATCTTTCCCTGATGGTTCAGGTGAAGAGTCCGCTTGCAATGCAGGAGACCTGGGTTTGATTCCTGGGTCAGGAAGATACCTTGGAGAAGGGAATGGCTACCCACTCCAGTATTCTTGCCTGGAGAATTCCATGGACAGAGAAGCCTGATAAGCTACAGTCCATAGGGCCACAAAGAGTTGGATCTGACTGAGCAACTAACACTTCTCTAATTCTAGAGCTGAGTTATTCATATTCTCTCAACTTTTCTGTACATTTTAAAATGTTAATACCAAACAATTGATTAAAAAAAAAACTTTTCATGAAAAAAATAATCAGAAGCGGGAACATCAGTATTCAGACCAATTAAAACAGTCAGTGATGTGTATGTATATGCATGAGTGAGCGATGTTTCTATATACCCATATACCCAGAGAATAAGAAATGGTAATTAGCATACGGTCTATTGGTGAGCTTTATAGTGCTGTAATTTCAGAGCAATACATGATGCACTCTAACAAAGAAATGCTACTATTTTCTTGACACATTTAGGGGCTCGTGGAGGAGAGGTTTAATTCTACAGCCAAATAATGGCCTAACATACATGGTCATTTGATATTTCAAGAGATGAAAGTTAAAAATTGTAATCAGACCTTGAACCTATTTGCAGGGAGGAATAGAGACACAGACACTTGTGGACATAGCATGGGAAGGCGAGGCTGGGATGAATTGAGAGAGTAGCATTGAAACATATACACTACCATATGCAAAACAGAGCCGTGGGAAGCTGCTGTGTAACACAGGGAGCTCAACCCAGAACCCCGCGACAACCTAGAGAGGTGGGGTGGGAGGGAAGTTTGAGAGGGAGGGGATTTGTGAATACTTACGACTGATTCACTCTATTGTATGGCAGAAACCAACACAACATTGTAAAGCAATTATCCTCCAATTAAAAGTAAATTAATAAATTATAATCAGACTATATAAGATATTTTTAGAAAAAGTACAAATTTTTAGAAAAGCTTTGAAACTGCTTGAACGTTGTCCTCTACTTTTAAGGTAATATAAATGCAACTGTTTACATGTGTCTGTCTGACTAGATTTTCTTGGTGATAAAAACCATTCCTGGTTTCTGATGACTAATGTCTGATCAACAATTCCAAGCATAAATGTCACAAAATTCATCAACGTCATCATGGTTTCTTTCAGGATAATGTTCAGTGGTGACTATTGATATCAACAAAGAAGGGGTATTTTGATGAATGCAAACTTAAAGAACATTTGGCATATGAGAAATTCCAATTTTTGTACATTTTCATTTGCCAAGTCTTTTAAACTTTAATAAACAAGTCATGATATATCTGGTAAACATTTATCTTAGGCTGTGTATTTTAAGATGTCAATTTTAAACTTAAAGTTCCTCAAAATATTTGGGAGAAGAGGATGTGGCCCAAGGATTTGGGAGTATGAATGTTAATTTACAAATAGTCAATAAAAGAAAATCCAAACAAAAGTACAAACAACCAAAAAGAATCAAAAGAAGGTAATGACTAAATTCAGAGCTAAGTTATCCTTCTCTAAACTGTATGACTTCTATTTCTTACTGTGACAGTCAGAATAGTAAGTGGATTTGTCAGAATATTGTTTTTAAACCAAGCACATCTTAACATAACCTGTTTTCTTCTTCACTTTTAATTCTTGGGTTCTGAGTCTAAAGAAGAAACAGAATTAGGGTTTTACTGCTGTTTAAAANTATTTCTTACTGTGACAGTCAGAATAGTAAGTGGATTTGTCAGAATATTGTTTTTAAACCAAGCACATCTTAACATAACCTTTTTTCTTCTTCACTTTTAATTCTTGGGTTCTGAGTCTAAAGAAGAAACAGAATTAGGGTTTTACTGCTGTTTAAAATAAAGATATAATTACATAAACGATTGTTCCATTCACTGTGCTATAGGACATGTAAGGTCTGTCTTTTCTAAGCACAAAAACCAAAGGACAAAACATAATACTGCAAGGCCCCTCACACGCGGAAAACAAACCCGGCTCTTTGTCGCCATCACGTGGTCAATATGTATGTTATGCTTCCACTCCGCAGTAACACTGCAAAAGGATGTTTTCTTGAATCACTCAGAGAGGAGACTTAAATTCATAGAACTCATTTTTTTTTTTTTACAAAGAAATTCTATTTTATGAAGGAACAATGTTTTAGTTATGTTCTCATTTTCTGGATCCTTTATTCTTCAAATCAGTAACTGTATTCACAAAAACGTTTACAGAGATGGATAAAAAAAATAATGTTTCTTAGTTTCAAGTTCAGAAATACTTTCCTTAAAGACTGTTTTTAAGTCTTTATTGAATTTGTTACAATATTGCTTCTGTTTTGTTTTTTTTTAATGTCTTTTGCTTGTTGGTTTTTGGCCTGAAGGCATGTGGGATTGTAGCTCCCTGACCAGGGCTGGAACCCACATCCTCTGCATTGAAAGGTGAAATCCCAACCACTAGACCACCAGGAAAGTCTCCTTAAATACCTTTACTTCTGATGCACCTGCAGGTAATTCACATTAGTTTCTGACAATTGAATAATAGCTCCCTTTCCATTTAATGAATTGTGAACACAGTGCGCTCTTTTAGTAGATGTAAAAGGCTCAGCCTATTTATAGAGACCTGTGTCAGATGCACTCATCACCCATGTAATGTAAGACCTAATACAAATCACTTAATGTTTAAAGAGCCTCTTCTAGAAAAATAATGGGGCTCTAGTGAGGGCTTCCATGGGGAGAGTATCCAGCTAAAAAAATCCTATTATTTCACTTCAATTTGCTCCACGAGATTTACCATGATGTTACTGTCTTATTTGATTTTCTAATTGTTTCATGAGTCGTAATCTTGTTTCTCCAACTAAAATGTAAGTTACTTGATGGCAAGGATGATATCAGACCCTTCAGCCTGTATACTTTTTACTTTATCATATTATCTGAAAGATTAATGTCAGCACTTAAATTTTTTTTTGGTAAGCGCTGGTCTGTTTTCAGTTAGCCCTTAGACCTAGTATATATTCCTTCATGACCTCAGATGAAGTACCGAAGAGCTCTCAACTCCAGTTTTTTCTCCTCAGCACATAAGGATGTTGCTAGCTTTTGTGTTTTTTTTTTTTTTTTTGGATGTATAGTTGATTTAAAATGTTGTGTTAGTTTTTGCTGTTAAGTAAATTATATGTACATGAGAAGTGAAAATATTCGTTGTTCATTTGTGTCTGACTCTTTGGGACCCAATGGACTCTAGCCCACCAGGCTCCTCTGTCCACAGAATTCTCCAGGCAAGAATACTGGAGTGGGTTGCCATGCTCTCCTCCAGGGGATCTTCCTTCCCAGGGATTTGAATCTGTGTCTCTTAGGTCTCTTGCATTGCAGGCGGATTCTTTACCGTCTGAGCCAACAGGGAAGCCACTCTTTTTAAGATTTTTTCCCATATAGGTCATTACAGAGTATTGAGTAGAGTTCCCTGTACTATCAGTAGGTACTTATCATATATTTTGCATAATGTGTACATGCCTTTACTTAGCCTCTCAATGTAACAAGTTGGTAAACACCTTCATGGGAAAGGAGGCTCATACTATTAACTTTTTTTTCTGCCCTTCACTCCAGAATCTTAACCCCTGAAATCCTGACTGCTTTGACAGCCCTGACTCCAATTTTTGGTCTCCCAATCCCTCCTGAGATAAGGTTTGGGACCTTGAATTTTGCTTTATTTGACACTAGCACTCCAAACTTCCTCCTCCTTGTTTGAATCTTTGCAGTGTATCTTTTTTCACCTCTTCATTTTCAATATCTTGATTCTTTTATTTTATATTTTTACAAGTAACTTAAGATAGATTTTTAAATTTCTATCTTTTAAAAAATTCCTTTTCTTTAGTAAAATATACTTGACATATAACACTGCATTAATTTAAGGTATATAACATGTTGATTTGATACATTTATATATTGTAATTTAATTGCCACTGTAACCACAGTTATCACCCTTATCATGTCACATCATTGATATTTGTTTGTGTGTGTGTGTGTGTGTGTGTGTGTGTAGTGAGAACAACTAAGATCTAACCTCTTGGCAAGTTTAATGATTATAAAGTAATAGTGTTGCAACATTCACTCTCAGTTCAGTCATTTCAGTCACTCAGTCGTGTCCGACTCTTTGCGACCCCATGAATCGCAGCACACCAGGCCTCCCTGTCCATCACCAACTCCTGGAGTTCACTCAGACTCACGTCCATTGAGTCAGTGATGCCATCCAGCCATCTCATCCTCGGTCGTCCCCTTCTCCTCCTGGGGTTTTTCCAATGAGTCAACTCTTCGCCTAAGGTGGCCAAAGTACTGGAGTTTCAGCTTTAGCATCATTCCTTCCAAAGAAATCCCAGGGCCGATCTCCTTCAGAATGGACTGGTTGGATCTTCTTGCAGTCCAAGGGACTCTCAAGAGTCTTCTCCAACACCACAGTTCAAAAGCATCAATTTTTCGGCGCTCAGCCTTCTTCACAGTCCAACTCTCACATCTACACATGACCACAAGAAAAACCATAGCTTTGACTAGACGGACCTTAGTTGGCAAAGTAATGTCTCTGCTTTTGAACATACTATCTAGGTTGGTCATAACTTTCCTTCCAAGGAGTAAGCGTCTTTTAATTTCATGGCTACAGTCACCATCTGCAGTGATTTTGGAGCCCCCCAAAATAAAGTCTGATACTGTTTCCACGGTTTCCCCATCTAATTCCCACGAAGTGATGGGAACGGATACCATGATCTTCATTTTCTGAATGTTGAGTTTTAAGGCAACTTTTTCACTCTCCTCTTTTACTTTCATCAAGAGGCTTTTTAGTTCCTCTTCACTTTCTGCCATAAGAGTGGTGTCATCTGCATATCTGAGGTTATTGAGGACTGGAAAAGGTCAGTTTTTATTTCAATTCCAAAGAAAGACAATGCCAAAGAATGCTCAAACTACCGCACAGTTGCACTCATCTCACATGCTAGTAAAGTAATGCTCAAAATTCTCCAAGCCAGGCTTCAGCAATACGTGAACCTTGAACTTCCTGATATTCAAGCTGGTTTTAGAAAAGGCAGAGGAACCAGAGATCAAATTGCCAACATCCGCTGGATCATTGAAAAAGCAGAGAGTTCCAGAAAAACATCTATTTCTGCTTTATTGACTATGCCAAAGCCTTTGACTGTGTGGATCACAATAAACTGTGGAAAATTCTGAGAGAGATGGGAATACCAGACCACCTGACCTGCCTCTTGAGAAATCTGTATACAGGTCAGGAAGCAACAGTTAGAACTGGACATGGAACAACAGACTGGTTCCAAATAAGAAAAGGAGTATGTCAACGCTGTATATTGTCACCCTGCTTATTTAACTTCTATGCAGAGTACATCATGAGAAACGCTGGACTGGAAGAAGCACAAGCTGGAATCAAGATTGCCAGGAGAAATATCAATAACCTTAGATATACTATGCATTAAATCTCCAGGACTTACTTTCCTATTAGTTACAAGTTTGCCGGTGGACCTTTTTTTTAAAATAAAATCTGACAGTCTTTGCCTTTTGATAATGAAATTCAGCCTGTATATGTCTATTGTGACAACTGACATTATTGGTTTTACTTCTCCCATTTGACAGCCTTCACATATCTTTCTTTGTAATAGTTCATTTTCTCCCCATTTCATATGTAGGCTGACTTGAGCAATGTTTTCTTCCTTTCCCTCACCCCATTCCAGTTAGTTTGAATTTTACTTACCTTTTCCACTCCTTTCATGATTATCGTCCCATCCCAAATAGTTGTCACACTGATATTTCTATTATTACATGTAAATAATAATCGTACTAAATTGTTTCATTTTCTCTTTTACCCCAAGTCCTAATTCATTTGTTTTTCCATATTTTAATTTTTAAATTTTATTTAACTTAGAAAAGACTGATGCTGGGAAAGAGTTAAGGCAGAAGGAGAAGGGGACGACAGAGGACAAGATGGTCGGATGGCATCACTGACTCAATGGACATGAGTTTCAGTAAATTCCGGGAGTTGGTGACGGACAAGGAAGCCTGGCGTGCTGCAGTCCATGGGCTTGCAAACAGTCAGACACAACTGAGTGCCTGAACAACAACATTTAACTTGATATTGTCCTGTACCGTACATGATCATATTTCTCATGTTTCCTGAGTTGCTTTTAGTCAAAGTAACAGTTTGAAATTTTAAAAAAGCACTTACATTTACTAATAAATAATACTGACTGTCATTAATATACTGATTATATCAACAACCAAAATGTCTCAAACGTGGGGAAGAAGTCAGCCAGTTCTACACACTTAATTGAGTACACTGATTTTTTGTGTTGCTCTGTGATCCAGACTTATCAAGCACAATGGAACTTTTTAGGACTGATATGTAACTGTATTACGCTAAGCTTTTATTATTTAATCCTGTTTTGCTTTGTGGCATGTCATTTGCCCTTATAATAGTATCCATATAATGATAGATTGCATTGCACAAGATTCCATCATAAAATCAGTTTCTAACCCACAATTGGAAAAGACCCTGATGCTGGGAAAGATTAAGGCAGGAGGAGAAGGGGACAACAGAGGATGAGATGGTTGGATGGCATCAATGACTCAATGGACATAACTCTGAGCAAGCTCTGGGAGTTGGTTATGGACAGGGAAGCCTGGCATGCTGCAGTCCATGGGGTCGCAGAGAGTCCGACATGACTGAGTGACTGAACTGAGCTGAACCCACAAACCCATCCCCCAAGTTATCTCTTACTTGTGCTGAGTTAAGTGTCCATTATCATCAGACTCTCAAAATTAATCACTTTTTCCCCTTAGTTTTCAGTAAGAAATATCTAACTATTCCTGAGAACTTTAGGGTGTAATTTTTTTCATTAAACTTTGCTCATTCAGATTTCACAAAAACTCCAAAGTCAGGGCTCTGATTTTCCTGTCATTATTCCTGATTTAGTATAATTCTTCTAGCTATTCTATCTGAATTCAGTCAAATGAACTTTAAGATTATGTAAATTAGATAATACAGCCTAATATCTTTCTCTAACTGCTTATCTGTCTGTATGCTTGAGTTCCAGTAATATGCTTAAAGAGTTGGATTAAAGACCAGGGGTTTCCCGGAAGATTATTCCTCGATAAATACGGACAATTTAATTTCTGTTGTAAAAGCAAGCCATTGATCTATAAGAACACTGTTCTTTTAAATACTTGTAAAATAACATGGCTTTTGTTAAGCATGGTTTTTCCTCTTAGGAGTGGGTCAACTTACATTACAATTTTTTAGCTTATTGTGGGTAAGAGAGAAAAATAACTACATTTTCGCCATTCACTTATAGCATCATTGCTTGCTATTTTTAGACCACTGTATCTTTGCCCAGGCTACTCCCACTGCTGGGAATACCCTTTCCCACATCTTTGTAACGTTTTATTGTCCTTATTCATTTACTATTCAGCCTATACAGAACAATGACTTTGTATTTTATACACACACTCATTTATTTACTCAGTAAAGACTTAGCTATGTGCCAGGTCTGGGGAATAGAGCAAGGACAAAAACAGAAATCCCTGCCTTCATGGAACTTATCTAGAAATAATGTAGTAAATGAGTAAAATGTAGCTTACATGGTGATAAATCCTAGAGAAGTGGGATAGAGAGTGAGGATAGGGTTGTGATTTTTAACAGGGTGATCAAAGAAATTTGACTAATGTGACATTTGAGCAAAGACCTGATGAGGTGAGGGCAAATTATATATGTAGATACTGGGGATAAAGTATTCCAGAAAGAGGGATTAGCAGGTGAAAAGGAACTACAGTGGGGGTATGCTGGGTTATGCCTGATGTGCAGAAAAGCCACAAGAAGGCCCAGGTAGCCGGAGTAGAGTGAGAGAGGGAAGAAAAACCACATCCATCCCAGCATTGCTAGGTCCTAGTACTGTGTCTGAAACATATTAGAAATTAACATGTTGATAAATATTTTGATGACAAAGTAAAAAACACCAATATTTCACGAAAACTAAATGTACTAAATTCAGTTCAGCTATTTTTTTTTAACAAAAATATTTTTTTTGCTTGCCCAGACTTCGGTTTTGCCATTGAATCAGATGTGACTTCTGTTAATTCAGATTTCAAGTCTATTCAAGATGTTGTATTGGAGTATATCACAAACACACCCAAATCTTTTGCACTTTTTCTGTGAAAGTATGTACAAAGAATTATAGCTTTTGGTGAATACAAACATGGAAAATGCTGGCAAACACTGATGAATAATAAACATTCAGATCTCTTAGCAAGGTAACAGCATTACCCAGAATCAGTTAAGGAAATTGCCAGTTTAAGGACTTACTTTGCTTGTAGAGTTTATTTCTCAGAACATCACTCAGAGTTTGTATGAAATATCCTATGCATATAGCCTCATTAATATTTATCTTGTTTTCACTGTTATCAGCAGGTGGGGCCATAAACACTGGTGTGAAATGGCAACTTTATAAGATTTATTAGATCTTGATTAGATTCTCTCCTGTTTTCCCTGTCTCACTTTGGACTCCAGGTATTAGCTTTTCCTGCTGTTGCTTTTGACTTATCGATGGATCCCTTTCGATCAATGTCGTCTCTATATTGATTACGAAGCTTTAATTCTGAATGTTTTGTTTAAGCTTTTATTCTAATAATGTCTCCTGTCTTCCTGATTTCTCAGCCGATTTTTCCTGAGATTCAGAAAAGAATATATATTGTTCCCTACAGTTCCCAAGAAACACTTGACTGGAAATATTGATTGTAAAAGCTCTATTTCCTCAAACTCATCAGAATCTTCAAGAAGTCAAAGATTCTCAGGTGTTAATGCTCTTCAGGCACCTGTAGTTAACCAAGTTGTATTTATTACAATGAAGAAGAACACACCAATGGAAAAATAAGGGGTTTCTCAGTCAGAAGTTGTTAAGAAAGAATCTATTTTAGGATTTGGGCTTTGGTTGGTGACTTGAAGAAGAATCTAAGGAACTGGGGATTTACTTTCAATTGGATGTTGTTAGGCAGCTTGGGCAATCCTGTGACTGGGCATCTCAATCAACCTGATCTATATATCTATTTTTTCTAAGAAGAGAAGCCTAGTGGGCTGCCGTCTATAGGGTCACACAGAGTTGGACACGACTGAAGCGACTTAGCAGCAGCAGCAGCCGTAAGAATAAAGCTATAATTTGTAAATAGTAATAGTCACTCACTGTGGCCAAGAGTGTGGCTGGCAGAGTGATCCTGTGTCTGTGCTTAGACAAACTGCTGAAATGCTTTGTGCCCGTGTGCATGCTAAGTCGATTCAGTCATATCCTACTCTTTGCGATCCTCTATACTGTACCCTGCCAGACTCCTCTGTCCATGGAATTCTCCAGGCAAGAATACTGGAGTGGGTTGCCATGCCCTCCTCCAGGGGATCTTCCTGACCCAGGGACTGAACCTGCAGCTCCTTCATTGCAGAGATTCTTTACTGCTGAGCCACTGGGAAAGCCCCTGAGGTGCTTTACTTTGTCTTATTTTATCATGGTTTCAGAGTGACCTTGTCTGAGGTTGATAGGAGAATAATACGTAATAGGAGAATTACATATTGTAATTGTAATAGGAGAATAATATGGCTTAACTGTGAATACGAGACCAGCTTCTGAGTGTCAGAGGCTCTTCCTTTTTAGAATTTTTCATTCAGATATGATGTCATTACATGATGTCAGTACTCTTACAGAAAAGTAAGTAAATTTTAAGTGAATTTTCATAAAGTCAGCACACTGTGTCATCAGCATTCCGCTCAAGAGAAAGAACATCACCAGCACCCAGGAGCCCCCGTTACACATCCTTCAAATTACTAACTTCGAGACTGCTCACTATCCTGACTTCTAACATCAGAGATTCATTTTGCCTAACTTTGAGTTTTAGATGAATGGAAACATACGGAATGAGCTTTTTGTTGCTAGGTTTCCTGGATTCTACACTGTGTCTATGAGATTCATTCATGTGTTGTATCTGGCTTTAATTAATTCTTGCTGCTGAATAGTACTCTACTGTGTAAACCCACTACAGTTTATCCTTATTACTGTTGATGGACATTTGAGAATTTCCAGTTTTGGGGGATTAGGAATAGCACTGCCATGAATGTTCTAGTACATGTCTTTCAGTGAATGCACGTATACATTCTTGCTGGGTAGAAGTAGAATGGCGTGTGTTCACCTTTAGTAAATAGTGCAAACATTTCCCCGAAGTGGTAGAGTCTGGGAAATTTACACCCCCACCAGCCATGTGAGAGATTTGTGCTTGCTCTAGTCCCATGTTATATTGTTGCAGAATATAGACAAAGAAGAAAACTTCCAAATATATTCTACAAGGCTTCTATTACCCTGACACAAAGTTGAAAAGGATACAACAGAAAGGAAAACTGTCAGTCATTTTAAATAAGGCTGTAAAGATACTAAGGAAGATCTTAGCAAACTGAACCTAGAAATAAAAAACAAAAAAGCATGACCAGGGCCAGAATGGGTTTATTCCAGAAACAGAAGTATAATTCAACCTTTAAAAATCTATTAACATGCTGCTGCTGCTGCTGCTAAGTCACTTTAGTCCTGTCCGACTCTGTGCAACCCCATAGACGGCAGCCCACCAGGGTCCTCCACTCCTGGGATTCTCGAAGCAAGACTACTGGAGTGGGTTGCCATTTCCTTCTCCAATGCATGAAAGTGAAAAGTGAAAGTGTCACTTCAGTCGTGTCCGACTCTTAGCAACCCCATGGACTGCAGCCTACCAGGCTCCTCCATCCATGGGATTTTCCAGGCAAGAGTACTGGAGTGGGGTGCCATTACCTTCTCTGATTAACATATTAAAATTTATATAAATTTATTAGTATTGTTAATACAATTCATTAACTACCTATTAAATTATTAATATCATTGTTTATATAATTCATTGACATAGAACTTTATTAATCATTTCTTTAAAAAATTAAAGGGGAAAACATCTCCAGAGTTGGGGAAAAAAAGATTGATAATACTCAATTCCCATTTGTGACAAAAATTCTACAAAGAGAAGTGTATAAAGTTCCATGTACCTTCCCTTCAATCTACTTTTCATTGTCTATTATTATCCCATATGTTGTTGTTGTTTTAGTTGCTAAGCCACATCTGACTTTTTGCGACCCCCCTGGACTGTAGCCTGCCAGGCTCCTCTGTCCATGGGATTTCTCAGGCAAGAACACTGGAGTGGGTTGCCATTTCTTCTCCAGGGGATCTTCAGTCCCAGGGATTGAACCTGAATCTCCTGCATTGCAGGCATATTCTTTACCACTGAGCCATCAGGGCTCCAATTATTATTTCATATGCAGACTAATTTCTGACTAAAATAACTTAGAACTTTGATTTTTCCCTCTTTTATTTATTAGCTGTACAGCCTTGGACAAGTTACTTAACCACTGTGTGCTGATTTGTTTACACTGGAAATAACTGTACCTACCTTAAGCACTAAGGGCTAAGTCCCTTAAATAGGAAGGGATTCAATAAGTTACTATTATCCCTTTTTTAATGGCAAGGTTTTGTTCATCAGCCATCCCTTGACTGGATTGTGAGTACTCTGAAGGCAGGGACTAACACTGGCACAACTGGGATACTCAAGGAATGTTTGCTGACTCCTGATCCAGGCTTTCTCACCTTCCTGCCTTTTCTCTTCTCTCATCCTGTCTATCCTTTCTCTGTCTACCCATCTAAAGCCTAACCCGGCATAGGGAATAGCCATTCTTTACAACACTTTCTTTGTAACACTCTGATGGTGATTATTAGAGTGTTTTGAGAACTAGATGAGTATTCTGTTTTTGTTTTATTTTTTTAACAGCACTTAGGACATAATAGGGGCTTCCCCGGTGGCTCAGATGGTAAAGAATCTGCCCGTAGTGCAAGAGACCTGGGTTCGATTCCTGGGTTGGGAAGATCCCCTGGATAAGGAAATGGCAACCCACTCCAGTATTCTCGCCTGGAGAATTCCATCGTCAGATGAGCCTGGAAGGCTACAGTCCATGGGGTCGCAAAGAGTCTTCTCCAGTACCACGGTCTGAAGGCATCGATTCTTTGGCATTCTTCCTTCTTTATGGTCCAGTTCTCACAACTGTATGTGACCACTGGGAAGACCATAGCCTTAACTATACAGACCTTTGTTGGCAGAGTAATGTCTCTGCTTTTCAAAACACTAAGTTTGTCATCGCTTTCCTGCTAAGAAGCAATGGTCTTCTGATTTCACGACTGAAGTCCTGTCTGCAGTGATTTTGGAGCCCAAGAAGAGGAAATCTGTCACTGCTTCCACCTTTCCCCCTTCTATTTGCCATGCAGCTATGGGGTTGGATGCCATGATCTTAGTTTTTTTAAATATTTAATTTTAAGCTGGCTCTTTCACTCTCCTCCTTCATCCTCATCAAGGGGCTCTTTAGTTCCTCTTTGCTTTCTGCCATTAGAGTGGTATCATCTGCATATCTGAGGTTGTTGATGTTTCTCCCGCCTATCTGGATTCCAGCTTGTAATCATCCAGCGTGGCATTTCTCATGACGTGCTCAGCATACACGTTAAACAAACAGGGTGACAGAAGACAGCTCTGTCGTACTCCCTTCTTGATCTTGAACTGATCAATTGTTCCATACAAGGTTTCAACTATTGCTTCTTACCTGCATACATCTCAGGAGACAGGTAAGATGGTCTGGTATTTCCATCTGAGAGCTTTCCACAGTTTTTCAATGATCCACACAGTAAAAGGCTTTAGCATAGTCGATGAAACAGAGATAGACGTTTTTCTGAAATTCCTTTGCTTTCTCTATAATCCAGCCAATGTTGCCAATTTGATCTCTAGTTCCTCTTCCTTTTCTAAACCTAGCTTGGACATCTGGAATTTCTTAGTTCACATAATGCTGAAGCCTAGCATGCAAGATTTTAATGGCAACCCACTCTAGTATTCTTGCCTGAAAAATTCCATGGACGGAGGAGCCTGGTAGGCTATAGTCCATGGGATCGCAGAGAGTCGGACACGACTGAGTGACTTTACTTACTAGCATGGGAAATGAGTGCAACTGTCCCATGTTCAGCACATTCTTTGGTACCCTTCTTGGGAGTTAGGATGAGGATTGACCTTTTCCAGTCTTGTGGCCACTGCTGGGTCTTCATTTGGTGACATAATGAATGCACAACTTTGATGGCATCATTCTTTGGGGATTTGAATATTTCTGCTGGAATTTCATCGAATCCACTAGCTCTATCAAGAGCAGTGTTTCTTAGGGCCTACTTGCTTTGCTCTCCAGAATGTCTGGTTCTGGGTGACTAACCACAACATCACAGTAATCCAGTTCATTAAGATCTTTTCTACACAATTCTTCTGTGTATTCTTTCCATCTCTTCTTGATCTCTTTAGCATCTATTAGGTCTCTATCATTTTTATCCTTTATCCTGCACATCTTGGGCAGAATGCTCCCTTAATGTTTCCTATTTTCCTGAAGAGATCTCTAGTCTTTTCCCTTTTGTTGTTTTCTTCTATTAAAAAGCACTGTTCATTGAATATTCACTGGAATTTTTACTGATGCTGAAGCTGATGCTCCAGTATTTTGGTCATCTGATGCGAACAGATAACTCACTGGAAAAGTCGCTGATGCTGGGAAAGATTGAGGGCAGTAGGAGAAGAGGGCGTTAGAGAAGACGGCTAGATGGCATCACCGATGCAATCAACATGAACTTGGACAAATTCCAGGAGATGGTGAGGGACAGGGAGGCCTGGCATGCTGCAGTCCCTGGGGTCTCAGAGTCGGACATGACTGGGTGGCTGAACAAGAAAAACAGGATACAATAACCACTCAGTAAAACTTAACTATTGATGGAAGAAAGTTTCACAAACTGAGGTATGGGCATGCCAACTGAGCGAGTAGCACTTTCACTACTTTCACTTGCGCCGAGAGCAGCAAGTCTTGTATTCCATCAAACGCGCACTGTGCATCTGCTTAAACTGAAGAAGGGCTGCGTTGTCCAGAAGTAAAAAGAGTCCCCTGTGAAGACAGAGATAAACGCCTCCCTTTCTGGGACATCAATTCTACTACTCCTTCAATGATAAGGCTTCTTTCCTAGGTGCCAGAGCCATACTGATTTGCTGTGTACAAGCTAATCTGTCTTTTCTTTCTTTTTTTGAACTGTGAGATAATGTATTCCTACCAGGTTTGATGTTCTTTATTCTGAAAAGATACAAAACTGCTGAAAACCATGCTTTTCTGGGTCAATTCCTCAGAGCTACTGAGAGGTTGACTAAGGTCCTCAGTTCTGCCCAAATAAAACTCTCTTCTATTCTTACTAAAGCTAAGTCACTTCAGTCGTGTCCGACTCTGTGTGACCCCAGAGAAGGCAGCCCACCAGGCTCCCCCGTCCCTGGGATTCTCCAGGCAAGAACCCTGGAGTGGGTTGCCATTTCCTTCTCCAATGCAGGAAAGTGAAAAGTGAAAGTGAAGTCGCTCAGTCGTGTCCGACTCTTAGCGACCCCATGGACTGCAGCCCACCAGGCTCCTCCGTCCATGGGATTTTCCAGGCAAGAGTACTGGAGTGGGTGCCTCTATTCTTACTACAGATTGATTATTAATTATTTCCTTTGGCACTATTATAATCATGTCATAGTTTTTTGTAGTTTTCTAAGCTCCTATAGAGCAGAACTATGCAGAGCATTTTCGACTTCATTTCTCAGTGTCTGCCAAAGCACCGTGGCAAAGGCTGAGCTGGGAAGGAGCATCCTGCTAAGGGCCCTGGGGAAGGGCTTCCGTAAACCTCTGACAGATGATGGTTATGAACGCGTGCAAAGCAAGACATGGAGAGACTGGATGTTGGCCCAATCTCCCCAATTCTCTTTCACTATTCAAGTTAAAACCAAACTCTC
Source organism: Aepyceros melampus (assembly GCA_006408695.1). Classification (NCBI taxonomy): domain Eukaryota; kingdom Metazoa; phylum Chordata; class Mammalia; order Artiodactyla; family Bovidae; genus Aepyceros; species Aepyceros melampus. The sequence goes on along the minus strand of SJXQ01006737.1, from coordinate 380,196 downwards.
TAGCAACGGATGCAGGCATCTAAGGGCTTTTTGGGGCCGCTCGAGGTGGCTCAGACGGTTAAAAAAAAAAAAAAATCCGCCTGTAATGCAGGAGACCTGGGTTCGATCCCTGGGTTGGGAAGATCCCCTGGAGGAGGCATGGCAACCCACTCTGATCTTCTTGCCTGGAGAATCCCCATGGACAGAGGAGCCTGACGGGCTACAGTCCATCAGGTCGCAAAGAGTCGGACACGACTGAGCGACTAGGCACAGTACAGGGACACAAAACCCGGGGAGGCGGACTCAGGCGGAACGTTCGTCCTCAGCTCCAAGTTTCCCAGGACTCCACTTCTACCGATACACTCTGAAATACACGTCCTCCTTCCCCACTCTAGAAGGCCTAACCCGAGAATGGGATCCGGTATTTTCAACGAAACGACTAACGGACACCTCAACGTTTGAGGACAGTTTCTCCAAGCAGCGTTAGCCCAGCGCGGTGCCATAAGTTCCCCCACACTTCTACGGCCCAGAGCGGAACCGGCTGGAGTCCGGAACCCAGGGCGGGTGCTCGGCGTGCAGGCAGCCCAGCGTCGCCACGCCCTCGCCACGCCCTCGCCACGCCCTCGCCACGCCCTCGCCACGCCCTCGCCACGCCCTCGCCACGCCCCCAGGCGCCTGTAGCCCGCCCCCCCGCCGCCCTTGTTCCGGGACCCCTGGCTGTGCTGCTCGTAGACCCCCGCGCTGCGGGAGCGATCTGGGCTAGCCTGAGTTCCCTGTTAGCCTGGGGAAGCCGGAAGAGACCGGGCAGCGGGGGAGAGCAGCAGAGGTTGGCGGGGCCCTCCTTGCACGCCCAGGGAGACAAAGGCAACCCACTCTGATCTTCTTGCCTGGAGAATCCCCACGGACAGAGGAGCCTGACGGGCTACAGTCCATCAGGTCGCAAAAAGTCGGACACGACTGAGCGACTAGGCACAGTACAGGGACACAAAACCCGGGGAGGCGGACTCAGGCGGAACGTTCGTCCTCAGCTCCAAGTTTCCCAGGACTCCACTTCTACCGATACACTCTGAAATACACGTCCTCCTTCCCCACTCTAGAAGGCCTAACCCGAGAATGGGATCCGGTATTTTCAACGAAACGACTAACGGACACCTCAACGTTTGAGGACAGTTTCTCCAAGCAGCGTTAGCCCAGCGCGGTGCCATAAGTTCCCCCACACTTCTACGGCCCAGAGCGGAACCGGCTGGAGTCCGGAACCCAGGGCGGGTGCTCGGCGTGCAGGCAGCCCAGCGTCGCCACGCCCTCGCCACGCCCCCAGGCGCCTGTAGCCCGCCCCCCCGCCGCCCTTGTTCCGGGACCCCTGGCTGTGCTGCTCGTAGACCCCCGCGCTGCGGGAGCGATCTGGGCTAGCCTGAGTTCCCTGTTAGCCTGGGGAAGCCGGAAGAGACCGGGCAGCGGGGGAGAGCAGCAGAGGTTGGCGGGCCCTCCTTGCACGCCCAGGGAGACAAGGGGGATAGAGGAAGCGAGGCTGAATTAAGCGAGGGAGCTCGGGTTAGGTGAGTTGGGTGCGACTTGAGCTTGGGACTGGTGGGCCAGGCCCACGCCGGCGGCACACCCGGTCCGAAGAAGACAGGCGGACGCATGGCCTCGTCATTCCTGCCCTCGGGGGCCACCACGGGTGACAGTGGCGGAGAGCTGAGCTCCGGGGACGACTCCGGGGATGTGGAATCCCTCCAGAGCCCCGAGATCGAGGCATCCAGAAGCCTGCCAGAGCTGTTTGAGAAGGCTGCAGAGCACCTCCAAGGCCTGGTGCAAGTGGCCAGCAGGGAGCAGCTCTTGTACCTGTATGCCAGGTACAAGCAGGTAAAGTAGCAGGGAAGGGCTGGGTGCGGGAGCGTGACCGTAAGCCTTCTCTTTCCTCCAAAAACAGATGGTGAAAGTGCTTGGTTAATGGTCAGGTGTAATGAAGTTTGTATGTGTGTGTGTGTTTTAATCATCTAAGGATTAGCTTCGTTCTGGACAGGGAATGTACCTGTCTGCTATCCTAGGAGCGATATTTAGCTGACACTGAGGGACAGTTTTTCTGGGTCTTCCTTGACTTGTTTACTGAGCGACAGTTTTTCTGGGTCTTTCCCGACTTGTTTAGTGACCTTGCCCTTATGCCCTTCATCAGCTTCAGAACATTTACAAAATGGGTAAACAATCAGAACCAGAACTAACTTGTAGCTCCTGAGTCTAAGGCTCTGAAATTACCTGGAGGTATGGAAATACAATAATGTCATATGACACACCTTTTATTTATCCTCAGAGAGTAACTGGGTTTGAAAAATTATTGCTTCATCATAATCAACAATACTTGTTTAGCATATTTTATAGCAAAACATTTGGGAGTTATGCCTGGGGGGATTCAGAGAAGCAAAAACATCATGGTACTTGCCATTAAGAGATTTATAAAAGTTACCTGAGGAGTTTAGATTTAAACATGTGAAAAACTGCCGACAAAGTTAAAAGTTGAGGAAGACTGCAGCTTTTGGAACACTGGAAGCAATGGAGTTCTGAATAATAGCCCATTTTATGCCTCTTTTGTTATCTATTTCCCCTTATATTCTTTAAAAAGAAATAGTTGTGGGGGTCCCTCTGTATCATAAACTGAATATACTGACTTGAGGTGAAGATTTCTTTTGAAGATCGATGCATATCAGTTAAAGTGACCTGAGATGTAGTTGTAGGGATAAATGATATAAATTATAGTGTTCCATGAAAATTGCCCCTGAATTGGCCTCAGAATTTTTTCTCTTGCAAAAGTTCTGGGTATCTGTTTTCTCTTTGGTCATTAGTCCTGTCCTAATAACATGAAAATGAGACTTTCAATTATTTAACAAGAATTTATTGAGCATTGTTTTTGGACAAGTAACATGGCTGACTGATGATTCTCTGGGCAAGATAAGACTTATTTTCTCCACATTTCAAAGAAACATTGTTTTCCTCTCTATGACATATCGTTATTGGTATTAGCATCAGCATCGTTAAATATCTGATCCCAAGTCATCAGTGAATTATCATCACCTGCCAGCTGGTAGCCATTCTGTCTCAGATACGCTTCATCCAGGTAGTCTGGAAGAGGTGTGCATCCCTCACCCTCCTGACATTAGAGTGTTTAGAGATATTCTGTATCTGGAAATAAAATTCCTCATTATGAGAGAGTAATTACTAGAGAATTGGAGAATAAGATTATGCTTACTTAGGCATGTTAGGACATAGAGTGTTCATCAGTCTCTTCTAAATATTTTGTTTCTATCATAATTCTGTGGCGGTATTAACAATAGCAGTCTTTGATAGAATAACAGAGTTGAGAGTTCAATATAATTCCTGCATGGTGGATCAGAATTTCTCGTAAAATAATTACATTTCTCATAAAATCGGCTTTTCTCATAAAATAATTTCACTTTCTATTCCAAATAACACTCTATTTTGTCAGCAGGAGAAGGCTAAAAATAAACTGAGCTGTGAACATTGTTTTCTCAGCAGAGACCTAACCTTACCTAACATAATAGTTCTCTTAGTCTCAGATAAACCAGTGGCTCCACTAGCATCTTTAGTGGTTTCAAAAAGATCACAGCAGTTAACATTCATCAGCCTGCACCGTCCCAACAAAAGGGATGGAGTGACGCCTGTGAAAACCCGAGGACAATGGAAATTTCAAACACCTGTTGAGGAGCCTTCAGCACCAGCACAAGTGGGGATACTCAACACAGCTTCCTACTTTAACCTGGGTACACTTGATTCACTGGCATTTACCACTGGCAACCTTGGTTGAAACAGTCTGTTTCAGGGGCCCTGAAAATATCATGTATATATCAGAGAGAACAGAGTTTAGGTGATGCTCTGTTAAAGTGCTACATTTTATAACTCTGTTTCATAGCTTAGGATTCATTATCTAATGATTTGAAAAGTGTTACTAATGATGTCCTAGAATCCTGTAGTTTTATTTCTCTAGCCTTTTCTGGATCCAGAACTGTTCTTTGAATTTGGGAGTACAAAAGCTTCTGTGTCAGGATACAGGGTCAGCTGCTGAACTTTTATTTTCATCTCAGATAATGGGCTAGAGGTGGGTGATCTTGGCTGACAGGGTGCTCTGCTTCACGTAATCATCCAGGGGCTCAGTCTTTTTCTGTCTTGTAGTTTGGCCGTTCTCTAGGGCAGCCATTCTCAAACTGTGGTCTACAGACCCCCCTGAGAATCCCTCAGACTTCAGAGAATATAAAGTCAAAACTATTTTCATAATCATACTAAGACACTACAGGCATACCTCAGAGATACGAGGGTTTGGTTCTAGACCACTGCAGTGAAGCAAGTATCACAATAAAGTGAGTCACAGGAGTGTTTTGGTTTCCCAATGCACGTGAAAGTTGACGTGTTCACCGCTCAGTCACATGTGACTCTTTGAGACGCCATGGACTGTAGCCCACAAGGCTCCTCTGTCCATGGAATTCTCCAGGCAAGAATACTGGAGTGGTTGCCATTTCCTTCTCCAATAGAAAAGTTAGTCTACACTATACTGTAGTCTATTAAGTGTGCAGTAGCGTTATGTCTAAAAAAATGTGCATACCTCAGTTAAAAAAGACTATCGCTAAAAAGTGCTAACCATCGTCTGAGCCTTCAATGACTTGTAATCTTCTTGCTAGTGGAGGGTTTGATATATTGGGAGAATTAGCAAAATGTGACCTAGAGACATGAAGTGAGCTAACGCTATTGGGAAAATGGTTGCAGTAAACTTGCTTGATACAGGGTATGCACAAATCTTCAATTTGTGAAAAATGCAGTATCTGCAAAGCACAATAAAGCAAAGTGCAATAAAACGAGGTATGTTTGTATTTGCCTTTTTTCTGTGCTGTCATGGTGGATAAAACTGCTGATGTGTTAGCATGAATCAAGGCAGTGCCAGAAGTAGTATTTTTTAACTTTTTTTTTTTTTAACCACTGTGTACTCTGAATTTAAGTTGGACTATAAAGAAAGCTGAGCGCAGAAGAACTGATGCTTTTGAACTGTGGTGTTGGAGAAGACTCTTGAGAGTTCCTTGGACTGCAAGGAGATCCAACTACTCCATCCTAAAGGAAATCAGTCCTGAATATTCATTGGAAGGACGGATGTTGAAGCTGAAACACCAATGTTTTGGCCACCTGATGCGAAGAGCTGACTCATTTGAAAAGACCCTGATGTTGGGAAAGATTGAGGGCAGGAGGAGAAGGGGACAACAGAGGATGAGGTGCTTAGATGGCATTGCCGACTCAATGGACATGAGTTTGGGTAAACTCCGGGAGTTGGTGATGGACAGGGAGGCCTGGCGTGCTGCAGTTCGTGAGGTTGCAAAGAGTGGACACGACTGAGCAACTGAACTAAACTGACTGAATTTAAAAAGAAGAAGGCCAGTTTCACTTTAAAATGCGTTTGATAAAGCAGTAAAAATTACTGATTTTCTTTAATTTTAACTCTTGAATACAAGTCTTTTTAATGTTGTGTGTGATGAAATAGGGGTACACACAAAATATATCTCCTGCATACTGAATATTGTTGGCTGTTTTGAAGAAAAATGCCTGTGTAAATTTTGAGTTGCAAGTTGAGCTACCCACTTTTCTCAACATACATAATTTTTACTTAATACAGCAACTTACAGATAAACTATGCTTTTATTCAGGCTTGAGTATTTGGCATACAATTTCTTGAAAATGAGAAAAGTCAGACTGTCACTTAAAGGAAAACAACTGCTGGTATTTGTTGCCAGTGACAACATTTGAGCCTTCAAGTGAAAATTAGGTTAGGAAAATCTGTATCTGCTACCTGATCTTGACAGTTTCATAATACTGAGAAATGTTTTTGATAGATTAGTGCTGGCTTTAGTGATTGTGAAGTTTTACTGTTGTGTGTGTAATGAAATAGGTCAACATTTGGAAGATCTGCATAACTCAGTGAACTGTTTTCAGATGTTGCAGGGAATGAAGTTACAAATTATGTGTGGATAGAAGATGCATTCAAAGTATGCGAGTCAGACCAATGGATTTTAATGTAACAGTATAAAAAATTTGTTGATATGGCTTCAGATTCCACATTGTGAAAGAAAGAAAAGAAAGTGAAGTTGCTCAGTTGTGTCTGATCCTTTGCGACCCCGTAGACTGTAGCCTGCCAGGCCCCTCCATCCATGGGATTTTTCAGGCAAGAATACTAGAGTGGGTTGCCATTTCCTTCTCCAAGGGTTCTTCCAGACCCAGGGATTGAACCCAGGTCTCCCACATTGCAGACAGATGCTTTACCATCTGAGCCACCAGGGAAATCTTTAAGAAGCTATCCTTGAAGAAACTGCCACTTGTTGAGATTTGGTGTGATATCAAAGAAGAATATCTACAGTTATCTCAAAATACTACTAAAATACTTCTGTCTTTTCCAACAATGTATCTGTGTGAAGTTGTTTTCTTCATCCAAAACAATGTATCACAATAGACTGAATGCAGAAGTAGAATACACCTCCCTTCTATTAAGGCAGATAGTAAAGAGATTTGCAAAATGAAAAACAGTGTCACTTTTCTCACTAAATTTTTTTGCCTTAAAATATATAGTCATTTTTCATAAAATTTTGTTATTTATGTTAACATGTAATAAGTTTATTATTTTTAAAATTAATTCACATTTTAAAATATATTTTCATTTCTAATCTGGTAAATATTGATCAGTATAACCCACATGTTAATACCCTGGTGGCTCAGAGGTTAAAGCGTATTAAAAAAAACTTTGGGGGGGGCTCAGTCTCTAAGACTGTAAAGGGATTACAAGACCAAAAAGTTTTAGAACTGCTGCAGTAAGATCTTTCCATGATCAGTTCTAGCCTAGGCAGAAGGAAAGGGAAGAACAAGTCCCTCTTTCTTTTTAAGGAAGATATTTATGTCACATTTACATACATCCAGTTCCCTGGACCTGGGCGGAAGTTGCGTAGTCACATAAAACATTCAGCTCAATGATCTTGTGTCTGGCTGAGACTTCTGTCACTGTAGGAGAAATGAAGGATCAGTTCAGTTCAGTCGCTCAGTCGTGTCCGACTCTTTGCGACCCCATGAATCGCAGCACGCCAGGCCTCCCTGTCCATCACCAACTCCCGGACTTCACTCAGACTCACGTCCATTGAGTCCGTGATGCCATCCAGCTATCTCATCAGTCGTCCCCTTCTCCTCCTGCCCCCAATCCCTCCCAGCATCAGAGTCTTTTCCAGTGAGTCAACTCTTTGAATGAGGTGGCTAAAGTACTGGAGCTTCAGCTTTAGCATCATTCCTTCCAAGGAAATCCCAGGTCTGATCTCCTTCAGAATGGACTGGTTGGATCTCCTTGCAGTCCAAGGGACTCTCAAGTCTTCTCCAACACCACAGTGCAAAAGCATCAATTCTTCAGCACTCGGCCTTCTTCACAGTCCAACTCTCTTATCCATACATGACCATAGGAAAAACCATAGCCTTGACTAGACGGACCTTAGTCGGCAAAGTAATGTCTCTGCTTTTGAATATGCTATCTAGGTTGGTCATAACTTTCCAAGGAGAAAGCATCTTTCAATTTCATGGCTGCAATCACATCTGCAGTGATTTTGGAACCCCAAAAAGTAAAGTCTGACACTGTTTCTACTGTTTCCCCATCTGTTTGCCATGAAGTGATGGGACCAGATGCCATGATCTTCGTTTTCTGAATGTTGAGCTTTAAGCCAACTTTTTCACTCTCTTTCATTCTCATCAAGAGGGTTTTTAGCTCCTCTTCACTTTCTGCCATAAGGGTGGTGTCATCTGCATATCTGAGGTTATTGATATTTCTCCCAGCAATCTTGATTCCAGCTTGTGTTTCTTCCAGTCCAGCATTTCTCATGATATACTCTGCATAGAAGTTAAATAAGCAGGGTGACAATATACAGCCTTGACATACTCCTTTTCCTATTTGGAACCAGTGTGTTGTTCCATGTTCAGTTCTAACTGTTGCTTCCTGACCTGCATACAGATTTCTCAAGAGGCAGGTTAGGTGGTCTGGTATTCCCATCTCTTTCAGAATTTTCCACAGTTGGTTGTGATCCACACAGTCAAAGGCTTTGGCATAGTCAATAAAGCAGAAATAGATGTTTTTCTGGAACTCTCTTTTTCCATGATCCAGCAGATGTTGGCAATTTGATCTCTGGTTCCTCTGCCTTTTCTAAAACCAGCTTGAACATCAGGGAGTTCACGGTTCACGTATTGCTGAAGTCTGGCTTGGAGAATTTTGAGCATTACTTTACTAGCATGTGCGATGATAAGCATTGGCATTTGTTTCTGCCACTGGCTGTTGTCTGGACAAAAAAACACAAAGTAATAACCGCTATTTTTATGATGCCTAATAGTTTATCTCATTTCATATTTCTTACAATCCAGTAGTTCAAGTGATTTTAGAGATGCCAGAGTGGAAGCCTGGATTCTATGTAGCATACGAAACAGAGTGATGTCTAGTAGAGAAGTATTGGACTTTGGTGTCAGTCAGTCAAGTCTTGACTCCTGATTCAAGATTTATAAATGTGTGAGCAGTGACAATCCTCCTCAGCTTCTCTGTATTCATTTATAGAATGAGTACATAACAACGACCTAACAGGATTGTTGTGTGACTCCTTTGACTTATGTGAAGCTTTTGGTTTATGGTGATTGTCTTAAGAAATGCAGCGCCTGCTCTTTCATCCTTTCTTCTCCCTGTCCCTTCCTCACTGGACTGCCCCTGTGTCACTGTACATTTTAGTAATGACCAGAGAACCATGCGATTAATTACTAAGCAAATAATAGAGCTGATAGTTATTAGGAAATCAGAGCTGAATGAGATCATTGTAGACTGAAAGGGTTCCTTAGAATCTGAACCTTGAGTGGTACTGAAAGGAGCATTTTGAAAAGTGGAGGGAAGAAGGTGAGGGCTTTTCAATTGAGGGAAATAATGTGAGAAAAATAGAATAAAAATGAAAATTCTTAAGGCAGTTGAGTAGACAAGTCTGATTAATGAGTAGACCATCAGTTTGATTTTAGCAAAATGCATGTATTAAGAGTACTAGGAGGTAGTGGGAAGGTCCCAGAGAAGTAGGTAGGGTTCAGATTGTGGTATTTAGCTTTAGGGAGATAGTGGGTAGGTATTTTGTTGAACACAAGCCTAATGTATACATTCCATATGCAACAAACATTTTTTTTTTTATTGCCTTCAGTTAGACACTATGCTATATGCAATGGGTGGGTTAAGAATAGTTTCTGAGAGACTTTATTCTTGTAGAAAGATGAGACTACACAAACCTTGCTAACACAAGGGAAATGTGAAAAGTGCCATCACAGAGAGGGAGAAAGTGTTGTGAGAGTTCATCAGAAAGAGAGATTACTTATGGCAGGGGGAATCAAGGTGTGCAGTAAAATCTAACTTGTGTGAATTTCATTTATGCTTATTCATAATCCACATAATCACTGTGTAGTTTAACTATAAGTGTTTGAGGATTAAAAATAAATATTGACCATGAACAAGAGAAGATTATTGTGAAATAGATAGAATTTATAGAATTTGTTGTTGAGAACCTTGAAATTTTTTCATGGCTTTTAGCATCTAAATTTATACTGACTAGTTTCATAAACTTGAAATAGTGTGTTTTATTCTGGAGTTTGAGAGAGGGAAAATGCTGATAGTGTTGAGAATCAGCATAAACAGACTGTATGATGAATTCTGATAAACTGTACTTTAAAGCTTGTTTATTGCATATTTAAAAATTCTTCTACATTATAAATGGTAGCATGATTACAAAATCTATAATTTGTTATATATATATATACAGTTTGTCTAATTTAGGAATGTAACTGTTTATCATTCATTTTTTAAATGTGTTATACTGGTAGTTAACAGTTGTTTTATGCAATAAGCCAAAGCAGCCTCTATTTAAAGTTTATTTTTTTGGTTTGCTTTTGCAAAGAATGTTACATTTTATTATTTTATATAGTTGTAGATATTTTATAACCTATAGTTACAAAGTATATGCAATAGATTTAAAAATTAAAAGTTTCTCAGGCAGTTTTTTGAAAAATAAATTCTTGATTTTATCTCTGCCCACCCCCTTCATTTAGGTCAAAGTTGGAAATTGCAATACACCTAAACCAAGCTTCTTTGACTTTGAAGGAAAGCAAAAATGGTAAGAAATTCTTGAGATCTAATGTGGTTGTTGTAAAGGGTTTAGGTGTTTAGGAATTAGAAAGCAGTGAGCAGATTAAAGAATTATTTTTATATTAATCTCTTTCTGCTGTAGGCAGTGCTAATGACAGGCAGTTGGGAGAGAGATTAAAAGCCGATTTCAGATAAGTCTCCTAAGGGATTCTTATGCTTTGATGTTGGTGTATAAGTAGTTCATACATTCCTCACACATGAATCACTTAGCGAGTGACCATAAGAGCTGTTGCTTGAAATTTTCCTTCCTTATCATACAGCCCCTAATGGGTCACCACTTCCCTCCAGAGGGATCTTGGAAGAAGGTCCGGAGGGTGGGAAGGGAGAAGGGCAGGGTAAATCCCCATATTTTACTCTTTTTTCCCCTCCCCATTTTTTCTCCTCATCTCTAATGCTGTTCTGTTCCTTGCCTACCATGGTGAAGAAGTGCTTCTAATAACCTCTTGACAGAGGGGGAAAGAAAAATAGATCCTGAGCCTACTTCTTTCCTGAATACATAGAAAGACTATGCTCTCCTAGAATTTTTTTTTAAATTATAATTCAGAGATTACATCCTGTCATATGAGACCTTATATCCTCCCACCTTGTTTAAGTGAAAAGAGAGAAATCATACACAATAGGGAACCTTAGGGAAGAAAGGACTTTGGAGCATCCGCCTGAAATTAAAAGTAGAGAGGGAAGGGTTTAAAAAGAAAAGGTGAAATATGGTTGTAGAGAGAAGAACTCTAAAACTGGATTCTCACCTCTTTCTAGAGCAGTGCTCCTCAAAATGTAGTTCCCTGAACAAGTTGCCTGTCTGGGAACTGTTTGTCACCCAGCTGTGAGGAGATAAAGAGCTTGAACCTGAAATGCAAATCAGTAATATCATTAAGCACAATTATTTAGTTCAGCTGACTTCTTTTGTGTAGAACATTCTCAGTGAAGGAAGCTGTGCTTTGATTTTCTTTCTGGCTCAAGCTTCCTATGCTGATGACAACAAAGAGTTCTCTGACTGGCATTTTATTACTGTTATAAGACTGCCTGATGCATATTTTGTGAGTTTTTAAATTTATGAATTATAACTTCACCATTACTTTCTCACCCTGTTTTTTCCTTTTTTTTTTCATTGTTTTTAGTAGTTTTTAAAAGTTTAGACTTTACGATTATAATAATTCAGGCAAGAATCATCAATAGATGCTAAAACCATTAGAGGAAAAACAACTCGGAAACAATATTCACACAATAAGAGTTTACTTATTAATTACAAAAAGAAAACCTGGAGACACTGCTTGTACTAAATCCTGACTCTTATCACTAGTGATGGGACAAGCTGCTGTCATGTGCCCCCTGATGTGATGAATCGTGCATAACTTTTCACCTATATGTTGTGCTTGCCAAATATTTCACCTGATTCTAATCATGATTAATCATTTTTGGCAAGAAAACTCTCTAGGTGAGGAAACAATCAGACAAATGCAAATTGAAAGATATTTAAAAAACACCTGGTTTGAACTATTTAAAAAAATATCAGTATCATGGAAGACAAAAAGACTAAACATACTTGAAACTCGGTGTTACGTGTGAGTCTTGATTGGCTCCTCATCTGGAAAAAGAAAGCTATAAAGAACATTTTGGGGAAATCTAAATTCGGTTCATATACATTTGTTTAATAGTATTAAATAATGAAAAATGTATATTTGGGGTAAAGTGTTATGATATATACAAGTAAATTTCAAGATATTAAAAATAATTTTAGGAAACCTCAGAAAGATGTTCTGTCCATGATAAGAGCAGGAAGGTAATGGGAAAACTCTGAGACTGAGTTACCTTTTACAGTGGATCAGTGACTGTACCTCCCAGTTGGAGGTAGACAGAATTGGCAGGGAAAAGCCAAGAAGGAGGCCTGGTCTAGCAGCTGGCAGAAAAGAAGAAAAGGAAAGTGCAGAAGGGGCCTCAGGACTGAAATATTGCTCTTGGTTGTTGAACTGCAGGAAGTCCCTGCCTTCTCATTCATTAGTACTCTTTTCTCTGTCTTTGCTGCCCCCTCACTTTTGAAGTCCCTGCCCAAGGCCTCAGGATCTACCACTGGCGGCTTAGAGATGAGATAACAGCAGGAGGGCAAGGTGTATTTCTCACACCTTAAAGTAAGAAGTTTGAAGTATTTCCCACAGAATATTGTTTTCTGTGATGAATAGTGAACACATTGTTAAAATGCCATAAACAGAGTTAATTCATTAGATGGGAACTACTCCTATTGTCTGTAGACCATACGTTCTCAGCAGGGGTGAAATTTGGGTTTGAGGGAGTTTTAAAATCTTAGATATTACAATAGTTTGTGTCTTCTTAAATTCAACAAATGCACAATATATATTTTAAAATTTCATGGGAAGGGTGATTAGAGGAAAATATCTAAAAGGGCTCCTTAGGTGGGCTGATAAGGTCTGTATTGCTACGGACCAATGTAAACGCAAAAAGAGAAAGCTGTGCATCTATGGCTTATTACATCTTGTGACATTAAAACGTGTACCTTTTTCTTAATAATAGCAAGAAATATACTGTTTGTGTTTCTTACATAATTAATGATAGGCCATTTTGGATATTACTACAGGGAAGCATGGAAAGCGCTTGGTGATTCAAGCCCCAGCCAAGCAATGCAGGAATATATTGCTGTAGTTAAAAAATTAGATCCAAGTTGGAATCCTCAGGTAAGACTTAATGATTATAAATAACACTTTCCAAAAAAACACCATCTTTCTCGCAAATAAATGTTAAAACTAAGCTGTAGGGTTAAGTAAAATCCTTTGAGTTTTATTTTCTGAAATAGATTATAAAGTTATTATTATATTTATCTATCTAAAAATGCTATTGCTTATATGTTCGTATAGCCAGTTGCTGATACTGAGAACACTGAATTGTGGAGAATTTTTAAAAGCATAATTGTAAATCACGCAAAAGCTCAGTTCATTTTAGAATTTGAAAGAGTTTAACTTGTGATCATATTATTATCTTGAGAAATGGGAGAATTCTCTTCTTTTTTTTTCTTTTTTTGTGAGCACCTTCAATGCAAGTGCAAAATGCTTATTAATGGGGTAAAATATGAATGACATACTTTCTGCTATTATGTACATAGTTTAAGGTACATTATAAGGCTTCCCTGATAGCTCAGCTGGTAAAGAATCTGCCTGCAATATGGGAGACCTGGGTTTGATCCCTGGGTTGGGAAGATCCCCTGAAGAAGGGAACGGCTACCCACCCCAGTATTCTGGCCTGGAGAATTCCATGGACTGTATAGGCTATGGGGTCGCAAAGAGTTGGACAGGACTGAGCGACTTTGACAAGGTATATTATAGAAGATAAAGCATATGAAAAATAGAGTAATAGTATAAAACAATAATGAGGTGAGTGCTCAGGTATCCAGTGGAAGAAGAGATTACTTTGGACTTTGGGGGCACTTGTTTCATTGTTAGATATTTGTTACCACTATGAAGGATGGAATCAGTGATGGAATCTTAAAATGTCAGAGTTATAAGGAACTTAAAGATGTAAATGTTATGACATATAAAAATATATCTTAATTATGAATACAAAGTGGGAAAGATAACCAACTTACGATATCTCTAATGATATGACTGCTATAAAACATCATTTGTGTACAGATATATACCATAACAGAGAAGGCAATGGCACCCCACTCCAATACTCTTGCCTGGAAAATCCCATGGACCGAGGAGCCTGCTAGGCTACGGTCCATGGGGTCACACAGAGTCGGACACGACTGAGGGACTTCACTTTCACTTTTCACTTTCATGTACTGGAGAAGGAAATGGCAACCCACTCCAATGTTCTTGCTTGGAGAATCCCAGGGACGGGGGAGCCTGGTGGGCTGCCATCTATGGGGTCGCACAGAGTCGGACACGACTGAAATGACTTAGCAGCATATACCATAAAGATTGTGAAAGGACTTAAAAATCTGAAATTTAGTGGTAAAAACAAGTGCCTCTCTGAACTGAACTCAGCCTGAGTACAGATGGCACAATTAAAAAAAAAACAAAAAAACAAGACTTGAATTTGCATGCCTTTAAGTGAGTCCTTACTGTTCAAGTCCAGCCACTGTGGTCTCAGTTCTTCCCTATTGGCTTATACTTGACTGTTTCTGATTGCCTGGCTTTATGTAGGCATTTGAGTTTATAACTTTTGATAAATGACAGAATTTATGGCTTCTTATCTTCAATGCCTTAATTACTAAGTAAAATTCCATTAACTATGACTATTACAAATGCTTGCACAGTCCACATAGTTAAGGTAGTTCTTCCTTATGGAAACCCAACTAAACATTAAGGATGTTTTAAAAAATACCTATATCTTACCTACTTAATTTATGAAACTTGAGTAAACTAAACAGAACCAAAGATCCATACTTTTCAAGTAAAAATGATTCTTTAATACATGATTCTAAAAATATGTTAACATCATAATCTAGTTGTAAAAGAAATTTTATATTTCCTTTACATTTTAATTTTTAGTTTCAACACTCTGAGCTGGTACCTTTGACTCATGCTTTTTCTCCCACATGTTTTTGATTGGTATGGGGCCAGACCCTAATCTCAATTTCAAGAGATTTGATATTTAATTCATTTTGTTTTAGGTTAAAAGAATCATTTTCTTTTGATATTTGCTTCTAAAGATGATGAAATAATAACAACTCTCATGCTGAATGTGTTCTTTGCATATATTGCCCTTTGAAATCTTAAGAATTTTAAGAGTTAGAAACTAATATCGTCTGCATTTTAAAACAGAGGAAATTCAGGCACAGAGAGATTTAGTAACTTGCCAAGATTAGCCAGCTAATAAATGATATTGCTGGGATTTGGACCTATGCCTGTATAAGTCCAGATCCCCACTCTTAACCACTCTGCTCTCTGTCCCATAGCTGACATTATGTGTATTAGAAAAAAGCATGTGGGAAGGGAGTGATGGGGGAGTGGATGAATTGGGAGATTAGGATTGACATACAACACGGCTGCCGCTGCCACTAAGTCGCTTCAGTCGTGTCCGACTCTGTGCGACCCCATAGACGTCAGCCGACCAGGCTCCCCCGTCCCTGGGATTCTCCAGGCAAGAACACTGGAGTGGGTTGCCATTTCCTTCTCCAATACGTGAAAGTGAAAAGTGAAAGTGAAGTTGCTCAGTTGTGTCTGACTCCTAGCGACCCCATGGACTGCAGCCAACCAGGCTCCTCGGTCCATGGGATTTTCCAGGCAAGAGTACTGGTTCAGTTCAGTTCAGTCGCTCAGTCATGTCCGACTCTGCGACCCCATGAATCGCAGCACGCTAGGCCTCCCTGTCCATCACCAACTCCCAGAGTTCACTCAGACTCACGCCCATTGAGTCCGTGATGCCATCCAGCCATCTCATCCTTGGTCGTCCCCTTCTCCTCCTGCCCCCAATCCCTCCCAGGATCAGAGTCTTTTCCAGTGAGTCAACTCTTCGAATGAGGTGGCCAAAGTACTGGAGCTTCAGTTTTAGCATCATTCCTTCCAAAGAAATCCCAGGTCTGATCTCCTTCAGAATGGACTGGTTGGATCTCCTTGCAGTCCAAGGGACTCTCAAGAGTCTTCTCCAACACCACAGTTCAAAAGCATCAATTCTTCTGCGCTCAGCCTTCTTCACAGTCCAACTCTCACATCCATACATGACCACAGGAAAAACCATAGCCTTGACTAGACGGACCTTAGTCGGCAAAGTAATGTCTCTGCTTTTGAATATACTATCTAGGTTGGTCATAACTTTTCTTCCAAGGAGTAAGCGATGAGTTTGAGTGAACTCCGGGAGTTGGTGATGGACACAGAGGCCTGGCATGCTGTGATTCATGGGGTCGCAAAGAGTCAGACACGACTGAGCGACTGAACGGAATGGAACAGGCCTCCCTGTCCATCACCAACTCCCAGAGTTAACTCAAACTCATGTCCATTGAGTCCGTGATGCCATCCAGCCATCTCATCCTCGGTCGTCCCCTTCTTCTCCTGCCCCCAATAACTCCCAGCATCAGGGTCTTTTCCAATGAGTCAACTCTTCTCATGAGGTGGCCAAAGTACTGGAGCTTCAGCTTCAGCATCATTCCTTCCAAAGAACACCCAGGACTTATCTCCTTCAGAATGGACTGATTGGATCTCCTTGCAGTCCAGGGGACTCTCAAGAGTCTTCTCCAATACCACAGTTCAAAAGCAGCAATTCTTCGGTGCTCAACCTTCTTCACAGTCCAACTCTCACATCCATACATGACCACAGGAAAAACCATAGCCTTGACTAGACGGACCTTAGTCGGCAAAGTAATGTCTCTGCTTTTGAATATGCTATCTAGGTTGATCATAACTTTTCTTCCAAGGAGTAAGTGTCTTTTAATTTCATGGCTGCAGTCACCATCTGCAGTGATTTTGGAGCCCAAAAAAAGAAAGTCTGACACTGTTTCCACTATTTCCCCATCTATTTCCCATGAAGTGATGGGGCCAGATGCCATGATCTTCGTTTTCTGAATGTTGAGCTTTAAGCCAACTTTTTCACTCTCCTCTTTCACTTTCAACAAGAGGCTTTTTAGCTCCTCTTCACTTTCTGCCATAAGGGTGGTGTCATCTGCATATCTGAGTTATTGGTATTTCTCCCAGCAATCTTGATTCCAGCTTGTGTTTCTTCCAGTCCAGCGTTTCTCATACGCTTAGTATACAATATTGAAAGTATTTAAGTTTTCCTGTCTTTTAAGACTGGGAAATCTCTGCATCCCTAGCCTTAATGACTAGCAGGATATAGGTTCTCAATAAATATCTGTTAATCAACTACTTAAGAAGATAAAGAAATACTATTTCTGTAATGTAGGCACTTGAGGAAGAAACCTTGAATTAGAGGGTGTGCTGTTTCGCCATTCTTCTGAAGAGCTGTTAATACAAAGATATCTTCGACCTTCTCCACGTTGTTCCCTCTGACTATGTGGTTTTTTACAGATACCTGAGCAAACATAGACTTCTCTAATTACTGTAAGAATACATTTGTAACCTTTAAAACTATAGCAATGAACACAACCTAAAATATTCTTAGAAAAAAATGCAAGGTTTTAATTTCATGAGCATGGTTAAATTGAAAAAATACAAAATTAATATTATCAACTAAAATTTGCTCAGATGTAAGCAAATACTACTGAAGAACTGAATTTGAACTGTTCTATCTTTTCACTTAATTTTCCCAAAACAAGCAAGGTAAAAAATGCCTCAGTCTTTTTCTTCTCTTGTGCAAGTGAATTTATTCTTTTTTTTCTTCATCATTCTAAAACTCTAACCTCTGATTCAGTTGGAATTGATAGCTTTCATTGTTTTAGTCTCTTGGGCTAGAGAAATAATAAGGAAATATCTAATCTATAATTATAGATATTAAAAAATTAAAATGCTACTTGCAAAAATTTAATTGATAATTTTGGTCTTTTAGTAGCTTAGGTCTGGAGAAGGCAATGGCACCCCACTCCAGTACTCTTGTCTGGAAAATCCCATGGATGGAGAAGCCTGGTAGGCTGCAGTCCATGGGATCGTGAAGAGTTGGATACGACTGAGCAACTTCACTTTCACTTTTCACTTTCATGCATTGGAGAAGGAAATGGCAACCCGCTCCAGTGTTCTTGCCNGAGTGAAATATTCCCTTGGTATCTCTAATTTTCTTGAAGAGAAAATTGTTGTTTTCCTCTATTTCTTTGCATTGATCGCTAATGAAGGCTTTCTTATCTCTTCTTGTTATTCTTTGGATCTCTGCATTCAGATACTTATATCTTTCTTTTCTCCTTTGCTTTTCACTTCTCTTCTTTTCACTGCTATTTGTAAGGCCTCCCCAGACAGCCATTTAGCTATTTTGCATTTCTTTTCCATTGGGATGGTCTTGATCCCTGTCTCCTATACAATGTCATGAACCTCCATCCATAGTTTATCAGGCACTCTATCTATCAGATGTAGGCCCTTAAATGTATTTCTCACTTCCACTGTATAATCATAAGGGATTTGATTTAGGTCATACTTGAATGGTAGCGGTTTTCCCTACTTTCTTCAATTTAAGTCTGAATTTGGCAATAAGGAGTTCACAGTCAGCTCCTGGTCTTGTTTTTCTTGACTGTATAGAACTTCTCCATCTTTGGCTGCAAAGAATATAATCAATCTGATTTCAGTGTTGACCATCTGGTGACATCCACGTGTAGAGTCTTCTCTTGTGTTGTTGGAGGAGGGTGTTTGCTATGACCAGTGCATTTTCTTGGCAAAACTCTATTAGTCTTTGCCCTGCTTCATTCCATATTCCAAGGCCAAATTTGCCTGTTACTCCAGGTGTTTCTTGACTTCCTACTTTTGCATTCCAGTCCCCTATAATGAAAAGGGCATCTTTTGGGGGTGTTAGATCTAAAGAACATACAGGCAGATATAAATTTTTGGCAATATTACAGTTCTCTAGTTAAATAAATAGCATAAAATATGGCCTGGCAAAGGACAATTGATAATAGTGTTTAAGAACCAGAAATTATGATCAGTCTATCCTGTGTACTTTAAATCCTCAATAAGAGGGAATAACAATGACTGCATGTATTAATAAGCTTGGGCTGCCATAACAAAATTCCTCAGACCTTAAACAACAGATATTTATGTTCTCAAGAGTCTAGAGGCTTAGAAGTCCCTGATAAAAGAGTCAGCAAATTCTAATTGTAGCAGGTCTGTCTTCTTTCTGTGTCATCATGTGACATCATCTCTGTGTAAGCAGAGAAGCCCTCAGATGTCTCCTTCTCTTTTTATAAAGACACCTGTACTGTCTTATTAAGACACGAACTTTCTGACTCATGTAACATAATTTACCTACCTAACACTTCTATTCTAAATACAGACACTTTGGAGTTTGGAGCATCAACAGTTAAATTTTGGGGAAACAATTCAATTCATAACTCTGCACAATGGTGATACAATAATATTACATTCAAATGTGTTTTTATAAATAAAATAAGAATGAAATACTATAAGTTTAAGATATATTCAACACTTAAATAGAAGCACATTATAACAAAATGCAACATTTTACATATTTAGAAATGCTTTCTGAAATTAAAAAAAAAAATCAGTTTTATTCCAGTTTCTAAAGAAAATACCCAGTATGCAAGAGGAATGATGATTTGGGAATATTGGAAAATAATGTGATTTTTAAAAACTAAAGTTATAAAATTAGATATCTAAGTAATGGTGCTTTCAGTTAGGTTACTGTGCTTAATGATGCATGCTCTCAACCAGTTTCTAAAGAAAATACCCAGTATGCAAGAGGAATGATGATTTGGGAATATTGGAAAATAATGTGATTTTTAAAAACTAAAGTTATAAAATTAGATATCTAAGTAATGGTGCTTTCAGTTAGGTTACTGTGCTTAATGATGCATGCTCTCAAAAAAAGTCTTGATTTGAAAAATTTAGGAAATTGAAACATAGCCAAGACTTGTAAATAAGAATATAGCTATGCTAAGAGCCTCACTTTGAAATAAAAACAAAAATCAGTATCATACTAAAGTTCTGTCTTGGCTTCATTATTTAACTGATTTTCCTTGGAAAGTAATTTGAGGGAAATTGTTGAATGATAATGTAAGTTCCCTTTGTTTGGATGAAACAAAGATTCATACTTTGTAAATACAACTGATACATAAAAATACTCATTCAATGGTGTCTTTCTTCTATGACAAAGAGTAGTAGGAAGTCAATGCTTCTATTTGTATTCAAATGTACCTATTTTGCAGTATTGAAAAATCTCCAAATGATGTATAAAATCATATTTTCATAACATTTTACAAATTTAAAAATTTGATGCCTTTGTGATCTTATGTGTTTATCAGAATAAAATTACAATTAAATTATATAGAATTAAGATACTATATTATTCTTTTAAAATTTATTTATCATCAGCAAAAGCTATTTAGAAAATTTACATAGGATATTTTTGTCTTCACTTTGAGTTTCTTCTTTAGGCTCCAGATATACTTTAGCTAGGCTGCACACATATATTTTTACAGACCAGTGAACACATATACTCATCTTTGAAATTTACAGCTTATCAATCTAGTCATCTTTCATCTATTTCCCTTTTAATTATACCTTTAAAAACTTAAATGACCATGGAAGACTATTTGGCCATTTTTAAAATCTTGTAATTCTGAGTCATGGTGTAGGACTCTGCTCTGTTCTTCTGCTACTCCCTTTTATAACATTACATACATATGCAAATATGGAGGGAAAAAACAAAAGTTATACATTTAGAGGATTGTCATTTGTTTGCTTGTTTTTAAAATCATTTCCCAGTATTTACTTGGTGCATCTATTTCATGGAAGTCTTAAGTGAGGTCAGTGAGGATTCAAAGTGTGTGAATATTTGGATCCATGCTAGTTTATGCTGGGCTGCTCTAGATTGGTATCCATAGAAGCCTGCTGAAGGACTGGTAGGAGCAGCAATAAAAACTCATTACTGATGGAGCTCCAGTCCAGAGCACGGCAAGACCTGGGCTGCAGGCTGTATCATGCCAATGTTTGCACATGTGAGACTTCCAAAATGGGGGGGAGAGATAAATGTAGGGGATGACAATGACTGAATGAATAATCAAGACTGAAAGAACCCATAAGGCGAACAATATGTTTGCAAGGTGAAAGCCAGGTTAAGAATAGCCTTGATATTTTATTAATAAAATTAATCAGGCTACTTCACCTACAATTTTCTTGACTAGGTTTCTCAAAATTATACAGTGAAGCTCTGTGAACACTCTTATTGCATATAATTGCATTCCAAGATGCCAAGGTCAAACCTAAACTTTTCAGAAGCACAGTGGTTCCATTAGTAGCTGCTTTATGTAGTCGCTCCCAGGAAGAAATCTTTATGAGGTTTTCGTTCACTGTCCTGTGACTCATTCATCTGATTTAACAGTAATGACCTCTGCTGAGAGTGACTTCCTCTCACAGGAAAACACCTGGAGACACAGGTGTTCCTCTGTGACAGAACTGTGAGAAGTGGTGACTTTTAATAACAGCTTTAACTGGTCCAAATGAAGAAGTAGACACAATTTGTCTTTACTGCTCCACCAACTCACTTTGTTGTGAGATTTTGCATCTTTTAGACTTTACCATGCCTTTTGTCCTACGTAATTAATGTGTGCTTGTTCTTCCCTGGTGGCTCAGAGGTTAAAGTGTCTGCCTCCAATGCGGGAGACCCGGGTTCGATCCCTGGGTCGGGAAGATCCCCTGGAGAAGGAAATGGCAATCCACTCCAGTATCCTTGCCTGGAGAATCCCATGGACAAGAAGCCTAGTACATTACAGTCCACGGGGTCGCAAAGAGTCGGACACGACTGAGCGACTTCACCTTCACTCACCTTAGTCGTTCAGTCATGTCCAACTCTCTGCAACCCCATGGACTGTAGCCCACCAAGCTCCTCTGTCCCTAGCTGTTGTATAAGCCACAGTAAGGATGAGATTCTTTTAGGTGTATTTTAGCTATGGAATCAAGAATCGAAGAAAGAGACATGTGGTGTTTCAGATATCATGTCAAGGAGTGCTTAGGTAGCCACCCCTCAAGTTACCCCAAGCAGGCTGACACTATTCTGCTTTCAAATAATACCAACTCTTTTCTAAGGATGGCTAGAGCCCTCTAAGATAGCCTCTTACCAACTATGGAGACCATTTAGCTACCACCTAGACAGTTGTTCAAACACAAACCTCCTTGATTCGTGAAGCAAGTAGTTTCACTAACTGAAGGCTCTACCAGAGTTTTTGTTTGTTTGTTTGTTTAACATAGCTGAAATCTAGTTCTTGATATTTTTCACCTTTCCGTTCTGCCCTGCCATATTTGAATCATAGGATAAGCTTATCTATCCTTTCTGCAGTCAAATAAATTGATTTCTTTGAAGCAGAAAAGCTTAATAGTGCATGGAAAGCATTTTGGTCTGGTCAGAAATGCTTCTTTTACCAAATGGAATAATGACAATAATCTCAAAAGTGACTCAAATGAGTATACATTTTATTTTAAGTACTTTACATATATTAATCCATTTAATTCTCACAAAATTCCTGTGAGTTAGATATTATTGTTTACTATAATTTCCATTTATCACATGAGGGAATTTAGACACAGAGTGATGAAGATATCTGCTTAAGGTATAGAGCTACTTAGGGGAGAAGTGAGATATTATTAAAAATCCATCCAAATTAAAAAATACTTTGAAACAAAACCAACTATCTCATGCATCTAATGTAAAAGACAATAACAGTTGATCGTTCTGCTACACTTGATGATTTTTTTGGTGAGTGCGGTATTACAGATCCGCTGAGTATAAGCAAACATAAGTTAGATAACAAGCTAGCATAGTAAAAAAAAAATGAAACATTTTATTAAAGAATGAGATTAAAGGAGAAGAAAATATTTAAATAACATGTCTTTGGTAGTTCTGAAAAATATTTGTATTAATCAATTGTAATCAAGGAAGCATACAGTAGAAAATTTACATGAACAAGGCTTCAGAAAGCAACCTTGGTATTTTGTTCTGATCAAGCTAACGTGCAGGTATAAGCATGATTGATTTTTAAATACAGTTCTTACACAGTTTGGTCCCTTATATATAACACTCAAGCATATGTTAAATTCATATACTTATCCTTCATATTTTCCTAGTCTCCTAATTGTTTGAGTAAATAGTAAAAGCCCAAGGATTAAATGATTTCATAACCTAAATATATTAATCTTTCAAATACATTGGAAAACTAATAAGGTAAAATAAAGATAAAAGTGTTGTTTATCAAATAAGCATGCTATTTTCTACATATGAGATTATTTTAGAAATTGACAATTTTAAACCCACTATCAATAAATATTGATTTTTCTCATAGTGAGTATATACCATACTAATCCATTCAGACTCTTCTTGAGTCTCAGCAATAATCAAAAACAAATATTGTCAGTGAGTAATGGTAGTCATAATAAATGTGTAATAGACCCAGAAAAATTAAATTCCTACCTTTAGCTTCAACATTGTCATGCTAACTTGCTAAAACTATGTAAAATATAAACATTATGAAAATGCACTGTTTATTCACTGTTGCACTTCTATTTAACATTTCTTAGGTATCTGCTACGTTATAGATATAGATTCCTATTTCACTATAATAGAAATATAGATTGGTAGATAAATAGACAATTCAGTGAACACTTAAAAATCATTTATCTTTATTATGTATAAATTTTTAATACATAAAAAGGATACTATGAGTAAAACAAATTGGTTAAACTATTCTAAAACAATTCTTATGCTCAAATCCTTCTTTTGAATAACTTTGACTCATAGCTATCATAGCCATGTTTTCCACACAATGGTTTCCTCTTTGTTATCAAAAGTATTTCCTAACAGAGTATTCCTTTATTGTCTTGAGGATTTTATTCCAAATCTTTGGCACCTGTTCTGCAGTTTAATGTGCCTGTGAAGGCAAAGGCAGCCATGTCACAGCTGCTGCCATCAACATCCTGATTTAGAATGTCAGAATATGAAAAAGTGGACATCTAGTGGTGAAGTGCCCTGGAAAAGCTTATTATATTCAGAAAAGCTTTTGCAGCATATGTTATGATTATATAGCAACTTTAAGTAAACACATTTCAGCAAATGTTTAAATCAATTATGTTTTGGAGTAGGTTTACATGTGCTATGGTTATAAATACAGGTGATTTGATTTCAGTATTTCTGATAATATCCATTTCTTAATTTCTATTTACCACTTCTCTAATACAGGCATTTTAAGTTGTTTATGATCAGATTACTTTTTATTTTGTATCCAGTTATTAATAAACTTTGCCGTTAAAAGTTAGGAGAATAATCTCTACATATTTAATTATTTAAAAAGCATTAACTTATAAAATTGAAGGAAATTTATACAATTGAGGGGCAGGGCCACAATTTTAATTTCTACTTGGTACATTTAACAATAATAGGTTAATCCAGTAACCACAATTTATCAAAGCAAAGTCTCTAACTTTTTAATGGGAAAAACTTAAAATAGCATGCTTTCTTATACTTTTCTTTAATTATGAAGTGCCACAAAATACACTGTATATACTCTGCCCTTAACCTGAGGTCAATAGTTAGAACTATGATATAGAGTATTATTGGTAAGGACATAAACAAAGGATGTGGGAATAAGTTTCATAAGACTCCCTCAATTATTTAAACCCTTACTTCTGAAATATATGCATATTTATATGTATGCCTGCTAAGTTGCTTCAGTCATGTCTGACACTCTAAGACCCTATGGAGGTGCCCACCAGGTTCCTCTGCCCATGGGATTCTCCAGGCAAGAATATTGGAGTGGCTTACCATGCCCTCTCCACGCGATCTTCCCTACCCAGGAATCAAACCCGCTTTTCTTATGTCACTCACATTGGCAGACGGATGGATGGGTTCTTTACCAGTAGCGCCACCTGGGAAGCCTGTATTCAACTATGGCTAAGCATTTGCTCCTTAACGCTGAGACTGATGGAAAGACTAGAGAGATGGATACATGATAGGTAACAAACAGGTAAAATTCTTCAGGGTTTTGTTTAGAGAAGTAACACGATGTCATACATTATTGAAATAACTAGCATAAAGGCTTTAAAAAAATGCCAAATGTGTAAGAGGTACTATTCACTGTAACCTAGCATAATGATGTTTAAAATATAAAAATAACAACGGCAAGAACAGCAGCATGATAAATATTTTCAAAGACAACACATACAAAAGACTGCAGGATATATAACAGATAGTTGAGTATTTTTGGATTATAAAATAGTGGATTAGGGATTTTCTTATTTAATGTTGCATCTTGATATTACAATACACTTTTGCAATGTGCTGCCTTTTCTTTAAGAACTCAATACATGAGGATATAGTACTTATATGTGCTAAAAATTTCACCCACAGAAAATATTATTAATATTACCTGAGTGCTAGTGAGCTTTAATGTATTTTTAAGTATTTTAATAAAAATTATACACATTTTGAATACATCCTATGTAGCTTGTTTCCTTTTCCAAGTGGAAAATTTATGAACTCTTCAACAGAATTTTGGTACAAACTCTATTTAGATGATAACCAGTTCAGAAGATAAGACAAATCGATGCTTTGAATAAACATACTAGGTCATTTTATTCATTACTTCTCCTTTGCCTCCTTAAAGAACTGCAATTGATTTCCTCTCAATATTTTACTCATCATGAGAATAAATCTAATATTTTTAAAAGTATATATGTTTGAGTAATATATTTTTATTTTCCTGTATGGCTCACATAATTGAAAAGACTTATCATTTTAGGTCTCTAAAAATATATTTTTTAAAATTCACATACCATAAAAAAAATTGCCAATATTTTCAGGAAAAACCCCAGTTGAATATTTAAATTGTTATTTCAAATGTTATGGGAAATAGTAGTAATATTAATTTTAAATATCTCTAAGCATCAAGGTGGCTTTTGCTAACTAAACTATGAATTAAATATGATGAGTTATTTCTGGCTTTGTTAAATTCAGTAACGTGACAAAATGTTTAACTTGTGTACTTATATTACAGAAATGTATGTAAACAGAAAATTAAATATAAAATGAGCAAACAACCACTAATTTATTAATCTTGGTAATAGATGCCCAAAGATCCAACTAAACACTGTATGAACAGTTTCCAACAGCTTTATCAAAACCAAAGGGAGGTCACAAATTGAGAAAGATTATAGCTGAGATGGAAAAAAAAATCAGGCTCTAACACCAGATGCCAGTTTCATTAAAGTAAAAGCTCTTGAAATATTGAGAAATCTGCTGATAAAAATACTCAAATCTACCAAATAATTGGGTCAAAAAACAGTGTCCATAGGATATGCAGACTGTGGGTAAGTGAGGTGGGAAATGTACTCGGATATGTTGGGAGACAGTGTGATTCAAAATATGAAAGGAAATGAAAAATCAAACGAAACAGACTAAGCCTCCACTCTCCTTTCTTTCAAAAGGAAGCCTGGCATGACAGAGTTTATTTCACTTTTGGCCAAGGAAATTGTCCCTTTAAGCTATGGGAATGAATTGTCTCTTTTTAACCGCCTTTTCTCCCTGCAGTACATAATCACTGTCTGTCACACTTTGATGTCATAATCATCCGCTGAAGCTTCACCGTTAAAGAGTAAATCTGCTTAACTCACAAAAAAAGGAGGAAAATTGCACAGAGGCACTTGCTTCCCTTGCCTCAATGGCAGCCCATTTGAATTACAGAAGTGCAGTATTATGTCACTTTGGTATTACGGGTGCCATTTCAAAAGGCAAAAGCCTATTTTTAACACTATATCTTAATCAGTTCAAATAGAAACAGCAACTATTTGCCGTTAAATGAACATAGTGCTTGTGTGAAGTGTGTAGGTAGGGGTGTGTGTGTGTGTGTGTGTGTCTGTATGTGTGTCTGTATGTGAGCCCTCATGTGTGCATGCGTGAGCAGCATGGAAAAAGCATTAAACAGCTGAGGAATGTTAGTGTATCTCCAAGCTGCCACTTACCAAAGGCGAGGAACTCATAACTTTGCATCTAAGCTTCCTTATCTGAAGAAATATTTTATATTACTTATTCAAACCTAAGGGATATTTCACAACTTATCCTCTTCACATCAGGTGAAAAATAACTCAATTAACCTTGTAAAATAAATTGGAAATTTTTATCAACGATTATTTTTATGAGGAATCAATGTTATTTTTTAATCTGATGTTTATTAAAAAGAAAAACTTGAATATTTATTTATTCTTTATATTGTTTAAACTGGAGATTGAATAATTTGTGTTTACAAAGAATCTGTGATATAGTTATGATCGGAACAATATCAGTATCAATAAAGGCAATTTTTTTTTCATTTTTTTGTTATCCACTACCATTCTGCAGCTGAATGTCATGTTAAAAAGTTCACTATTTTAAGAAAAAAACGGGGTTTTCACACAGATGGTCCACATCGTCTCTTCTGCAAGCATTTTTCAGTTAGAGTCCTGGTTTTCTTTTGAGTTATTTTATCCAATAAGAATGAAAAGAAACTTAAAGATAAAAATTCCATTTTATCACTTTCATGTCAGTAACATTTTGTTGCATCATGATGACTATGTATTTATTAAAGAAATCCCACAGAAAATTGTATCAGTCTACTCCGTGTATAAAATAGTTTACCCTATTTGGAACAGGGCATTTGAACCTCTGCGTAAGTTGTTCTCTGCTGCTGCCTGTGCTCTTACCGTTTTAATAATAATAAAGAACTCTTCAAAAAAGGCATGTCCTTTCAAAGATTATTTTAAATCAACTTCCACAGTAAAATGCTAAAAATTCACTAATTGTTTTATATTGTGAGATTTTTTAAAAGCAGTAAATTGAATGCTGCATTGGCTGCTCAATGTTTATTCACATGAAATGAATAATCCTAGGTTAATTTTCAATCGTTTAGAAAGGTGATGGAGTCCTTTCAATGTAAATTTTCCTTAATTAATGAATTTTAGTACTGTGATTTCTCTTACCATAGCGTCTCTAGCTGTCATTTCTTTGCATACAATGTAAGAAGATATTTTCATCCCCCGTCTTCAAATTTCCTCAGTTTTGACTTAAACTTGGTTAGGACACTCGCCTTAATATAGTAGATATAGGTGATTGCTTTACATTGTCATTATTATGGAAATATTTATATTTATTATTCAATAGCAAAACAATCCAAACAAAACACTAAAATATAAAATATTCTCTAGCCATCTTTATATCTGTCATAATACAGTCAAATGCATTGAATGCATTTCAACCTAACTGTTCCTTTGTTCATGAAATCTATGATCTTGGGGTTTCTAATTACAACTTTTAAATTACAAATTTAGGCAATTCTCTCAGAAACAAGAAAGCTACAGTAAGAAAATGAGATCTTTCTTATCATAAAATGAGGACAAATTGCTTTCATAACTTGAACAATGGAAGCAGTATGAGCTTTCCTGGACATAATTTATCAGGTTTTGCTTTTTCTTGCATGTGATACCATGATAAATTTTGAAAGTTTGCTGACGGATAAATCTTTTTAAAAGGAACTTTTAAATCATAAATGTATAGGGATCCAACTCCATTGTAAGACTGTCCACTCTTTCTTCATACCAAAAGGAGATGCTATTCACTAACAGGAGAAAGGCTTGACACAACAAATAGTGTGAATCACTGTTCACCCAGGGCTTGTGCAGCTGTACAGGCAAAGTCTCCATAAATCAGGACCTGTGGGACTTTCTTCCTTCCCTTTGTCTCCACTCCTTTGGGGGAATATACAATCAGAGTGGCAAAACAGCCTACACTGTATCTAAAACTCACTAGTTTTGTATTCTGTACCAAGTCTCTCATCTCTCAGCTCAACCTGGCTCATGAAGACAGGGTTCTTGCATATTTATTAAAAGTGATTTTTGTAATGAAGTCAAATTTGGAAATTAATATTAGCACCAGCATAATTCCCTTAAATAAAATTCATGTAAATGTTTAGCAATTTAAAAGCCACATGCTCTTAATATGGGACTATTAGTTAGTATTAGTTTTTCAGTGGACTGACACTTGAGATGGAAAAAAAATCATGGTAAATAGAGTCTGTCTATCTATTGGTATTTATATCTATCTGCTATATTTATGTAGAAAATAATGCAATTGATAGAGATGTAAAGCCTCTGTTTACAAGAATTGGTGTGTGTGTATGGATTTGAAAGCCAATGAGAGAAGTGATGATTACATGAAGGCTCTAACATTGTTAACCATTATTGACAGAGAATTATTTTCTAAAATAAGTTGCAACTTGCAGGCAGGAAGGTAGTGATCTTAAATGTCATATCAAGCATTTTGCCACTGAAATTCATGATGAGAGAAATGACATGACTGTTCCTGAATTTTAGAGAGACACATCTGGAGGCATTTTGGATAATGGCTTGAGAAATTAATAAGGAGGATGCAGGGAAGCTAGCAAGAAAATAAAAGCAGACATTCAGATTTGTAATTGTGAAGACCTGAGTTAGGAATTCTGCAGTAAAAATGAGGTGAAATCAGCAAAATTAAGGACATTTTGTAGGATGCATTGAATACATTTAAGGACCAGTTAAAAGTCAGTTGTGCTTAGAGGGTGGAGGATTATTTTTGTTTCTTGGTTGATTAGTTTGTTTTCCCCAAATTCAAGGATTTTGGATATAGAAAACAAATTGTACTGAGTTCTTACTTTAAGCTTTCTGGCTTGGATGACTTGGAGGAGAGTGATGGTGACTAAGACACAGGTACAGGAGGAAGAGTTATGTTAGAAAAAAACAAGAGAATAGTTTCAGAAATGTGAATCAGTTATTATTCAGTAACAAAGAGTTAGCAATAAAAAAGGTCTAACATTTTTATATTATTTTGTTTTTTGCATCTTGTTTCTTCATAGTGCTGGTGTCAACGTACTCAACCGCCAGTGGAGGCACCCTGCCCTTCTCTCTGGTAACGCCATATTACTACCATGCTGATCCCACTCCCACATGGCAATTTCATTCTCTAAATGATTATTTACAGACTTCCACATATTTTTATTTTTCTGTACAGTGAAACTCTGTTCATCCTCTGAGTCCCTGATCAAGTGTCCTCTTTGAAATAGTCTCCCCCCACTCCCTTCACCTCCATTTCACGGTCTTGACTCACACTGCTGCCATAGCACTAACTCTTCTTGTGTTGAAAGGAAGGGTTTTTCAATCCTTTTCTCCATTGCTGCGCCCAAGATGGGTAGATAGTAAAGATTTTAAGAATAGAGGCTGTGTCTTACTTACACTTGCATCTCTGATACGCAGTATCCATGAGAAGATCTTAGTAACTGTCCATTACATTGAATTAAGTTAATGAAATATGCCACCTGTTAGCCAAACACATTGCAGATAAATTAATTCAAATTAAATAATCTATCTTTACATGAAAACCATATATCATCATACATTTCCCTGTGCATTGAATTATAACTATTTCCCTCAAGGATTCTTCTCCCTTATATCATTCCCACTGGAATTCCAGAGATTTCTACAAGATTTCCCTACTATTTTGAAGGCCTTATGTGGAGGGCCTTATGTTTTCATGTTCAACTCTGGATCTGGATCTTTTCTTTGGCGATTTAAGTCCTTATCTCCCATAATCTCCTGCATGTTCCCTATCTTTCAAATGCTTTGGAGGTGGACCTATAACTGGACTCTAGCTGAGTTTCAGAAAAAACATCTCCATCATCAAATATATGTATATACGTGTGGTGAACTTTATAAAGGAGATGTGAGGCTCAAACAGGGTACTGATTTTATAGATAGAAGGTACTTCAGTCTAATATTTGACATTATGCATAGTTTTCCTAAAACTATCATCAATCATTTCTCAGTGATTTTTTTTTTTTTTTGTCATTTCCTGAAACATTGTTTCTGACTTCATATGCTCACCTTATTGACTCCCTGATGGCTTCTCCTCTTTCTGTTCCATTACCTCCCTTCACATTCTTCCACCTTAGTTACTCAAAGTGATCCAGCTGTAACCAGCACTACTTTAATCTCTCTGTCCACCCTTTGCTGCTCAAATTTACTCAATAAGTGATAGTCATAGGTGTCAGGGTTTTCTCTCTCTGTGATATCTCTATATCAAAATTATATCTTCTTTAGTAAAACTGGAAGTGAAATAAATTTGTTGCAAAATTAGCCTAAAAATTTGTTTCCTTTGTATAGTAAAATTATAAGAACAGTAAGTCTTCCTTTATCTTACAGTAGTACAGCTTACAGTTTATAGTCATATTCTCTAAGAATTAAATCAGTATGTATTTTCTTCTTTAATATCTCCTTGGCTTTTTCCTACAGGGTATTCATAGAACAAGTTTTTATTTCTACTCTCAAAAATATGAACATGGGAAGAAAATGAGTCACTATTTTTATTAACCTTGAAGATTATCTTGTATTCCTCCTGTTGCCGTTATATATTCACTTACATATTCACTTTCAACTAAGTTTAAATATCTTTTTGCCTTGATCTTACTTTTATCTTCAATATAGAATTAGGATGACAAACTATTACCGTCTTGATTTCTTGGCATTATCTTATCCTTAATCTGATTCCCAATGGTTACTTTTTGTCTAGGTAATTTTGAATTTTAAAAAATTTTGTAATTAAAGTTTGGCAATTCAGTATTTTATGCAATATAAAATGATTTAGACTTTATATCCTAAGCCATCAGGAAAACTTTCCACTGAGAATCATTATGCTACTTCAAAACCAGAAATTATCTTGTTTTCTGTGTTCTATCAGTCTTGTGTTTTATTTTTAATCATTATTAGATCAATATCATCTTTTTGTGTTAGACATGTGGTTCACAGCCATACCACTTCTTATACAACATACCACATATTCCAAATCCTGTTTCTTCCCGTATATCTCTAAAATATCATCCAAAACAAAGAGTGCTTTCTTCTTCTTTTAAAAACATGTTTTGTCCTGTCCTGGAGGCGGATACTGTCTCTCATATGGTGGGTCTGAAATGTTTTGAGAACAAATGCTATATGAGAAATAATCTTCAGGACACAAAGCTGCAGGGGGCACAGAATTTATTACTAGAATGTGTTTCTGGACCTGGCTGTTCCTCTACCTCTTTCATCCTTGACCCTGGATGGCAGTTGGGCAATGTCTGTTTTTAAGGGATCTATGTGCTTTTATGTTCAGTACAATGGTTCAGTGTCTTAAAGTACTGCCAGGTGTTTTTATTAGTTACCTAAGATACTCTTGTTAATAACTAAGATACTGATGTCAATAATAAAGTAAAAAATATTGAACAAATCAATGGCCACCGATACAATCATGAAGGGATATCCAACTAAAAATATGAAGAAGTGTATCACTTGTGTTATCAAGCTAGAATGTTTTAAAAAGAGCTCAGCTTAGAAACCATATTTCTACGGGGAGAACCTGACATTTTTCAAAGAGGAGGCATTAAATGAATACATATTTGAATACTTCTTAAAGTTAGAGACACAGAAAAAGTTTAATATCTTGGAGAGAGTTAAAAAAGAGACTGATGGCAAAAAATTATTTAGGGGCTTATTAATTCTGCTGCTTTTCCCTTGGAGGCACCTGATAGAATTATACCTCCTCACTCCTGTAGTTAGCTGTGGCCATATCGCTTACTCTGACCAGTGAAATCTAAGTGGAAGTAACACAAGTCACTTCCAGATAATAGCTTTCACAGCCTGTCTGCAATTTGCCATATGCTCTTTTTCCTTCTGGTGTGGTGATGAACATTTGAGACACTCACACTTTCTTATCCTAGGCCTCCAAAGACTTCATTTAGTGAAAAGCCTTGATGCCACATAAAGTCATGAAGAGTAAGTGAGAAACCATTTTAAGTGGTTGAGGTTTGCTGGTTAGTTGTTACTGCACCATATCCTAGCCCAGCATGTTTGACATGTTTGTTTTTCCAACAACTTTCTACAGGACTTTGGATCCAAAATGTTTTCACTTTTTATTTATATAGATTTTCAAAACAAAACAAAAAAACTTTACCCAAACCTTGGTGATGGTACATGTTTAAAAAAACTAAAAGGCAGTAAAGTTAAATTTTCATCATCACTCCATTCACTAATGGACAACATCATAAGGAATCTCCATCTGGAGTAGGAAAGTTTTTTTCTTGTTATAAATTATAAAAGTTGAGGGGAAAAATCTTCTCTTTCCTTTGAAGACTTATTATATGGCTGAATAAAAATGTTCCAACAAAGCTCATGACAAATATACATAAGTTATGGAATTGAACAAAAACATGAAAGCTGAGAAAGAAAAATTTCTTAGTATTTTGAAAAATTGCCATTGGAAATGCTTTATCAGCAACTATAATGTTTATTAATGAAGAATCCAAGTGAAACATTTCTTACAGGATGATAATTTTTATATAATTATCTACTTAGAATTTTGAAATTGAATTATGAAACATATAGAATTGACAATTTAGATAAAAAATTGTTTTCTAGGCTTAAGACATTGATATTTGAATTAAAAAATGAAAGATATGTTTCAAAATAAAAATTATCTTCAAGGGCAAATAGTCATCCTCAATTTACTTTTAGAAAATTTATTTCAAGTACAATTAAACAGATATTTGTTTATTCAAAGGAACTTTCAAATTTTAGAGAATTTTTTAAATAGGTGTTGATCAAGTTTACATATAAAACACTGAGCCAAATGTGATGAAGTATATAAAATTATATAACATGAAATATAACACCAGTATACTTACTATTAAAAAATATGGTATTGTAGAAATATAAATATTGAAAAAAAATAGAATGCTATAAGAATTTGAAGAAAAAGAAAAAGAAAACCATTGTTAGCACATATTGTCTTTCCTCAGAGTGATAAATATCTGGACATGCTTAGGAAAACCATATATCCTTAAGTGGTCCAGATCTAAGCTATTTCAGCAGATCTTTTCAAAATTAATGGAATAAAGTAATAATGAAAAACATGAAAGTTAGTAAACATCAAAAATATTAAAACACCTAGTCTCTTTTTTAATTGCCTGTTCACTCACATTAAATTTTGTGTGATTACTGAGAAATAGGTTCATTTATAACTAACTTTTTCTAGCTATAGTTAATTTGCAGAATTAAGGTAATCCATCCCACAATATGCAACCAAATAAGCTATACAATTTGGGATGAGATAACAGAGGTTTGCCTCATAGCTTAGTTGGTAAAGAATCTTTCTGACATGCAGGAGACCTGGGTTCAATTTATGAGTTGGTAAGATCCCTTGGAGAAGAAATGGTGACACAGTCCAGTATTCTTGCCTGGAAAATCTCATGGACAGAGGAGCCTGGCAGGGGTCCAGGCAGAGAAGCCATGGGGTCACAAGAGTCCAACACGACTTAGCAACTAAACCAGCACAAATAATCAACTATCATCTGGTATCTAAGTTCACTTGAATGTTGAAATCACTGTTGAATATCCATTTGCATACATGAAAATAGCAATAACAGATCCTGAA
This sequence comes from Aepyceros melampus, assembly GCA_006408695.1. NCBI lineage: Eukaryota > Metazoa > Chordata > Mammalia > Artiodactyla > Bovidae > Aepyceros > Aepyceros melampus. The sequence continues at coordinate 345,914 of SJXQ01006737.1, read as the reverse complement.
CTTGTGTAATTACTTGAAATGTAGTTATTTTTGCATTCTAAAAAACCATCCATACTGCCTAAAAGAGTATATTTAAATCAAAGAAACTAAAACCAAAATAATATAATTTTATAGGAAACATACATTAAAACCCAAGCCACTGTACATATTTTAGTGTTTTCTTTCCTTTTGTTTTAATAGTGATTTTTGCATAACAACTTTTTAAGGTAATTATTAAAATTAAAGTTATCCTTATTTCTGTATGAATTCCTTCCATAAATGTATTCAGGAGAATTATTCTTAAAGGCAGAATATACTTTAAGATTGAAAAACATTTGACTGCTAAAGAAAGGTTTTCCATCTCAATAAAGCAAAGATAAAATGTTATTTCTTGGATTTCTTCATGTCTGTATGTTTAAAGGGCTCAAACATAATGTGATGATGGAGAAAAATGTCCTTTATCTGGCTACACAGCCTCGTTGAAGTTGGCTTGATGCTTTGTAGGCAAAGGTGTGCTGTTAATAATAGTATTGAAATACATCTACCAAACTCCTGGAAGACTGCTACATTTCCTTTTGAGAAGGTGGAAGAAAATCTGGCTATCAACCTAAACTTTATTTGCTAGAGTTTGGGTAGTATTCTAGCAAGTAAGAAATCACTCTATCTGTAGGAACCCTGTTATAAAAAACTTTATTCAGTCTTATTTCAATAGTTTTCTTGGTAATATGAAGGATGAATTAAGTAGATCACAAAAGACTTTTACTACTCTGAATTACCTGTTTCACCTCGGAAAGCCACACAAAATGAACCTCTTGAGCCTTTTGAAAATGACCTTTTTTTTTCCCCTCAGCAATGATTTATCTTTCCCCTCGAAAATCCGTTTTACAAAAGGGAGTATGATTAAAGGAAGCCAACCAGCACAAACACTTGCTGAAGATCCTGCTTATCTGGAACTCACTTGACAATGTATGTTTTTGGGGTTGGGAATGCTGCAGGTTCAAGGGATAATTCTGCCTTTCAGGCACTTCAATTTATTTCATGCCTGAGCACTGTCATTGTACGCAGACAAGATGAAACGCATCGTTGTGTAAAGAAATTGAAATGGAATCCTACTTGACCCAGCAGGATGGGGCATTATGTTTGACTCAGTAGTGATTCCTGGGATAATATCTAATTCCAGGAGGAAAATTTCTTGATATGGCCACCTGCTGTGAATGGCTTTGTCCAGGGATCACAAGTTGTTCTGGGTGACTAGGCTCAGGACATGCCTAGAAGAATGCAGCTCGTCTCCTGCTGGCATTTAGATCTCTTCATTTTCTCCATGCTTTCTATTCAACAGGAACAACTGCATGGAATGGGGGGAGGGGGAGGTTGGAGGATATGAAGCACTGCACACACTCCAGCAGCAGTGAGAGTCAAGGCCCGCTTGACCCGAATTTCTTATTTATTTAATTTTTTAGAGAACCATCATTATTTCTTCACAGGGCACTTTTTAATTTTTACACTTCTCAGGCCAGCCCCCTTGCATGTCTTTCTCTGTTCAGTGTGTGTGAAGTATTTACTTTGAAAAGGTGCACACCAATAGATTAAATAAAATAGGAGCACTCTGTGTCTCACAAGAGGGAATCGTGCAGACAGCTTTATTACTTCTATCGGAGAACAAAGATTTTACCCAGCATGTAGAGGATTATTAGGCCAGAAGCAAATAAGTGAAATGTGTGATGTCAAAGCTTCAAATGCGATCAAGAAAAATTGTCTAATTGATTTTGCTGCAATTATGGCTTTTGGAATACAATTCCTCATGTTTTGCTTCTGAACTTTTCTTATCTTAGAAAGTCTAAAGATAAAAACCTGGAGACTATAGTTTTAGACTATCCTCTTTCATAATGAAACATTCTTTGGTTCACATGGTAATTATCAACAATTGACAATACATTATTCCCTGTACCCCCCTCCTCCTTTTTTTAAGAATGATGATGCCATGACATTCATTATTCAAATTCAACATTTCTTACCTGGGTCGGTTAAAAGCAAATTCAGTGAATAATGGGAAACTTGTCAGTGGGTTTCCACTTTTTTCTCTTATTTTCTTAGTTTCTGTCTGAACATCACCTTGAAATTAGGATTTAGCTCATTTTGCAAACCCACTTTCTATTTGTTTTATTTTTGCAAGAAAGCTCTGAGAAGAAAAATAAATGACTGTTTATCTCTCAAGTAAAAGAAGTAATTCTTAATCTAATAAAAATGAATACTTCTAAAAATGTGTGCATGAAAATATATGTAATAATATATGCATCTATAGCCACAGTCAGTTCAGTTGCACAGTTGTGTCCGACTCTTTGCGTCCCCATGAACAAATATTTAAAATATGACTAACTATATATGATTCATACACACATACCCTTTATAATACAATATACATATCTATATTGTATTCTACTTATGTGTTACTTCAAATAATTACATTTTTCTAAGTTTTAATTGTAAATAATTTCGAAGACTGTGAAATATATTTAGAAATTGCTCACATTTTGCATTTTCAGCAAAAAAAACCCTGAAAAACCCGAAGGTATTTGGATAGTATGTGGGAGTAATTCTTTATTTCCTTATTAGAAAGCCCTAGATTTCAGTTTTTTGGGTTACACAGGAATATACTTCTATAAGTTCAATTAGAAAATCTGAACTCACTGACCTTGTTAGCATTCATTCTTTAATAACTGCTTCAAGCTCAGAATGAATGTTACAAATAAAATATAGCAATTGGTCAGACGTTTGAGAATTTTAAAAATGGCACTATTTTAAAAGAGAGAGTGGCAAAAGTGTAAATGTATTCCCTTTACTAGGCAAATTACATATGTGCAGTTTAGAGATATAAGGCATATTTTATAAAAGTATAATTTTCAAGTGATTTACTCTTTTTTCTTAGTTTTTTCTTTCTGATCAGTTCGTAATAGTGCCCATTATGTAGGGTTTTGAGAGAGGAGTTTAGCACAGCAAATGTTTTAACTGGGATGGCTGCTTGTGAGGGTTCAGCCCAAGCAAGCGTGATGAGGGGTGATCCACACAGAAGGGTGACCTGACTCAAGTACTGGAGCAGAGTACTTTAGGGAGAGTTTTCTTGCTGAAGGCAGCTGGCCATGCTCTGTCAGAGCCCAGTCGAGGTGAAGAAGACACGTGTAGGTGTGGTAGCCAGTATGGTGTCTTATTGCTTAGGTGGGATAAAAATGGCCTCTCCAGAGGGGAAGAAATACAATGCAGCATGGGATATCAAAAATCAAGAAGAGGAAGGAGGACTTCTGAGTAAGAGAAGAGTCAGGCACAGGATTTCAGAGCCTATGAATGTGAGAAGGTTGTTTGTAGGAAGAGTGACTTAGCTCAGAATATCAGAGGTTGAATGGGAAAGGAGAACATCCTTGTGGGTCTTTGGGAGTGTCATCTGGCAGGTGTATATGAGTCAAAGCTAAGCAAGGATGACATTGGCAAGGAAAAGATCTTGGCATGGAGGCGATGACAATAAAAGATTGGTTATATAAAGGAAGATTTGTTTAAATGAATAAATATATATAGACAAGGGAAGTTATAGGAAGTAGGGGATACATATCATTGTTGTTTGGTGCTAAGATGTGTCCGACTCTTTTACAATCCCATGTACTGTAGCCCACCAAGCTCCTCTGTCCATGGAATTTCCCAGGCAAGAATAATGGAGTGAGTTGCCATTTCCTCCTTCAGGGGATCTTCCTGACCCAGGATTGAACCCATGTCTCCTGCATTGGCAGGCAGATTTTTTTACCACTGAACCACCTGGGAAGCCCAAGGGATATATTTAAGAAAGGAGAAAATAGAATAAAACTTTTTTGTTGTAATATAATTGTAATTATTGAAGTGAAGTCAGCTTTCAATATGTGTAACTATTAACAGAAATAAATGTATATAAAAATGTGATATGTGTATATGTGCGTGTGCATATATTTGCACATGTATACATACATGTGCACACACGAATCACAAGCACACAAACATAATCCTTAACTCTGGAAACTGCAGGGCCTAGAAAAAGAGACACTCCTACAAAGGTAGGCATAAATTCCAGGTCTTGGTTTCTATCTATTGAAAAGAACCAGAGCACCTGGCTGCTGCTAAGTCACTTCAGTCGTGTCTGACTCTGTGTGACCTCATAGACGGCAGCCCACCAGGTTCCCCCATCCCTGGGATTCTCCAAGGCAAGAACACTGGAGTGGTTGCCATTTCCTTCTCCAATGCATGAAAGTGAAAAGCGAAAGTGAAGTCGCTCAGTCGTGTCCGACTCTTAGCGACCCCGTGGACTGCAGCCTGCCAGGCTCCTCCATCCATGGGATTTTCCAGGCAAGAGTACTGGAGTGGGGTGCCATTGCCTTCTCCAAGAGCACCTGGAGAAGCAGTTTATTTCAATGCTGGGCAAGGAAAATAAATGAGAATGTGGAACATATATATAGAAAGAGAAAAATGAAGACATGCCAAAAGGCAAAAACCTGCTTGAAATGGCTTCCATTTAACAATTTGGTGATGATTTATTTAAATAAATAATGACAGTAATTGGTTATAAGTCACTGAATAAAATAGAAATCCATAAATTAATGAATAAATTAAAACTTTGTCAGAACAGGATATTTTCACAAACCTAAAGTACCTCCTCGTAAAATTACAATTAACTACAAGAGAAACAAATGATCTTTAAAATGTAGAAGCTTGGCAGATACCATACTAGCCACATGATCAAAGTTAGTACTACCTTAATAAGCACTTCTAGAAAGGTGAAGTAAGGACCTCTGAAAATCCACTTCTCCGTAAAAACAATGAAAACACAGAAAGAACTGTCAAAGTTAATCTTTTCAGAGCTATGGAAATTAAAAACTCCAAACACATTAGGAATGCTTATTTGAGGAAAATGGCCCAATCTCATTGAGAACAGTGAGCTCTGTGTATGTTTAACTTATCTTGTTTCCATCCTTCCTTCATAAATCGCTAGGAACATAGAAAATGAAGTTTCACAACCAAAGCTGATTGAAAAGTTGGAGAGCCTTGTCAGCAACAGGAGCAAGAATAATAGGCTTAGGGACCCCCCCAAAAGCTTTGCCCACTCATAACTAATATTATTTGACCTGTCAAAGCCTCATTCAAAGTATTGCTTTGTTTGCCCTATTTCAGAGTTCACTAAGAGTGAAAGCCCAGTATCTCTCATGAATACAGATGCAAAAATCCTCAACAAAGTATTAGCTAATCAATTGCAAAATGTATAAAAAGAATTTTACCCTAAAACCAAGTGGAATTTTTGCTGGGTATGCAAAGCTGGTTCAACATTCAAAACTTAATATAACAAATTTAAAAAAGGAAAACTAGTGTAATGATATCAATATATGCACAAACATTTGGCAAAATCCTGAACTTTTTCATGAAAAATTACTTAGGAAACTAAGAAGAGAGAACTTCCTCCTTTTACAGAAAAATGATAGCAATGAAACAACATTCCAAGAAAACCAGTGACAGTTGGGGAAGATGCCCATAAATTTGTAAGATGTAGTGTTTGTATGTAGTGAAGAATAAAGTAATCTTTATTTCTATGAAGAACAAAATTTATCTTAGAAACTGTTTGACTGACCCAATTCGAAGGAAATGTATTACACAATGTCATATGCCTGGCATTCAAGTACCTGGATGTTCCTCCAATTGTGTTTCATTTTTCTGTTTTTGTTTCATTAAGTAATTTAGCAGGATAAGTCATTGAATCAATAAATTATTTAATGTTTTTCCCTAAAAGAGTTTCTAAGAGAAGAAAATTGGAAATAACTATGTAGCCAACTAGGCCCTGGATAAGTGTTGACCAGTCATTTGCCACATTTAAGCATTTTTTTTCTCCCTTTCAGAAAATATCTGGAAGTCATCCCAGTAGTGATGTTCAAGGATGCAAATTATCACCATACTCCCTTGTGAAATTACCAGTAATTATTTTGATTTATTACTGGCTATTTATCATTCAAAATTATTATTTTGGTTGTGTGTCCTTTCTAAACTGAAGAAATTGTTTTCATCAGTATGCTAAACTATTAGTAGTTCATCAAATCATATAGTATTCAAATTTACCCCAATATATTTGATTTCTAGGTTTTGAGATTTTATCTGCCTCCACATGAGCTTCTCTGATAGCACATCTGATAAAGAATCCACCTGAAATGCAGGAGACCCCAGTTCAATTCCTGGGTTGGTAAGATCTGGAAAAGGAATAGGCTACCCATTCTGGTATTCTTGGGCTTCGTTGGTGGCTCAGATGGTAAAGAATCCACCTGCAATTGGGTTCTATCCATGGGTTGGGAAGATCCCTTGGAGGAGGGCATGGCAACCCACTCCAGTATTCTTCCCTGGAGAATCGCCATGGACAGAGGAGCCTGATGAGCTACAGTCTATGGGGTTGTAAAGAGCTGGACATGACTGAATGACTAAACACAGTGAAGTACTACCTCACATATTGAATATTTTTAATATGTTTAATCTGAAAAAAATATTTTATTCATATTTCCTTCTCCTCCAGTCATTTCTATAATGCCACCCATGCAAATTAAGTACTTAGATACATTCCATGATGTAGATTCCTTTCTAGAAATAAACCTTGTTACATAGATAGGTATGAATGACAAGCTCTGAAAGACAGTAGATAGTGAAAGATAGGATATTCATTCACTGGTTCAAAAAATACTCATTGAAAAATACCTGCTCTACTTTAGGAATCTTCCTGGGTGACTGCACAAGTTAAATATGGCCCCTGGCTACATTTATAGTCCCTGAAGTTTATATTCTGGTGGGAGACAGGAAAGAATATCCTTTCTACTCTTGGAAAGAGAGAAAAAAAAATTTATTTGAAGTGGAAAATTTTTACTGCATGAGGAAATGGGATTTAGGGAAAGGCAAAAATTGAGACAAGGTGATACAGAAGATTTTCCCTTTTAACCTAGCCCTGAATTGAGTAAAACTGTCTCTGAACCTGGGTCTCCATTGCCTACAGGAGTATTCAAGTCTAGATGTCTAATGAGGTAGATTCATTTGCAGTTTTATTTCCATAAAGAAAAGGATTGCTCTTCTTTTAAGACTTCAGTGGTCCACCAGAAACAGCATAGAGACAACAAGGAGCAAGGGACAGAGGCCATTAGCATACTCAATTGAGACTAGAAGGATAGTTCACTGTGGCTTCCAGAGCCTTCCAGAAAGAAGCAAAACATCTACAACAGGCTGATTTTTATGAGTTGCTAACTTAATTTTTTATGTTTTTACCCAGCTTTTTCCTCCTTTTTCTCTCCATATTTAAACAACTAAATCTTTCTCAACTCATTACCACAAGGGAGGGGCATGTCATTGTGGAAAGTAGAAGCTAAGAAATATTCCTGGTTTCAATTCCTAAAAGTGCAAAGTATGTAAAGCAAGGTCTCAAATTCATAGCCTTCAGGCCTGATCTCTCCCAGAGAAATGTTTTATTGGCTCTGTTATATTATGTTGGCCCACACATTGTTTTAAAATAGAAATAGGGCCACAATTTAAAATTGGAAGATTTAATGTTTGTGATATATATAGTTCCCTTATTTCTTTAGAGATTCATATAATCTTGCAACTGGGGTGATATCCTCATGTGGCAACAGTGAAAGGGGATGATTATCAACTCTCTGCTTTGCTGCGATACACCTCCTGTCAATCTTTGCCCATGTCTTCATCTCCCCTCCACTGAGGCACAATGTTAGTTACCATTATCACCTTGTATTTACGACTCATATTACCTGCCTTGGATCTACTAAAAGAACAGTGTCTTCATGGAAATGATAAGATTCTGGTTATAGATAGAATTTTGGGTAGAATGACATTCCATAGAGCAAAGTATTTAAGTATGCTATAATTTTGACAGAAGATGACAGTAAATTCCAGGGATGGGAAGAGAAGTGATTAGAGTGTAGTTAGTGGTTAATTTAAAGGGATCCTACAAGCAGTACCTTAATAGCAGAGAACTGGGAGTCAGAAAAAAAAAAAAAAAACCCAACTAGACATCTGGTTCTTAGAACTGAAGGGATTTCTGCCACAGAAAGGTGGCAACATCTGAGTGGAAATAGCTCTGTGATGTGCTTGGGCATATGTTGACTTCAGTAGTTTCATAGAAATTCCTCTAACCCAGCATGACCTGGAAGAAGCAGAATGTTTTCTGTGTGCCAGTGCATGGCACAGAATTAACTGTGAAGGCTGCTGAACATGAACTTGTCTTGCCAAGAGGAGTGAGAGTTATCCCAGCAGATGATTGCAGGAATCAATCATGTGGACCACCAGATTCTAGCACTCTATAGCCACCTCATGCCCAGGAATTCCTTGGTTTTAAAGGGATTCTTGAAGAATTTGCACACTCAATTGACACACTGAATTTATGTATATTCAATAAATATATTATATATCATAGTGTTAAAGGCAGTGCTTCAAGAAAATTCGTAACAGAAAATAATAATTGAATAGCCAGAATAGTAGTCTTTCCCAGAACAGACAGATGTGATACTGAGAACAGCTAGACCTGGACAGCCTCCTTAGCTGTACTGGCTAAAAATGATTGCAATCTGTTAGCAAAGAGGGATATATTCTATTTGCTCATTTATATTACCTGCCTTAAGCCATATACGTATGTGTATGCATGTTTGTGTATATATTTGTGTGCATATAAATATTGTTGTGTTTAGTAGCCTAGTTGTGTCCAACTCTTTGCCACCCCATGGACTTCACACCAGGCTTCCCTGTCCTTCACCACCCCCCAGAGCTTGCTCAAACTCATGTCCGTTTAGTCAGTGATACCATCCAATCATCTCATTCTCTGTCATTCCCTTCTCCTTGAATCCTTCTCCTTGACAATGAAGTTGTCAACCTTTCACTCCTTTCTATGAAGCATTTCTCCAGAGCTTGTAAAAGGTATCTGAAATTTATACTTTAGGTCTTGACCTGATTCTCACATTGATTCTGGAGCCCAAAGTGGGGAAAACCCAATAAACAGATGTAGGCCTAATAAGGGTTATTTCTGTTGCTTGATACACTTGCACCTGATACTCTTGGTGTTTTCTTATGGGTAGATCACGTTTGTTCACTTCTGCTTTTGGAAATTGACATCAAGTGGATTCAGATATCACTAAATAGACATCATCACCATGCCCTTTGCTTTTCCTGACCCTTTCTTCAATAGTCAAGTGTACTTTTCAAAAATGAAACAGATGATGAAACAGAGAAGACACTCCTCAGAATAAAAGTTCACATAATGTGTCTATCAGCGCTGTTACCTCACAGTTTACAGGGAGATATGTTGAAACAGCAGCGTCAGCAGTGCACTAAATGAAAGTGTCTGAGGCTAATTCATCGTTTAGAAAATTATATAAATAAAACTAAAGATTTATATGTTCTTTACTACTTTTATTCTTTTCCCTTATGCTACCATCTCCTTCCCCTGTTAGTACTGCCCCTGGGAACTGTTTTTCTATCCCCTGAGGATCATTTCTTGGGGTGGTCCCTGCCCGCCCCTCTACTTCTCATTGTTTTGGTTTCACTGTGGTATTTCTGGTGACACTGCAGGACTTCAAAGTGGCCCTCATTCTGTATCATTTATCAACTTTTCTTACCAATTCAGTGTCACTTTGAAGTCTTACTGAGCAGCTGGCCACAGCACAGCAGGCCTAAAACAAGACAGAACTAGCAAGATCAGGAGTGAATAACTGGAAAACAGTGTCCAGTGTGAATAGCTCAGAAGCAATGTAATGACAGCACTATTATGTACATGTTCAATTGCCTCTAGGAGAAGCAGAATATTTTATATCTATCTATATCTATCTATTTATATATATATATAACTATATATATGCACTGTACACATATCCAACAGATTTAGGGGGCATTTAGTATTAAATCATAGGATGTTTGAACATTGAAACAAACCAGAGATGAACAATACAATATGTGGAAATTGAATGACAGAGAAGGAAGTAGTTCATCCAATGCTACTCATCAGATTAGAGATATAGAAGGACATAGTTTTGTTTCACTCAGTTTCAAATAAGTTCCTATTCCATTTTTTAGGATAATGCTGATATACATGTATGATTTTTAGTAATAGCTATAAAGTTTTAAAAAATCACCTGTTGTTAAACTGTCATTTTTTTTCTTTTTATTTACTATATTCTTAATGTTTGATACCAAAATCTTTTTTGTTGTTAAGATCTATACATTTTCAACTGGATGTTCTTCCAAAGTATTTCTATCCCAGTAAAACCTGAATTGAAATTCAGTCTCCAAATCATCTGTAAAATAAGTTTTTGCTTTCTCTCTTTTTCAAATTCTCTTTCTCCTACAAAATATATTTTCTCTAAATTTTGTTGTTATCTATTTGTTTATTTTTTCCTTCTGGTCTTTCAGCTTAGATTTGTTTCTCAGGTAAAGGAAAATCACTAATTGTTCACTTAGTTGAGAATGAAATACTGAAAAACTATTTGGAAATCCTGAATGCAGGCACAGCACATGAAATGTGAACTGCAACTTTGGCTCCTGTGACTGGACCATTTCAAATATCTCTTCTTGCAATGGTTAGATTTTGAGAAGCAAAATTCCTAATTATATACCTTGAATAGTGGCTTCCCTGGTGGCTCAGAGGATAAAGTGCCTGCCTGCAATGCAGGAGACCCAGGTTCAATTCCTGGGTCAGAAATATCTCCTGGAAAAGGAAATGGCAACCCACTCCAGATTGTTGCCTGGAGAATCCCATGGACAGAGGAGCCTGGTGGGCTACAGTCCACGGGGTCACAAAGAGTTGGACATGACTGAGTGACTTCACTCATACTTTGAATAATAAACTTGTCTGTTAACATTCTAGACATGGCTGAAAGCATAATGGTTAGAAATCACAAAACTCAGCATGGAAATGTTCTCTTTATTACCCTCTTTTGAGTATGTTATGTCAGCCCTACACTGGGCCTAGTGTCCTTCAATCCATATTCCCTCTGTTAACTGCTCCAATCTACCATCACTGTGGAGGAGCCTTGGTAGTCTGAAAACGAGCTTGTAATTAACTCCCTGGTTTTAAGCATCAAATTCAGTCCTCCTTCAGTGATTCATTTTGCCACCAATCTATATCTATTTGGGTGGCTGTGCAAACATATCACTTTCCTTTCTGATACTTTCTCACTATTGGTAAGTCAGGTATTCTTTACTCATCTGTATTTACTTATGAAAATTTTATTTTAATGCTTTTTATTCTCCAAATGTGTAGATTTTTCTTGTCTTATTTCCCATTTTCTGGAGTGCTCTGAGTGAGCCTTTCATGTATCCAATCTTTCATCTTTAAATTAATGACTAAGCTCTTTTTTAGATACTTTTGTATTGTTACTAGTGTTTATAAAGTCAATAGGGAAGAACTCGATCTTTGCCTTTTCTGTCACTTAAAATAAGTGCTTTGTGGAACAAATATATGAGAGTAATCCACTCTGACAAAATCAAGCCAAACAATCCCCAATTTTTAATTTATCTAGGTGGTTAGACTTCTTCCTTCTTTATCATGTTTACCCATCCCTCATTCAAGAAAAGTAGGATGACTTTCTCAATAGAAGGACCTAACTTTATTTAGTTAAGGATAAGTTAGCAAATGCCCTTCCATGTTAGAAGATGTTAGTTAGACAAACAACTTCAAAATCAATTACGCTTTTCATTCTTATGAGTTAGTAGCATTTCAAAGCCATCAAAATAGAAATAGAAGAGGCAACATATGCATTAGGTTGGTGCAAAAGTAATTTTGGTTTTACATTGTTGAAATATTTCATTAGATATTGGAATGCATTCTTAAACAAATGTGGTTTGTTATACATCATTTTAATTCACATTTCTTCCTTTATGTTTTTTGCTAATGAATCATTACTTGCTGCTTAATTTATATGTATTTTAGACTATGGAAATGATATTAGACAAAATGAAAATTTGAGTGATTTTCCTATTTGAGTTCAAAGTGGGTCATACAGCAGTGGAGACTACTCACAAAATCAACAATGCATTTGGCTCAGGAACTGCTAATGGAATGTGGTGATTCAAGATTTTCAAAAGATACTAGAGCCTTGAAGATGATAAGCACAGTGACTGGCCATTGGAAGTTGATAACCACCAACTAAGAGGATCACTGAAGTTGATCCTCTTACAACTATCCAAGAAATTGCCCAAGAATTCAACATTAACCATTCTATGGTTGTTTGGCATTTGAAGCAAATTGAAAAGATTAAAAAGTTCAATAAGTGGACACCTCATGAGCTGACCATCAGTCAAAAAAATTGCCATTTTCAAGTGTTATCTTCTCTTATTCTATGCAACAACAATGATTCATTTCTTGATCAGATTGTGACATGCAATAAAAAGTTTATTTTATACAACAACCAGTGGCTACCATCTCAGTGGTTGGACTACGAAGAAGCTGCAAAGCACTTTCCAAAGCCAAATTCTCTCTCTCTCACACACACACACAAAGGATCATGGTCACTGTTGTGTTGTCTGATACCAGTCTCATATGCTATAGCTTTCTGAATCCTGGCAAATTCATTAAATCTGAAAAGTATGCTCAGCAAATCAATGAAATGCACAAAACCCACAATGCCTGCAGCTGGTATCAGTCCATAGAAAGGGTCTAATTCTTTTCTGCAACAACACCTGACCACACGTCGTACAACCAATGCTTCAAATGTTGAATGAATTGGGATCAAAGTTTTGCCTCATCTGCCATTTTCACCTGACCTTTCACCAACTGACTCCACTTCCTCATGCAGCTCAACAACTTTTGCAGGGAAAATTCTTCAACAGCCAGTAGGACACAGAAAATGCTTTCCAAGGGTTAGTGGAATCCCAGAGTACAGATTTTTATGCTACAGGAATAAATTTATTTCTTGTTTGCAAAAATATGTTGATTGTAATGGTTCCTATTTTAATTAATGAAGATGTTTGAGCCTAGTTATAATGATTAAAAATTCACAGCCCAAAACCGTGATTATTTTCACACTAACCTAGTATGTCACACATCAAAAGACCTTTCTGAATTACGGTCTTAATGTAGCACAGTGAAAAGATTTCATGAAGCCAAAGGAATTCAGTGTAAACTTGAGGGGCTAGGATTTGAGGTAACAGTGGTCCAAGGAAAAGGCAAAGTGAAAGTGAAAGTGAAGTCGCTCAGCCGTGTCCAACTCTGTGCCACCCGTGGACTGTAGCCCACCAAGCTCCTCCATCCATGGGATTCTCCAGGCAAGAGTACTGGAGTGGGTTGCCATTTAAGGGCTCTCTAATTAGAACCATATTGACACGTTAAGATGAACAATTATCAGAAGCAAGTTGATCAGTCTGTGAATTAGTATAGTCAGCTTACTTATAACTGGAAAAATCACTTGCTATCCTGTAAGAGCACACACAGTCAGGAATAGCTGGCAACAGTACTGAGTTGTATAGAATTTCTCCTCAAAGCTTGTATTCTTCTCAAACCCTAGAATGTAACCTTATTTGCAAATAAGGTTGTTGTAGTTAAGATGAGGTCATAAAGGAGTAGGGTTGGCCCTTAATCCAATATGATATATCTCCTAATAAGAAAAGGCCTATACAGACAGAGACACAGAAAAAAATACCATGTGATGACAGAGGCAAAGATGGGACTGATGCATTCTAGAAATTAAAGGAAGAAAAACATAACAATCAAGAGAGCAAGAAGAAAGCTACTTGTGAATGCAATCAGTTCAAGAGAAGCCAAGTATACTTTATGGAACAATTGTATGCCCTCAAGAAAATTAACCAAACATAAATTCTGTGGCTCCATAAATAACAATAATAATAATATGAAAATTACTCTTACTATATTTTCTATAATGTACTAAATGCATTTACATATATTATCACATCTCATTGTATCAGCTACCCTAACTATAAATATTTTTATTTTATAGATGAAGAGGCTGAGGCTCAAAATGAGTATCTCCTCATCATTTTAGTAGGTGAGCCTAGGTAATCATGGACTCTACAAGCCCATGATTTTAATCAACACACCAGCTTTCCCCACTGAAAGCTGAGGGAAGCTGATGTGGCAAAAAGAAAAACAAAAACAGAAACAAAATACCACAAAACAGACAGATTTAATTGATATAAGAAAAGCTTGTTAAAAAGAGGTTTAGAGAAATAAAAGTATGTATTAGAATCTATTAATAAAGCATTAATTTTAAAGAAAAATGTAAATAGTAAATAAAAAATAGCAAATCAAAACATATTGGAGTATAATATTGAGAAACTATTCCAAAAGATGAAGGAAAAAGAAATACACGTATCACAAGGCCAATGTTTCAGATTGGCCATGTGCCAGACTAAGTTTGAATCTTAGTTTTGCCATTTAAGTTTTTTATTGATTTGTTTTTCTAGTGTGCTTTTTAAAAATTTATTTTATTGAAGGCCAATTGCTTTACAGTATTGTGGTGCTTTTTGCCATACATCAACATGAATCAGCCATGGGTGTAAATGTGTAACCCCCATCCTGAACCTCCCTCTCATCTCCCTACCTACCTACCCCATCCCTCTGGATTGTCCCAGAGCCCTGACTTTTGAGTGCCCTGCTTCATGCATCGAACTTGCATTGGTCATCTATTTTCACATTTAGTAATATACATGTTTCAATGCTATTCTCTCAAATTGTCCCACCTTCGCCTTCTCACACATAGTCCAAACGTCTGTTTTTTACATCTGTGTTTCTTTTGCTGTCTTGAATATAGGGTCGTCATTACCATCTTTCTAAATTCCATATATATGCATTAATATACTGTATTGGTTTTCTCTTTCTAACTTCACTCTGGTAATAGGCTCCAGTTTCATCCAGCTCATTAGAACTGGCTCAGATGCATTCTTTTTATAGCTGAGTAATATTCCATTGTGTGTGTGTACCACAACTTCCTTATCCATTCATCTGCTGTTGGACATCCAGGTTGTTTCCATGTTCTATCTATTGTGAACAGTGCTGCAGTGAACACTGGGGTACATGTGTCTCTCGATTTTGGTTTCCTTGGTGTGTATGCCCAGCAGTAATTATGATTGCTGGGTCATATAGCACTTCTATTTCCAGATTTTGTAAGAAATCTTTACACTGTTTTCTCCATGATGGCTGTACTAGTTTGCATTGCCACCAACAGTATAAGAGGGTTTCCTTTTCTCCACACCCTCTCCAGCATTTATTGTTGTAAATTTTTTGATAGTTTTGCCATTTAAGTTTTAAATAACCTCTTTGTGTCCCAGTTATCTGTAAAAGTGGAGATGAAATTGCATTTCATTTGCATTAAGTACTTAGTACAATTTACATTAAGTATTTAAGTGAGTTGATATTTATCAGATGGAGCAAATACTGTAAATGATGGTTTTGTTTTTATTAACAAAATTATTGCTACTAAAAATACATTTGAGAAAGCAAGGGGAAAATTAAATCATGTTGGATGGTGAATAAGAGATTGACAATGGAGGGATATATATGGTAAAGGGATTATTTTAAAGAATAACAACAAATGAAAGTAAATAAATAGTAGTATATTAGCTATTATAATAGATAGTAATATATTCACTTACATATACCAAGGAATCATTATGTGCAAGGCATTATGTTAGTTTCTTTCCAAATATTATTTTATTCTAACCTTCAAATTATTCCATTAAAAGAACTTTATAGCATTAACAGATAAGTAAATTAAAGCCTAAAGATTTTATACAGCTAAAATAATATTTCATAGCTATGAAGTGATGAAGCTCTAAAGACAGTCAGATTGACTCCATAGTCTCTACCTTCTATGTCAACACAGGCAAGTAGAATTTTCTCAATAATAAGAATATTATTCTACTCCATACAATCTAAATGTGTCAAATGTGATATGACTGGAAAACTGAATTTTTATTTTAATTTAATTCAATTATTTAAAGTTGAATTAAGAACTTTAAATTGGTTTTGGTTATGGTTTCTGACAACTATATTAGAGAGCCACCTTTTACAGACATGTAAAGCAAAAGTGCTACTATTTTGCAGACAAAACTTATGAACATATGCCAATACAAAGATATATCCTAAAACGTTGAATCTCAAGATGAAGTATAGAATCTACCATGTATTACTTTCTGTAACTTTTTATTCATGTACACATAAATTAATTTGTTCTGACAAGAATCATAATATTAAATGGCAAAAATATCTTACTAATGGAATAAAGTCATAAACTACAAAGTATGTACACAAATTTGAGAGACAATATATATTAATATATATTTCATTTAGAGGATGAGTTTATTTGAATAATCCCATCTATGGTTGCAAGCTACAGTGTTAAATACTAATGAATGAAGTGAATGAGAAAAGAGCAGCATTTTTATCAAGAATATTTTAAACATCTCCTAAGGATCATAAATTTACTTGAGTAAATTTCTACATCAGAACATTCAATCACAATTTTGTCAATTCTCCCTAAATTTATCTGTGAATTCAAATGCAATGCCAATAAAATTACATTGGCTAAACAACACAAAATGAGTTAAAATGAAAAAGAAGGAAGCTCAACAATTATTAAAGCATATATAACACAAGAAAAGTCTACACTTTTAAAAATCTTATCATAAAGGTATCTTATACACTCAACAGAAAGGACATGATAGAAAAAGTGTGCTAGAAACATAAAAAATAAAATTAAAAATAATTTACAAACATCTGATCAAAAGGTTGATATAACTTTCATTTTGAAAAGTTTTTTCTTAAAGTTTGAAGAGTGACCATCCTTGTTCTTCCAGATTTTGGAAGATTATATTAAGAGTTAGTAGCTGATTAGTTATAGTATTGGTGGTTCTGGTTTTCTATGTGAATAAGTTATTTGCACATAAACTTAATATGTTTTGCAAGTGAACTGAAGATGAATCTATGTAATTGTATGGCACCTTAAGAGCTTGTCCAAGTAATTCCAGTCTACATTCTTTCAAGGAAAGTTTAGAGGAGGCAGTAATAACCTTATCTGGATAAATTATCAAAAGCCATGGTACTCATATAATAATTGGAGAAGACTAAGATGAAAAAGAAAAAAAAATGTTGTTTTGCTCCTTTCTTACACATTTAAAGGGAGAGAAAAAAGTATATCAAGTCAGTTGCTTTCTGGAAACAGAGTTGTTCTACCTAATATTGATTAGCCATGGAAGGATTTCCGATACTGTCATAGTCCATAGTTTCATAGAGACTTTAATGGAAAAAATAATTTAGATAAAAATTATTACTGTCAAATGAGGTAGCTGGATAACATTTTTAATACTCTGAAAAATGTGTTTAAGCTTCATGAGGACAAATTTTGTTTTATCGCCACTGTGTCTTCAGCCCTATTGTCTGGCCTACATTTACTGCAAAAAAAAAAAAAAAAAGGAAAAAGAGAGATTTAAGTGATGAATTAATTGAAGTTCAAGTAAATATTTTAACTTTCTGTCCAGTTTTGACAGGCAAAATTTTCTTTACCTATAATCACCAGTCTACTTTTGAATTAGGAGACAAATATTACACAATTTAACCAAAACATTTGTATTTCCTTCTTTCAAATGTACTTATTGATCAAACCTGCATTTGAGTTTGGGTTTTGAAAAATAAGGCCAGCATAGATTGCAAAAGAAAGGAGACAAAATATATAGAAAGGAAGTTAGGAATAAAATAGTAAGCAAAGAACACAGGGCTCACAGAGCAAACTACAATTAGAGAACATAAGTTACATTAAAGTAGAACAAGAGTGTATCCTCACATTCTTTGTCTTCTACTTCACTGGCACACTTCAACATTTTAATTTCAAATGTTTTTACCCAGTAGACTAACCATTCTTAGTTGTTTTATTTGAAAATAATGGAGATAACATAGGTCAATTCTGTTATAGTATATTCAATTACATTCAATTTATATGACTTTTTCTTATTCTTCTCTGCTACCCTAAATATTGTTTGCTTGTTTTTTGTTTTTGTTTTTGTTTTTTGTCTTTTCCAGTTTACATAAAGGAAAATGAGGTGTTTTGAAAATGTGTTTTCAGATTTTGTGAGAAAAATATGCCTTTCCTTGGGTGTGTTCCAATGCCAAATTTACATCTGGCTGGTGAGAAAGACTCTGTGAATGTGTGTGTGTGTGTGTGTGTGTGTGTGTGTGTGTGTGTGTATGCACACATGCACATGCACTCTTGTGTGTTCATTTTCCTGCTCTCAGAACTGAGGTTCATAAAAATTGATGATTTTTAGAAGATGGAGTGATAAAATATTGCAAAGATATTTTAATAAATACTTTCCAATAAACTTTATTGTCATTTCTTATAAGAAAAAAAAAGGTCAGTTGAGAGAAGATCTCTATTTTAAGAGAAAACTATGAAAACTATACAGATTTTTATTGCTAAGTGCATACTAAAATCATTGTGCTTTGCTTATGTTTGAATGAAATACCATCACACCGAATAAGTTAATTGTAAGGAGCATTTAAATTATTCTCTATATTTCTCCTGGAAGGTATATGTAGATCAATTTAGGGATAGTCTATGAGGGGCGATAATTATTAGTAAGCTTCCCAGATGTATTATCTCTTAATGACAATTATAATAGGATGGAAAAATTATAGGTGAATGATATAGTGATTCACAATTTTGAAAATTTATATACTCCACTTATTGTTGTAGTTCAGTCATTTTTCTTTTTAAACTGGTAATTTAATTCTTTAATTATGAAAACTTTCCCACTTAATTTTTTTAAATTAATTTTTATTTTTTAGTTTGTTTTGCTTTACAATACTGTATTCGTTTTGCTATACATTGACATGAATCAGCCATGAGTGTACATGAACTCCCAATCCCGAACCCCACCTCCCCCCTCCTGCCCCACACCATCTTCTGGATTATCCCCATTGATCAGTCCCGAGCATCCTGCATCCTGCATCGAACCTAGACTGGCGACTCATTTCACTTATGATATCATACATGTTACACTGCCAGTCTGCCAAATCATCCCACCCTCTCCCTCTCCCACTGAGTCCAAAAGGCTGTTCTATACATCTGTGTCTCTTTTGCTGTCTTGCATACAGGGTTATCATTACCATCTTTCTAAATTCCATATATATGTGTAAGTATACTGTATTGGTGTTTTTCTTTCTGGCTTACTTCACTCTGTATAATTGACTCCAGCTTCATCCACCTCATTAGAACTGATTCAAATGTATTCTTTTTAATGGCTGAGTAATACTCCATTGTGTATATGTACCACAGCTTTCTTATCCATTCATCTGCTGATGGACTTCTAGGTTGTTTCCATGTCCTGGCTATTATAAACAGTGCCGCAATGAACATTGGGGTACACGTGTCTCTTTCAATTCTGGTTTCCTCGGTGTGTATGCCCAGCAGTGGGATCGCTGGATCATAAGGCAGTTCTGTTTGCAATTTTTTGAGGAATCTCCACACTGTTCTCCATAGTGGCTGTACTAATTTGCATTCCCACCAACAGTGTAAGAGGGTTCCCTTTTCTCCACACCCTCTCCAGCATTTATTGCTTGTTGACTTTTGGATCGCAGCCATTCTGACTGGTGTGAAATGGTACCTCATTGTGGTTTTGATTTGCATTTCTCTGATAATGAGTGATGTTGAGCATCTTTTCATGTGTTTGTTAGCCATTCGTATGTCTTCTTTGGAGAAGTGTCTATTTAGTTCTTTGGCCCATTTTTTGATTGGGTCATTTATTTTTCTGGAGTTGAGCTGCATAAGCTGCTTGTATATTTTTGAGATTAGTTGCTTGTCAGTTGCTTCATTTGTTATTATTTTCTCCCATTCAGAAGGCTGTCTTTTCACCCTGTTTATAGTTTCCTTTGTTGTGCAGAAGCTTTTAATTTTAATTAGATCCCATTTGTTTATTTTTGCTTTTATTTCCAGTATTCTGGGAGGTGGATCATAGAGGATCCTGCTGTGATTTATGTCAGAGAGTGTTTTGCCTATGTTCTCCTCTAGGAGTTTTATAGTTTCTTGTCTTACTTTTAGATCTTTAATCCATTTTGAGTCATTTCTGACTCCTTGCAATGCTATGGCTGAAGCACACCATGTTTCCCTGTCCTTCAGTATCTCCCAGAGCTTGCTCAAACTCATGTCCATTGAGTTCGTGATGCAATCCAACCACCTTGCCCTCTGTCATTCCCTTCTACTCCTATCTTCAATCTTTTCCAGCATCAGTCTTTTCCAATGAGTCAGCTCTTCCCATGAAGTGGCCAGAGTATTAAAGTTTCAGTTTCAACATCAGTCCTTCCAATGAATATTCAGAGTTGATTTCCTTAACGATTGATTGATTTGATCTCCTTTTAGTCTAGTCCAGTTCAGTTCAGTTGCTCAGTCAAGTCCGACTCCTTGTGACCCCATGGACTGCAGCACACCAGGCCTCCCTGTCCATCACCGACTCCTGGAGCTTACACAAAGTCATGTCCATCAAGTCAATGGCCATCCAACCATCTCATCCTCTGTCATCCTCTTCTCCTCCCACATTCAATCTTTCTCAGCATCAAGGTCTTTTCCAATGAGTTAGCTCTTTGCATCACATGGCCAAAGTATCAGAGTTTCAGCTTCAACATCAGTCCTTCCAAGAATATTCAGAACTGATTTCCTTTAGGATGAACTGGTTGGATCTCCTTGTATTCAAGGGATGTTCAAAAGTCTTCTCCAACACCACAGTTCAAAAGCATCAATTCTTCAGCCCTCAGCTTTCTTTATGGTCCAAATCTTACATCCATACATGACTACTGCAAAAACCATAGCCTTGACTAGACATATCTTTGACAGCAAGTAATGTCTCTGCTTCTTAATATGCTGTCTAGGTTGGTCATAACTTTTCTTCCATGGAGTAAGCATCTTTTAATTTCTTGGCTACAGTCACCATCTGCAGTGATTTTGGAGCCACAGAAAATAAAGTCTTCCACTGCTTCCACTGTTTCCCCATCTATTTGCCATGAAGTGATGAGACTGGATGCCATGATCTTAGTTTTCTGAATGTTGATCTTTAAGCCAACTTTTTCCACTCTCCTCTTTCACTTTCATCAAGAGGCTCTTTAGTTCTTCTTCACTTTCTGCCATAAGGGTGGTGTCATCTGCATATCTGAGGTTATTGATGTTTCTCCCAGCAATCTTGATTCCAGCTTGTGCTTCATCCAGTCTAGTGTTTCTCATGATGTGCTATGCATATAAGTTAAATAAGCAGGGCAACAATATACAGCCTTGATATACTCCTTTTCCTATTTGGAGCCAGTATGTTGTTCCATGGCCACTTCTAACTGTTGGTTTCTGCATACAGATTTCTCAAGAGGCAGGTCATGTGGTCCGGTATGCCCATCTCTTGAAAAATTTTCCACAGTTTGTTGACATAATCAAAGGCTTTAGCATAGTCAATGAAACAGAAGCAGATATTTTTCTGGAATTATCTTTCTTTTTATATGATTCAATGGATATTGACAATTTGATCTTTGGTTCCTCTACCTTTTCTAAATTCAAGTTTGTACATTTGGAATTTCTTGGTTCATGTACTGTTGAAGCTGATCTTGGAGGATTTTGAGCATGAACTTGCTAGCATGTGAAATGAGTTATTAGAAAATATTGGTTATATTCTCTGTTAACAATATGTTCTTTTAGCTTATTATAAACCTAATCATTTGTATCTCTTAATCCCTTACCCTTTTAATGACCCTGCTCCTTCCCTCACACCATTAGTAACAGCTAGTTTATTCTCTATATCTACGTGTGCTTCTTTTCTGTTATATTCACTATTTTGTTGTATTTTTAGATCCACATATAAGTAATACCATACAGTATTTGTCTTTATGTGTCTGACTTATTTCACTTAGCATGTATGTGTTAGTCACTCAGTCATGTCCAACTCTTTGTGACCACTGCCCCCTCCCCTGGCCAGGCTTCTCTGTCCTTGGAATTCTCCAGGCAAAAATACTGGAGTGGATTGTCATTCCCTTCCTCAGAGGATCTTCCCTACCCAGGGATCAAACCCTGGTCTCCTGCATCACAGGCAGATTCTTTACTGTTTGAGTTACAGGGAAGTCCTTAATGATAAGTTCTTTATCACTTAGCATAATACCTTCCAAATCCATCCATGTTGCTTCAGATGACAAAAGTTCATCCTTTTGATGACTATGTACCATACCATTGCACTTCCCTGGTAGCTCAACTGGTAAAGAATCCACCTGCAAGGCAGGAGACCTTGGTTCAATTCCTGGGTTGGAAAGTTCCCCTAGAGAAGAGATAGGCTACCCACTCTAGTATTCTTGGGCTTCCATGGTGGCTCAGATGGTAAAGTATCTGTCTTCGGTGTGGGAGACCTGGGTTCAATCTCTGGGTTGGGGAGATCCCCTGGAGGAGAGCATGGTCATCCACACCAGTATTCTTGCCCGGAGAATCCCCATGGACAGAGGAGCCTGGCAGGCTACAGCCCATAGGGTCCCTAGAGTTGGACAGGACTGAGTGACTAAGCACAGCACAGCACTTTATTCCATTGTGTGTGTGTGTGTGTGTGTGTGTGTGTGTGTCCCATTTTTCTGTTAAAGGACACTTACGTTGCTTCCATGTTTTGTCTTGGCAATTGTAAATAATGTTACTATAAACACTCAGATGCATGCATCTTTTCAATTGCTTGGGTTTTTTTGTTTTGTTTTGTTTTTAATACATACATAGGAGTGGAATTGCTCGATCATACAGTTGTTCTGTTTTAGTTTTCTGTGGAACCTCCATAATGTTTTCCACAGTGACTGCATCAGTTTATATTCGCACCTACAGAGTAAAGGGGTTTTCATGGAATCAGTTTACTTGACTAAAATCAAGGTGTTAGGACTGTATTCCTTCTGTAGGCTGGAGGGAAGACTTTATTTCCTGGGTTTTTCAGTTTCTAGAGTCTTGCTTCTTCCCTTGGCTTCCAGTCCCACATCATTCCTCAGTTCAGTTCAGTTGAGTTCAGTCGCTCAGTCGTGTCCGACTCTTTGTGACCCCATGAATTGCAGCACGCCAGGCCTCCCTGTCCATCACCAACTCTTGGAGTTCACTCAGACTCACATCCATTGAGTCCTTGATGCGATCCAGCCATCTCATCCTCGGTCGTCCCCTTCTCTTCCTGCCCCCAGTCCCTCCCAGCATCAGGGTCTTTTCCAATGAGTCAACTTTTCGCATGAGGTGGCCAGAGCACTGGAGTTTCAGCTTTACCATCATTCCTTCCAAAGAAATCCCAGGGTTGATCTCCTTCAGAATGGACTGGTTGGATCTCCTTGCAGTCCAAGGGACTCTCAAGAGTCTTCTCCAACACCACAGTTCAAAAGCATCAATTCTTCTGCGCTCAGCCTTCTTCACAGTCCAACTCTCACATCCATACATGACCACAGGAAAAACCATAGCTTTGACTGGACAGACCTTAGTCGGCAAAGTAATGTCTCTGCTTTTGAATATACTATCTAGGTTGGTCATAACTTTTCTTCCAAGGAATAAGCGTCTTTTACTTTCATGGCTGCAGTCACCATCTGCAGTGATTTTGGAGCCCCCCAAAATAAAGTCTGACACTGTTTCCCCTGTTTCCCCATCTATTTCCCATGAAGTGATGGGACCAGAGGCCATGATCTTCGTTTTCTGAATGTTGAGCTTTAAGCCAACTTTTTCACTCTCCTCTTTCACTTTCATCCAGAAGCTTTTTAGCTCCTCTTCACTTTCTGCCATAAGGGTGGTGTCATCTGCATATCTGAGGTGATTGATATTTCTCCCAGCAATCTTGATTCCAGCTTGTGTTTCTTCCAGTCCGGCGTTTCTCATGATGTACTCTGCATATAAGTTAAATAAGCTTAAGCACAGGCAGCGGAGGCACCAGGCGCGCTTAAGCGTGGCCAGAGCTACCCCACGTCTGAGGTCAGGGGCAGCAGCGTAGAGTGCCAGGCTGTGACGGCGCAGGAACGGCGGAGAGGAGCTACATCATTCCTACCTCTGCTTTTATCATCTCATATGCCTCCTTCATATAAGAACTCTCCTGATTATATCAGGCCATTTTGGATAGTCAAGATAATATTATCATTTCAGTATCCTTGAATTACTTACACGGACAAAGCCTCTTTTGCCTTGGGTATACCTTGCAGGGATCTTTATTTTACCAAACACAATAGTTTCTGCATAACATTTTAACTTGACTATGTGAATCACAAAGGGTATTCTGAAAACATAAAGTTTATAAAATGAACAAGTAAAAACAGTTTATTCTTCTATTGCTCTTGTCTAAGTCCTTTGCAGATTGATATCCAAGATAAAGGAAGTAGCAAAATATCTGTGGTGCGCTCCTGGCCCAGCCAGTCACACAGTATGTACTCAGTTTTAAAGTTTATTTGATAGGATATGGCATCTCTTTCTTTCATGGAAAACATCAGAATAAGTTTGAAAAATATGTTGCTGTGTGCAAAGGATGGAGTAACAGATACCATAAGGATCTATGAATCTTTGAGTTTCTTTACTTTACTTCCCTAACCATTATGTATTAAACCTGCAGCTTGTCTGGCAGATGAATAAAAATTTTTCTGAATTATAAAGAATATTTTGTTGCTATAGCATCTGAAGATTCTGAGGATGAGAGATAAAACTGACTTTAAAAATGTAAGTCTTAAAGAAAGTGTATTTTTTCTCCTTATTTCCTTTTGCTTTAATATAAGATTACATAAGCTTAAATTCACTTCAGAATTTCAGACACAGTGAAAGCTGTCTGAAACTTCCATTACAGAAACATATTTTACATTTCAAAAAAATGGTTTAAAAGTATAATCTGGGCATGTGTATTTGTGCATGGATATAGCTTCAATATTAAACTTTGCCATGAATGATTCTTTCCAACTACACAAAGATCATTATGATATCATTCTGGTTCATCTGATGAGAAAAAAACATACAGTTTAAAATATAAAGAGCTAAAATGAGCACTTGCTACAGATTTTAGAGGATTAGAAGCAAAATATTCCACCTAAGAGGAACAATGTATCAATCAGAATATTTCGTAGATAACCTTTTCAAGAATCTTCAATCCCAAAGTTAAAGTGATTTACAAGTAATAAAAAGAAAGAAATTGGTTGATTAAAATAGTATAAAATAGAGTTTAATGAATGGCTTGAGGACTTAGAGTAAATACAATTGCATAAAAATTTAAAACAACAATTATATTTAATGTTTAGATATGGGGTTAGCCTTAGCTAATTGAAAGTTTGTAATACCAGTCATAGCAAGTGAAATACACAAGTGTTAATTGATCTTATACAATATGTATGAATGCATAAAGGAGACTGTCTATAATGTTTAAGACAATTTAGAATCTAATTTGATGATATCATATTATTTTTAATAAAAGTTTAAATTTTGCTAAAAAAGACATGTGAATTTAGAAAGAGAAGAACGGGAAATTCAGAACAAGACAACATGCTTTACATTGAGTAATGAAATGGAATCAGTGATAAAAGCTATCTGATTTATGGAAATTTATTTGCCATTATATATTAAATTTCACATGTTTCAAGAAGTTATTTATATCTAGATGAATGTATAGATCATATTCCACTTACTTTTTAAAATTGTTTCAATGATATAGTACTATAATCAATATTCTTTAGAATTGTACCTTTTTTTTTTGAAATCCAATAATTTACTTCCAAACTATATGAACAGCTAAGAAAAAAGATAAAATAGATTGGTTTCTATTGGGCAAAATAAGCCACACAATATCATTGATTTTAAATAATAAGTGTCCATTCAGTAGCCTCATATGTTGATTGGGTGCAAGAAGCTGTAGGTCATATCTGATGTACAAGAGGATTCTCCGAAATAGGGCTGATTTACACCTTTTTCCTCTTCCTCTTGGGATCACTGGACTAAGCTGGGCACATTCAGTGCATATTAATTACAGAGCAGAGGTAAGCAATTCCAACTAAAAAGTACATTTTAAACTTCTGCTTGAATTTTTCATCTTTTAAAACGTTGTTGTCCAAAGTAAGTCAATTTCTGGGTCATATGGTAATTTTATGTTTAATATTCTTTGACATTGCTAATATGTTTTCCAAAGTAGTTGTGAACCTTTATAATCCCACTTGTGTATGAGGGTTCATTTTCCACATCCTTGTCAGAACTTGTTATAATCTGTCTTTTTAATCATAGACATCCCAGCAGAATTTACCAATCAAGCCATTTGGACTTTGATTATTTTTTATAAGATGTATTACTAATTCAAGCTCTTTAGTTATTATGTATCAATTCAGATGTTATATTTATTATTGAGTCAGTTTCAGTAGTTTGTGTCTCTCTAGGCATTTGTACATTTCACTTGGGGTTTACTGACATTTTGGTATGTGTTTGTTATTTGTAGTCCTTTCTATTACTTATTGAAATAAAGTGAAAGTGTTAGTTGCTGTCATGTCCAACCCTTTGCAATCCCAAGGACTGTAGCTTGCCAGACTCCTCTGTCCATGGAATTCTCTGGGCAAGAATACTGGAGTGCATAGCAATTCCCTTCTCCAGGGCATCTTCCCAACCCAGGAACTGAACTGGGATCTCCTGCATTGCAGGCATTTACCAGCAATTTACCATTTGACCCATATGAATCTTTGCTTTTAGTAATTAGAATCCTTTTTTTTTTTTTTTGATTAGTCTACTTACGGGTTTAGTCATTTAAAAAAATCTTTTTTTAAGAACCTACTTTGTTTTGTTGATTTTCTCTATAGGTTTTCTGTTTTCCATGTCATTTATTTCCAATCTAATCTTTACTGTTTGCTTTCTTCTGTTTGCCTTGAATTTTGTTTCCTCTTTTTCTAGTGGCTTAAGGTGGAAGCTTAGGTTATTGATTTGTGATCTCTCTTATAGAGATGTAACTTTAAATTTTCCTCTAAGCACTGTTTTTACTGTATCCCATGTTTTGTTTTGTTGAGTTTTCATTGATTAATGTCAAAGTATTCAATATTTTGTATTTCCCTTTGTAATTTTTTAGCCCTATAATTATTTCAAGATGTGTTATATCCACATATTTGTGAATATCCTCACATTCCTTGCTTTTGTCCATGAGATTTCCCAGGCAAGAATGCCGGATCAGGTTGCCATTTCCTTCTCCAGGGGTTTTGAATCACAATTTTATTCAATTGGAGCTGGAAAATACACTTTGTATTATTTCGGTCATCTTAATTATATTGAGGCCTTTCTTATGGTCTAAAATAGGATCTGTCTTGGAGAATGTGTCCCATACTTTTGAGAAAAATGTGCATTCTGATCATCATGCTTAGGGTGATTCCTATTAGCTCTGATCATTTCAAATCTTCTATTTTTTGTTGATCTTCCCAGTTGATCTGTCCATAGTGAAAGTGAAATATTTGAATATTTAAATAATATTATTTAGTTGTCTCTTTTTCCCTTCCATACTTTCAGTTTTATCTTCATGTATTTTGGAGTCTTGGTGGTAAGTATGTTTATACTTACTTACATATTGTATAACACAGGTAAGTAAATAAAAATGTATTTTTTTTTCTATCTTCTTGATATACCGAAGTTTTTACTGTAAAAATGCCTTGCTTTGTTCCTATGAATAATTTTTGTTTTTTTTTTTAAAGGCTATTTTTCTGTGCTATTAGTTTGGCTACTTTTTTCTTTGCTATCTATCTGCATGTTATTTGATATTCTTGTTTTCAGTCTTTCGGTGTCTTTAAAATTAAATCTGTATTTTGTAGACAGTGTATTGTTGAATTGAGTATGATTGTTTAAAAAAAAATTATCTTGCCAAAAAATTTCTGTCTTTTAACTGGAGTGTTTCATTCATTTGTGTTTAATGTAAATACTGATAAAGTAATAATAAATTCCCTTGTCACTTATTATTAACCTTTTTGAGTTTTATTTCTTATTGGTTTCTCTGTGGATTACAGGCATTATAAATGTCTCTTTAATATTAATACCAACTTCATTCAATAGTATAAAGAAAATTAATTAAATATAGCTTCATTATCTTTTCTACATTTGTGCTATTGTTTTTATATAGATACAAATGACAGATAACCTATTGTTTATCCATGAACAAATATTTATGATTGCTTTATATAGTTGTAATTTATGTCAGATAGAAGGAGAGAAATAATTACAAAAAAAATGCATTTACACCTTTTATTTATATTTACCTGACTTCCCTGGTGGCTCAGCCAGTAAAGCATCTGCCTACAATGTGGGAGACCCTGGTTCAATCCCTGGGTTGGGAAGATCCTCTGGAGAAGGCAGTAGCAACCCACTCCAGTACTCTTGCCTGGAAAATCCCATGGATAGAGAAGCCTGGTAGGCTACAATCCATGGGGTCGCAAAGAGTCGGACATGACTGAGAGAGACACTTCACTTCACTAAACTATGGTGGAGGTAATGAAAATCATGGCTACCTATTAATGAAGATAATGGCTACCTAGTGAGCTACCTATACCAGTGTTGCTTTCTTCTTCATATAGATTCAATACTGTCTACTGTCCTTACATTTCAGCTGGGACTTTATTCAGTATTTTTTGTAGGGAAGAATACTTTGGTCACCTGATGCAAAGAACTGACTCATTTGAAAAGACCCTGATGCTGGGAAAGATTGAAGGCAGGAGGAGAAGGTGACAACAGAGGATGAAGTGGTTGGATGGCATCACCGACTCAACGGGCTTGAGTTTGCGTAAACTCTGGGAGTTGGTGATGGACAGGGAGGCCTGGTGTGCTGCTGTCCATGGAGTCACAAACAGACTGACACGACTGAGTGACTGAGCTGAATTGAACTGTAGGGAAGAACTGCTAGTGATACTTTTACTCAGTTTTCTCTATAACATCTCAACTTTTCACTATGTTTTTGAACATGTTGTCACTGGATATAGAAATTTTTGTTGATGTTCCTTTTTTTTTTTTTTTACCACTGTGAATATGTTATCCTACTACCTTCTGGCCTCTGTAGTTTGTGATGATAAATCAGCTCTCAATTTTATTGAGGATCCCTTCACACAATAATTCAGTTTGACTTTAATACTTCCAAGATTCTCTCTTTGATTATTGATTGTTTGTGATTTATCTGGTTGTGGATTAGTTTGAGTTTATCCTACCTTGGATTTGTTTGAATATTAGAATGTGCATATTCATGTTTTCATAAAATAGGGGGAGAGTTTCAACCACTTCTCTTCAAATACTCTTTCTGTCATTTTCTCTTTCTCTTCTGGTTCTGGGATTCTTGCTGAGTATATGTTGGTGGGCTCCCATGTGTCTCCTAGATTCTCTTTATTTAGTTAGTTATTTTTCTTTATGTTCCTCAGACTGGATAATCTCAATCTTTGAAACTTATCCTGTAAATTTTATATTCTTTGTTACAGTAGGCCATTGAAGTCTCTGTCTGCCTAGCTTAGCTGTCAGCTAATGATTGAAAAGATTTATATATATACAAATTTTAATTCTAAACATATATGTTTGGAATTAAAACCTACCATTTTTTAACCAATGACTCCATGTTTTGAGGGGCATGCTTTCAGCAATCATTTGGATAGTTTAAACCTCTGCATCATCTTTCCATTTCTGCTTATACAGATCCTCAAGGATAGCCTGAGGTGAGCACTTAGGACCTCAGTGCTCTTCTGAGCATACATACATGTCTGTGTATATATCCAGCTCTATGTGACTGTGGGCTTCTAAATCCATAAGAATATGTCAGATCCTTGAGTATTCCCTGTGGGGATCTCTTATTTCAACTTTTCCTGTTGTGAGTTCGGTTAGCTTGTTTTTGCCCCAATTATGCCTTAGGCCATTGGGGTATTTTGTTATTGTTACTGGTTGTTTTTGACAAGCATTCTAGGTGAAAAGACTGTCTGCCTTAAATAAGTCAGATCTAATATAACATCCTTATGTGTAGGATTTTTCAGTGAACTGCTAGTCAGATCAAATAATGGGTATTGTTTGGCAATAAATCTTTGAAACAGCTCAAACTCTCCTATGACCCTGCTGGGCTGTGGGTCTTTAACACAATTGAGGCTGTGGGTTTTAAGGCTACTGCAGAGCTAAGAAGGGAATGGTGGTAGTAAGGCAAGTTAACACCAACTTTGCTGTTCTTGAGTGAAAGCTGTTTTTCTTGAACACATGCTTTTGAAATTTATTTAAGAGTTCTGTTAATTTTTCTTAAAAATTGATTCTGACCATTTTTAACCAGTGGGTTTTTTTTTTTTTTTTTTATGTTTTCAAGAGGAATATGTTTGGAGGACTTTATTCAACCATTTTTGTACAGATAGATTTTAGGCTCTTATCTGGTAGCCTATTTGACCCATCTGTCTACTTTTTCAACCTGAACTGCATATCAATTTCATAATTGTATTGTGAAGCCAAAATTGCTTAACTAGCTTCTTGTTATTCAGATATTGGCTTAAGTATTGCACACACACAGAGTTCTTTCCCTACAAAGACATTTCAAATAAAATTTTATTATAATATTGTATGGGGCCAAACCTTAAAATAAGTGGAAATACAGATCACTGAAAAATAGCTATGCATTAGAATCAGTTCAGTTCAGTTGCTCAGTCATGTACGACTCTTTGCGACCCCATGAATCGCAGCGCGCCAGGCCTCCCTGTCCATCACCAACTCCCGGAGTTCACTCAGACTCACATCCATTGAGTCCGTGATGCCATCCAGCCATCTCATCCTTTGTTGTCCCCTTCTCCTCCTGCCCCCAATCCCTCCCAGCATCAGAGTCTGTTCCAATGAGTCAACTCTTTGCATGAGGTGACCAAAGTACTGCATTAGAATAAATGACAATAAAATACAGTATAAGTAGCTAGTATTTGTAAATAGATCTTAGAGTACATTTTGAAAACACTTTTATTTCTTTAATTCAGCTTCATAATTAACTCATGAGTTAGTTGTCTTCCTATTTTATATTAAATTGCAAAAGCTATGTAAGTTAGATTGTTAAAAATACCATTTAGTATGTGTTTAAAAAAAAAAGTGAACTTCAGTCCTTTGACCCAAAAATATGTGTAACTTCCATTACACCAGGCTACCACTCACAAAATTTTAGCATGATAATATATAAGAGATATAAGAGATAAGAGAAAGTCCAGATGTACAAGCTGGGTTTAGAGAAAACAGGAACCAGAGATCAAATTGCCAACATTTCTTGGATCATAGAGAAAGTAAAGGAATTCCAGAAAAACATCTACTTCTGCTTCATCGACTATGCTAAATACTTTGACTTTGTAGATAACAACAAACTGCAGAAAATCCTTAAGGGAATGGGAATACCAGACCACTTTACTTTTCTCCTGTGAAACCTGTATGAAGAAGAAGCAACAGTAAGAACTGAATGTGAAACAACTGACTGGTTCAAAACTGGGAAAGGAGTATACCTATATATACAGTATGTCAATACATACCTACAGCATACCATGTGCTATATATTGTACCTCTGTTTATTTAATTTCTATGTAGAGTACATCATGCAGAATGCCAGGCTGAGTGATTCACAAGCTGGTTTTAAGATTATTGGGAGAAATAGCAACAACTTTTGATATGCAGATGATACTACTCTAAAGGCAGAAAGTGAAGAGGAACTAAATTACAGCCTCTTGATGAAGGCAAAAGAGGAGAGTGAAAAAGTTAGCTTAAAACTCAACGTTTGAAAACCTAAGATCATGACATCTAATCCCATCACTTCATGGCAAATAGAAAAAGGAAAAGTGAAAACAGTGATAATTTTATCTTTTTCGGTTCCAAAATCACTGCGGATGGTGACTGCAGCCATGAAATTAAAAGACATTTGCTCCTTTGAAGGAAAGCTATGACAAACCTAGACAGCACATTAAAAACCAGAGATATCACTTTGCCAACGAAAGTCCATATAGTTAAAGCTATGGCTTTTCCAATAGTCATGTACAGATGTGAGAGCTGACCAGAAAGAAAGCTGAGTGCTGAATAATTGATGGTTTTGAATTGTGGTGCTGGAGAAGACTTTTGAAAATCACCTGGACAGCAAGTACATCAAAGCAGTCCATCGTAAAGAAATCAACCCTGAATGTTTATTGATAGGATGAATGCTGAAACTAAAGCACCAATGTTTTCTCCACCTCATGTGAAGAGCTGAATCGTTAGAAGAGACCCTGATGCTGGAAGAGATTGTGAGGGCAGAAGAAAAAGGGGCAACAGAAGATGAAATGGTTGGGTAGCATCAGCAACTCAATGGACATGAGTTTGGGCAAACTCCAGGAGATAGTAAAGGACAGGAAAGCCTGGCATCCTGCAGCCCATGAGGTTTGAAAGAGTCAGACAAGACTTAGCAACTGAACAACAACAATGGAAGATACACTTGCTATAAACATTTAAAAAATCTGCATACCTATAGGAAAATGGAAAATAAATATGGCTATATTATTTGTATGATTTTAATTCATTAATTAAATGGCTAGAAATTAAAAAAAAAATCCAAATCCAAGTGTTGATAACTACCAAGTGAGAGTCTTGTTTTTATAGCTTGTTATAGCACATAAAAATTGTACGTATTGGTTTCAGGTACTTTTTTATTTCCAATGTTGTATTTACTAAGTTAACAAAGTATAACACTAAGTATTTGAAGTTTTTCCAATGAAAATTATTTTATTTCATCACTTAGTCTCCAAAGATCCTGTATTCCTAAGTCAGATGCTTTCCCAGTATCTAAAGAAGTCAATAGATACATATTTGTCTTCAGCTCTCAGTTTGGTACATTATCTAGTCCAGTCACAAAAAGCCAACTTTTCTTTCATTTCCCTTTGATATTTTACTAACTAAAGAAATACCTTCAGTTAATTTCTTGTCTTGAAAAATTATTGGCTAAAAAGATCAATTAACATAATTTTGTTCTCTGTCACAAACTCCTCAAAAGTTTTTAAAAATCAAGTGGTCATGGCACCTCTTCTTTCAGATTGCATTAATCTCCTTCAGTAATAGAAGGAATAGATATCCTCTTTCTATCTCCATGTTAGCTTGCAAATTGGGATAAATGATTATACATCTCTATGCAGACTTTTCATCCTCTATAAACTTCCTTTGACTTCTTTTGGCTTTCCTGTTAAGATATGCGCAGGCTTGAAATTCTTTAATTTTGTGAATATCGGAGTATATTGGAAACATGCAGAGTGAAGAATGAATTTATCTTCTGGCCAAAAAAATTGATGCTACTCCATTTATGGGCAATAGTGATTGAGTACAGAGCAAGTATAGTTATAACTCTACAGTTCTGATTTATTTGGTAATCTATAACTTTTATGAAATAATAAATAAAAACAATCTAAATAATTTATTTTTAATTTTAAAAATTATTTAATTACTTACAGTTTATATTTTCAAACATTTGGGCATACACACTAAGGAAACCAGAATTGAAAGAGACACATATACCCCAATGTTCATCACAGCACTGTTTATAATAGCCAGGACATGGAAGAAACCTAGATATCCATCAGCAGATGAATGGATAAGAAAGCTGTGGTACATATACACAATGGAGTATTACTCAGCCATTAAAAAGAATACATTTGAATCAGTTCTAATGAGGTGGATGAAACTGGAGCCAATTATACAAAGTGAAGTAAGCCAGAAAGAAAAACACTATACAATATACTAACACATATATATGGAATTTAGAAAGATGGTAATGATAAACCTGTACGCAAGACAGCAAAAGAGACACAGATGTATAGAACAGACTTTTGGACTCTGTGGGAGAGAGAGAGGGTGGGATGATTTGGGAGAATGGCATTGAAACATGTATACTATCATGTAAGAAATGAATCCCCAGTCTAGGTTCAATACAGGATACAGGATGCTTGGGGCTGGTGCACTGGGATGACCCAGAGAGATGATATGGAGAGGGAGGTGGGAGGGGGGTTCAGGACTGGGAACTCATGTACACCCATGGCAGATTCTTGTCAATGTATAGCAAAACCAATACAGTATGTAAAGTAAAATTAAAAAAAAAATTAAATAAATCACATCTGGTGCTCATAAAATATATATATATATATATATAATATATATTTACCATTGAGAACATATTAAACACCTCAGCTCTAAGTTGAACATAATAGGCCATCAATGCTATTTTGTTAAGGTGCCTCCAAGAGAAACAATTACTAATATTGTATTTTTTACATTGGTTTAATATAACTAAGTACATTGTCTTAACCCAAGCATTAGATGATTAATTTTCAGTGTCCTTGAAGATTTTGTGAGAGTGTACACCCACTTAGCATTGACCAAAATGTCACAATATCAAATGACCAGACAGCACATTTAAAAATATCTGAGTACTTAAAAAGTGGATGACAGAAATCACATTTATTCAATAAATAAGCCTGCTTTTGGCTTGAATAATGAATAAAAATTAGAGTTCTAGAAATCAAGAATGAAATTAATGATATCTGAAAAGCAAGCTCTTTTTATTCTTGTTTCCTTTAACAAACTAAAATTCATGTGGTTATGATTAGTAATGTCAGTTGTATGAATATAATCAGAATTACTTTAAATCAAATGATTTGACAGAAAAAAAAAATTCCTGTACTTCAGAATATTATTTCACTGTATTTTCTCAAACTCAACTAGCTCATTTTTTTTTTTTTTTTAGTATTTTTAAATTTAATTCATGGACTTCACAATAAACATTTTCAGAATCAAATATATTTTCTCCATTTCCACACACAATATAAACAGTCTATGCTCTATAACTGAATAAATAAAATCAATTTAGTATTTCTAAGGACTAAGAATTCAACTAGCAAATCAATGTCTTTTTCTGGGAGACAAACAGTAAAATATAAAAATGTTTCTCTCTTCATCAAAACAACGTACTTCCTTTCCTGTATGGTAAGTATCAGATGTTAACATTCTTCATTGAGAGAGTTGCCGCATTGAAAGGGAGGATTAAGTTTAAATAGAATTGCCTCTTCTTCCAATTCAGATTGTTTATTGCTCCTATAAGTGTTTAAATTTTATGTCCCTTCTTTCGGGCAAATATGAAATTGCAAAGACTGTATGAAGCTGCTGTCATTTCTCTTATGAGGAGTCAGTGGCAGACACTACCAGAGCAATAGGGAAACAAACTTTTTTACTTCCCTACTTGATGCATCTCCTTCAATCACGTCAATCCCAGGAGATGAAGGAACAATGTTGTTTGTCAAGCCAAACAGCAGGCTGAAAGAAATGTCACTTTTAACTCAGAGATAGAGAAGGAGAAAAGAATAGGTCCAGAAATAGGAAAAAAAAGTTTACTATATAATCAAACTCAAACTGTGTAAATAACATCCCACCATATTCCCAAGTGTGGAAATTGCATATTATTTCCAGACTATGGAAAAATAATTGGATTATTATAGCATAGTGTTGTGTATCCATCTTTATGTTTTCTATCATTGATAGTTCAATTGCATTTTAAGAAATCTACTTTGGCATGAAAATTTTTAAAATAATTCATTAATTATTGCACTCATAATAAAAAATAAACCTTGAATTTCACTATAGGTGTAGAAAAAAAGCTATCTTTTAATGGATAAGCTCAGTATTATTTTGACAGCTATTTTCTTTTTATGTTTACAGTTTACAAATTGCTTTCATTTTAAATCAGTGATAATACTGCATACTTCACTACACAGATTATCTTTTAGCACAATCATTTGTTTTCATGCTTGGGAATATATACACAATGAGATAGCAAAATCATTAAAAGCAACTGAATGAGTATACAAAATGTTTCAAGTTGCCTAATAACATCTGTTCTAAAACTATAAACATTTTGAAAAATAATCAGAATCCTTTCCTTGTTCAACCCAGAGAAATGCTCTTTCTGTGTTTATGTTAAAATGAACTTCTACATATTGTTCAGATTTAAAATAGATTAGATCTATTTTTGAACAATTCTACTGATTATAATAAAGTGCTATTTTTTTTTTCAAGGATTTCTCAACTTCTAGCTTCAACAGTTCCCTTTTATTCTTCTTTTTTTTTTTCTTTCCCCAGGTACTTGATTGTTTTTACTCACTTCAATTATGAAACAAAGAATTGCTAGATACTGGGGAAATGCTCTTTATATACAAAGAGCCCATTTAATCATTGGGAAGACATAATATCCGTGCACAAAGAATGCTAGATAATAGTGAAAGTTTATAGAGAAAAGCCAGCTCCTAGTAGTAATAAAAAAAAAAAAAAGCAATCATGATATAAAAGACAATTCAGGCTACTTTTAATCAGTGTAGTGTTACTTTCTATTTAGCTAAATAGAGCAATCAAATAGCATTATTTATACCTGGAACAGTTCTTTTCCCAGGTTACACTAATATAACCCATATTAATCAAGTGGGCTAGAAGAAATTAAAATTAAATGACGCATTTGATTGTAAAAGTGCAGCATGCTAATTACACACATCTTGCCTTAGTTATATTGTTAATTTATAAGTAGAGCTGTAATTTATGTATTATGTCATTTAAAAAACTTTTGTCTAAATGTTTTGCTGATGAGAATTCTTGTTCAGTCACTCAGTCATATCCAACTCTTTGAGACCCCATGGACTGCCCACACCAGGCTTACCTGTCCCTCACCATCTCTCAGAGCTTTCTCAAACTCATGTTCATTGAGTTGGTGATGCCATCCAACCATCTTGTCCTCTGTCATCCCCCTCTCCTCCTGCATTCAATCTTTCCCAGCATCAGAATCATTTCTAATGAGTTGGCCCTTCGCATCAGGTGGCCAAAATATTGGAGCTTCTGCTTCAGCATCAGTCCTTCCAATGAATATTCAGAACTGATTTCCTCTAGGACTGACTGGTTTGATCTCCTTGCAGTCCAAGGGACTGTCAAGAGTCTTCTCCATACCATAGTTCAAAAGCATCATTTCTTTGGCATTCAGCTATCTTTATGGTCCAACTCACATCCATACATGACTACTGGAAAAACCATAGCTTTGACTAGACAGACCTTTGTTGGTAAAGTAATGTCTCTGCTTTTTAATATGCTGTCTAGGTTTGTCATAGCTTTCTTCCAAGGAGCAAAGTGAAACCGAAAGTCGCTCTGTCGTGTCCGACTCTTTGCAGTCCTATGGACTGTCCATGGAATTCTCCAGGCCAGAATACTGGATTTACGGGTAGCTTTTCCTTTCTCCAGAGGATCTTCCCAACCCAGGGATCGAACCCAGGTCTCCCACACTGCAAGCGGATTCTTTACCAACTGAGCCAAAAGGGAAGCCCAAGAACACTGGAGTGGGTAGCCTATCCCTTCTTCAGGGGATTTTTCCAACTCAGGAATTGAACTGGGGTCTCCCGCATTGGAGGTGGAAACTTTACCAACTAAGCTATTAGGGAAGCCCTTCCAAGGAGCAGGCATCTTTTAATTTCCAAGGAGCAAGAATGTTTAAATTTCATGGCTGCAGTCACCATGTGCAATGATTTTGGAGCCCCCCCCCCAAATAAAGTATGTCATTGTTTCCATTGTTTCTCCCATCTATTGGCCATGAAGTGATGGGACCAATTGGGAAGGCAATGGCACCCAACTCCAGTACTCTTGCCTGGAAAATCCCATGGACGGAGGAGCCTGGTAGGCTGCAGTCCATGGAATCGCTAAGAGTCAGACACGACTGAGTGACTTCACTTCCACTTTTCACTTTCATGCATTGGAGAAGAAAATGGCAACCCACTCCAGTGTTTTTGCCTGGAGACCCCCAGGAATGGGGGAGCCTGGTGGGCTGCCGTCTATAGGGTCGCACAGAGTTGGACATGACTGAAGCGACTTAGCAGTAGCAGCAGATGTGACCAAATGCCATAATCTTCTTCTTCTTCTATTTTTTTTTTTTTTTTGGTATATTGAGATTCATGCCAGCTTTTCCACTCCTCTTTCACCTTCATCAAGAGGTTCTTTAGTTCCTCTTTGCTTTCTGTCATAAGGGTGGTGTCATCTGTGTATCTGAGGTTATTGACGTTTCTCCCAACAATCTGGATTCCAGCTGTGCTTCATCCAGCCCGGCATTTCACATAATGTACTCAGCTTCCCTGGTGGCTCTCGATGGTAAAACCTCTGTTTACAACGGAGGAGACCCGGGTTCGATCCCTGAGTCGGGAAGATTCTCTGGAGAAGGAAATGGTACTGGAAATGGTACCACTCCAGTAGTCTTGGTAGAAAATCCTGTGGACGGAGGAGCTGGGTGTCCATGGGGTCGCGAAGAGTCGGACATCCGACTGAGCGACTTCACTTTCACTCTGCATATAAGTTAAATAAGCAGGGTGACAATATACAGTCGTACTCGTTTCCCAATTTCAAACCAGTCCACTGTTCCAAGTCTGGTTCTAACTGTTGCTTCTTGACCTGCATGCAGGTTTCTCAGGAGGCAAGTAAGGTGGTCCGGTATTGCCATCTCAGAATTTTCCACAGTTTGTTGTGATCCACACAGTCAAAGGCTTTATTTAGTGCAATGAAGCAGAAGTAGATATGTTTTTGGAATTCGCTTGTTTTTTCTATAATATAATGTATATTGGCAATTTGATCTCTAGTTCCTCTGCCTTTTCTAAATCTATCTTGTACTTCAGGAATTTCTCAGTCCACATACTATTGAAGCCCAGCTTGGAGAATTTTGAGCATTACTTTGCCAGCATGTGAAATGAATGCAATTGTGCTGTACTTTGAACATTCTTTGAGACTGCCCTTCTTTGGGATTAGAATGAAATATTTCTGGAAAAAATAAAAATTATACCAAGATAGCAAAATCAAACCTAAAAACATTACATATATTTCAGATATTAATAACAATGTGTGACGTTTTCATCTAATTGACCCATATAAACCATGGTTTCATAGAGTAGTTAAAGTACTCATTATGTTTAAAAACTTAAAATATACCTTGCTTGAAATATTTTTCCATCTTTCAGTAGAAATATTCAGCTTCCTTGAGAATTTATATTTGAATATGAATAAAAATACTTTAAATTTTTATAATAATTAGCATTTAGTGACAGCTTACCATATGTCAGGCAGCATCATTACTGCTCTTTTTAGCTAACTCTTAAACCATATAATACTTCTATGTAAAATTATTATCCTCATTTTTCAGAGGATATGGGGACATTAAATGTTTAAATAATTTCCCCAAGATTGGAAATCACATAATGGAATTTCTAGGATCCAATCCAAGATACTTTGATTTTAGTATCCTTGCTTTTATTTGGTACACTCTAGTCTTTCTTTTCAATAGAATGAAATTTAGTTATTGACTGATAGAAATATTTAGGGTAGTATATTTGATATCTATGAAAAGCATTAATTATTTTTGAAATCTGATAACTAGGCTTTAGAAAGCATTTTTTAATGCAACTACATCAAATAACTATTTCTACCTATATCTTCGGAGAAGGCAATGGCAACCCACTCCAGTACTCTTGCCTGGAAAATCCCATGGATGGAGGAGCCTGGAAGGCTGCAGTCCATGGGGTCGTGAAGAGTCGGACACGACTGAGTGACTTCACTTTCACTTTTCACTTTCATGCATTAGAGGAGGAAATGCAACCCACTCCAGTGTCCTTGCCTGGAGAATCCCAGGGACAGGGGAGCCTGGTGGGCTGCCATCTATGGGGTCACACAGAGTCAGACACGACTGAAGTGATTTAGCAATAGCAAAAAAAAAAAAAAAACCTATATCTTAATTGGCTTACAGTGGTTATATATTTTGGGAAGAAATTTAGGGTATCTTTTATTATTGATTGGATGTAGTATTTGAAGTAAAAATCAAATGAAGTTAGGATATACCCAAGAGCAATTGAAGTCAATATTTCTAAAGTTTCTTTTCTTAAATTTTAATTCATATTGCTTTTGGACTGAAATACAAATACAAAATTATTTATAATCATTTTTACTTAGGTTCATTTTTAGAAAAGAAGAAAAAAATAGGTAGCAAAGATGTTTTGTTTAATTTCACCTAAATCTACATGTGGTGCTGCTAAATGTTCTCCATAACCCAGTGCACTTCCACATACTTGCTCATGATTGTCCAAATTGCAGGGAAACCACCTGACCTGGAAATAGTGTCTTCAGTTCAGTTCAGTTCAGTCGCTCAGTGTGTCTGACTCTTTGCGACCCCATGAATCGCAGCACGCCAGGCCTCCCTGTCCATCACCAACTCCCGGAGTTCACTCAGACTCATGTTCATCAAGTCCATGATGCCATCCAGCCATCTCATCCTCGGTTGTCCCCTTCTCCTCCTGCCCCCAATCCCTCCCAGCATCAGGGTCTTTTCCAATGAGTCAACTCTTCGCATGAGGTGGCCAAAGTACTAGAGTTTCAGTTTCAGCATCATTCCTTCCAAAGAAATCCCAGGGCTGATCTCCTTCAGAATAGTGTCTTAAGAAGTTCTATTACAAATTGTTTGTCAGTGACACCAAACATCATATTCTTTCTAAGGTTAAATAAACCACATAGTAAAATTATTAAGTGTTTTTAGATCTCTGTGAAGACAAATAGAATGTATTTTCTTCAATTCTATCCCTCTTGATTTTTAATGAATATGCTATTCATTGAGAAAGAGGTCTTCATATTTTAAAAATATAGCAACTTGAAATGCACTGCTCTTGATTTAGTAGCTAAAACAAGTTTATATCAAGAGAAATTATTTTTAAGTATGAGTTTGAATTGTTTTCCTGTTAGAAAGCTGTCACTATTCTAACTAGAAACCATATATTAATAGTTGGGGGTCAGGTAAGATTATTTTAAGCATGACTTGTAAATAGACACAAAGATATCAGCAGACATCTCTGGGTTTTATTTTATTTCATTTTGATACATGTTTTTCTCTCTTAAATTTTATTGGAGCTAAGATTTTAAGTGGATATGATGAAGAAGTTACATAGAAATACAGTATTACTGTATTTAAATGCAGTGTGATCTGAATCAGTGAAGCCTGGGAATATCCAGATATAAAGTTTATCTGATTTAACATCTTTAAGTGAGGACTGAGACTATAGCAAAAAATCAAGCAAATACTTTAAGATACCAAACTATAATAGCCCTCTAATTGCTTTACGCTGAAGAGCAAGTTTCTAATCCATATTTAAACTAAAAGGCTTTGTACATTAAAAACATGATTTTACATATACAATTGCCATCTGCTGAATATTCTGAATTTTTGCTATTTAATAGCTCTATCTGAGCTTCCCCAGTGGCTCCGTGGTAAAGAATCTGCATGAATGTAGAAGAGGCTGTTTCCATCCCTGGTTCTGGAAAATCCCTTGGAGAAGGAAATGGCAACTCACTCCAGTATTTTTGCGTGGAAATATGGACAGAGGAGTCCAGCAGGCTGCAGTCCATTGGGTTGCAAAAGAGTCAGATACAACTTAGCAACTAAACCAATAGCTCTATCTGGACTTGAAATTTATTTGGCTAATTCCCATAGAACGATATATAAAGCAAGAGATTTTTATTTTGCTTGTTTGCCCTACTAATTAATCAAAAGGTAATTTTCATATATTTATCAGAAACTTACAGTACCATAAGATATTGATTTTGCAGGCTTTACTCTCCAGAATGTAGTGAAATATTATCAAAAGTTTTTGGTGATATAATTGTAAACAGAAAGTAATAGAAAATAGTAAGGACCAAGTCAATTACAATATCATGTACTTACTATAATATTTGGTAATGCACAACATACAATATTCTTAGTCATTCTTATGTTGATGACTTTTTACCATAATATTTTATTTTTGAATTATGACTAGGGCCAAATTGAATCTCTCTCTGCAACTATGCAGCAATAAATATCAAACCTAGCAGTGCAAACTTCACTTTGTTGCTTTATTAATGTGGTTTAATTCTAAATCTAAAAATCTACATTATAGTTCTTTGTCTTTCTGTTTAGATTTTCAACAAACACAGTGATTGCTGTCAATGGAATTATCTCATGCAATCTAAATACTTAAATTACAGTCATCCTCATCTTTCCATTACCTAATGGATTTTTTTTAATTATGGATATTTTTCACAGCTATGGAATCTTTAGTATTACTCTGATTTGTAAAAGTTAAGGTCCTGTACTCTATTACGAATTTATTCTCAACCTTCAACAAAAGTCTTGTTTTGCATCTGCACAGAATCCGCTTCTCTCACCCTACATTTTCCTTTTCTGGCTTTAAGCTCCATGGTGTAATGTGTTTGAACTTTGGATCTTTGATATAGTCAACTTCCTCTTGTTTTAATATCTAAAGTTGTGGCTGGATGCATTATTGATAAGTGCGCTGGGAACTTCTGCTGAAGCTTGTGAAATAGTTATTTGGTGTCTGAGTCATGAAAAAAAAATTCTTATGGAAACTTCATTATGCCTTTTCTTACGCATGGCATGTGTTTGATTACTTCTGCCACCTTCTTAATGTTGATTGTCAGTTTATTTTCTTTCTCCTTGAAATTGCTAGGTATCATTTAATGCAAAGAATATACCCATCTGTAGTGTAAATTATGCATGTTTTTATTTTAGCTCACTTACTCTGAAATCCAAGTTCTTTTTCTAAACAGCAAAAAGTTAATTTTACATTTATGCATCTTTCCATGTGCTTTGTGCTTAGTTAGATAAAGTTTGAAAAGCAGTATTCACTTCTTTTACTTGCTTTTTTAATTAAAAAAAGAGAAAGCAGCTGAAATATTGTCTACATTTTTTCCAAAGGGAACCTAAGTTGCTACATCATGACCTTGGGCCAAATGTGCAGTTAAAGCAACTAGAATGAACTTATATTCAAAATGAAAGAACATTTTAATGAATGCAGCTTTTATCTAATTTCATTTGCTTTTATGAATATTAAAATGATTGACTTTAAGTTCACAGAGTTTCTTCCAACCATTTCTGTGGACTTCAGCACAAGAGAACATCTCACTGCCCGGCCTGACAGAGAGACATTCTGATTGCTTTTCTAATGGGACTCATTTTTGCTAGAAAAATAATTATATTCTTCAAACAACAGAAGCTAGGAGACATTTCAACTGAATGAGTTTACAGATCATCTGAATCTAAACCAATATTGGCTTTCCATGATATCACAGACCCTCTTCAAGAAACTGAAATATCAAACATTTTCTGCACCACCGACTATATCATGTTCCTACATGATCATCACTGTAAGTGAAGGACTTTCAAAGATAACATGTATATATATGTGTGTATGTGTGTGTGTGTATACTTGGAGCTCACTTTAAAAAAAAAAAGTTTTTCTGCAATTCTTAAAGATCGCACTCCATTTACAGAACTGCGAAATATTGGCTGTATTACCCATGTTGTACAATCCATCTTGTAGCCTATCTTACTCCCAATAGTTTGTACCTCTCACTTCCTCACACCTGTCTTGTCCCTTCCCTCTTCTCTCTCCTTATTGTTTCCACTAGTTTGTTCTCCACATCTGCGTGTCTGTTTCTTTTTTGTTATACTCACTATCTTGTTATATTTTTTTAGATTCCACAAATAAGTGATATTGTACAGTATTTTTCTTTCTCTGTCTGACGTTTTTTCACTTAGCATAATGCTCTCCATATCCATCCATGTTGCTGCAAATGGCAAAATGTGTTCTTTTTATGACTGAGTAGTATTCCATTGTATTATGTGTACATATTTTTTTATCCACTTATCTGTTGATAAACACTTAGATTAGTTCCATATCTTGGCTTTTGTAACTAATACTTCTATAAACATTGGAGTGCATGTATCTTTTTGAATTCGTGTTTCTGTTATTGTCAGGAGTGGAATTTCTGAGTTATATAGTAGTTTTGTTCTAGCTTTCTGAGAAACCTCCATAATGTTTTCCACAGTGCCCATTCCAATTTACATTTCCACTAACAATGTAAAAGGTTTCCTTTTTCTCCACATCTTTGCC
This sequence comes from Aepyceros melampus, assembly GCA_006408695.1. NCBI lineage: Eukaryota > Metazoa > Chordata > Mammalia > Artiodactyla > Bovidae > Aepyceros > Aepyceros melampus. Next base: position 301,960 of record SJXQ01006737.1, on the reverse strand, counting down.
AACCTTTGTAATTTGTATTCTTGATAATAGATAGCCATTAGACACATGTGATGTGATATCTCATTGTGGTTTTGAGTTTCATTTTCCTGATGATTATCTTCTCATGTGACTATTGACTATCTGCATTATTATCTAATATATACATTTTCATGATTAGTTGAAATATACTGGGTATGGTATTACATTGAATTCAGTATTTAAGAAAATAGCTATTTTTCCCCTTTTGTAAGTAATTCTCTGATTAAGCTCAACCAAGATTTCTATGCATGAAATGGCACATGATAACTTTTACTACAACTGCCTAGACATAGGATAGACATTTATTAATAAATCATATAGAGGAAAGCAGATATTTAATAATTCCTTATATTTTTTCCAGGGGCAGTTTATTTATACTCATTGACTATTTAGTATTCTAGCTTTTATTGTTAATTGTTTTTCTTGATATAGTAAGAGATTATAATTTTTCCCAGTACTATAACTGTAATAATTTCTTCACTCACTCATTTAGCAAATATTTATTGAACATCTACTATGTTCCACTTTTTTAAAGTTTTTGGATTCATCAGTTAGCAAAACAAGAGAAAAGCTCCATTCTTGTAAACTTTTCATTCCATCAGGGAAACACAGTAAGCAAGTAAAGTATGCAAGTTCGGAGGTGATTAATACTATGAAGTAAACTAAAACAGAGTGAAGAGGGGCACAAGTATTAGGTGGAAAATATTATTTTAAATAGCATGGTTTGAATACTTTGAGGAGAAGGTGATTGGAAAGGCATGAGGGAGTTGAACATATAGATATGAGGAAAGAGTGTTTCAAGAGAGGGACCAAGCAGTGTGGAACTAAGCAGCGCAGAAACACATCACATAAGATGATAGAAAGCAAAGCCAATGCAGCTGGATAGATGTGAGACAGAAGAGCAGCAAAACAATAAGGCTGAAGTGACGAGTTTCAGTGCGGGGCACATAATGTAGACGCTTTGGCCTTGGTCTGATCTCGAGTGAAAGAATCACTCTGGTCACTCTATTGAGAATATCTTGTGCGGATGAAAAGTAGAGGTGGGGAGACCAATTGGAGAATGGGGTTCATTGCAATAATTCTAGCCAAAGGCATTCATGGATTGACCAGTGTGATAAGAAAAGGTTTTCAGATTCTTTTTGGCATCATTGGAAGTCCAAAAATAAAAGCCACTAAGATACAATTAATGAGTTGGAGTTATTATTAATTAAACTAAGAATTATAATTTTGTTCTACCATTTTTTTGAAGCATGAATATATTTTATTTAACTACCAGAGTAAATTAAATTTGCATCCATTTTGACTACCATTTTAAAATTCACTTAAATACCCTCCTCTGTGTAATGAGAATGATAGTCTCCATTCATTCACTACATCATCAATGACTCTGTCCAGCTACCAGAAAGGTATTTGTTTCTGATGGGAAAATTAGATTTTCAGTTCAATTAATTGCTCATTTGTGTCCATCTCTTTGCAAACCCAGGGGCTGCAGCACACCAGGCTTGCCTGTTGATCACCAACTCCTGTGGCTTGCTCAAACTCATGTCCATCACGTCGGTGATGCCATCCAACCATCTCATCCTCTGTCAGCCCTTTATCCTCCAGCCTTCAATCATTCCCAGAATCAGGATCTTTTCCAAAGAGCCAGTTCTTCACATCAGGTGGCCAAAGTATTGGAGTTTCAGCTTCAACATCAGTCCTTCCAATGAATGTTCAGGACTGATTTCCTTTAGGATGGACTGGTTGGATCTCATTGCTGTCCAAGGGACTCTCAAGAGTCTTCGCCAACACCACAGTTCAAAAGCATCAGTTCTTTGGTGCTCATCTTTCTTTATAGTCCAAATCTCACATCCATACATGACAATTGGAAAAAACATAGCTTTGACTAGAAAGACCTTTGTTGGCAAAGTAATGTCTCTGCTTTTTAATATGCTATCTAGGTTGGTCTTAGCTTTTCTTCCAAGAACAAGTCTCTTTCAATTTCATGGCTGCAGTGATCATCTGCAGTGATTTCGGAGCCCCCAAAAATAAAGTCTGACACTGTTTCCATTGTTTTCCCATCTATTTGCCGTGAAGTGATGGGACCGGATTCCATGATCTGAGTTTGAATGTCGCATTTTAAGCCAACTTTTTCACTCTCCTTTTTGCTTTCATAAAGAGGCTCTTTAGTTCTTCTTCACTTTCTGCCATAAGGGTGGTGTCATCTGCATATCTGAGGTAATTGAATTTCTCCTGGTAATCTTGATTCCAGCTTGTGCTTCCTCCAGCCCAGCGTTTCTCATGATGTACTCTACATATAAGTTAAACAAGCATGGTGACAATGACAGCCTTGACATTCTCTCTTTCCTATTTTCTGTTGTTCCATGTCCCATTCTAACTGTTGCTTCTTGAGCTGCATAAAGATTTCTCAGGAGGCAGGTCAGGTGGTCTGGTATCCCCATCTCTTTAAGAACTTTCCACAGTTTGTTGTGATCCACTCAGTCAAAGGTTTAGGTGTAGTCAATAAAGCAAAAGTAGATGTTTTTCTGAAACTCTCTTGCTTTTTTGGTGATACAACAATGCTGGCAATTTGATCCTGGTTCCTCTGCCTTTTCTAAAACCAGCTTGAACATCTGTAAGTTCACTGTTCACATAATGTTAAAGCCTAGCTTGGAGAATTTTGAGAATTACTTTGCTAGCATGTGAGATGAGTGCAATTGTGTGGTAGTTTGAGCATTCTTTGGCATTGCCTTTCTTTGGAATTGGAATGAAGACTGACCTTTTCCAGTCCTTTAGCCACTACTTTTTCCAGATTTGCTTACATATTTAGTGCAGCACTTTCACAGCATCATCTTCCAGGATTTGAAACAGCTCAACTGGAATTCTATCACCTCTAGTAGCTTTGTTTGTAGTGATGTTTCCTAAGACCCACTTAAATTTGCACTCCAGGATGTCTGGCTCTAGGTGAGTGATCACACCATTGTGGTTATCTGGGTCATGAATACTTTTTTTTTTTTTTGTACAGTTCTTCTATATATTCTTGCCACCTCTTCTTAATATGTTCTGCTTCTGTTAGGTCCATTATTTACCTCTAATTGTTCCTTCAATAAAGTCCCTGTTCTTTCATCAGCTCATAACTGAAGGAGGCAATCAATGACATAGGGAAAGCTTCATTATTAATGTGACTAACTCAGAATATGTTAATTTCATCAAAAGCAGAAATATTATTCTATGGGAAAAAATGCAGTTGAACTTTGAACAACTCAGGGGTTAGGAATGCTAACTAAGCTCAATGCAGAGGTGAAAATCTGCTTATAACATTTTTTAAACTTTTATACAATTTAAAGTATTACTTTTCATTGGCAGTATTACAAAATATCCTTGAGCCTATCTTTTACCCAAAAGTTTATACCTCCCATTCCTCACCCATATACTGCCACACCCCATTTCCCACTCGTTTGTTCCATGTATCTGTGAGTCTGCTTCTTTTCTGTTATATTCACTAGTTTGTTGCATTTTTTAGATTCTTCAATAAGTGATATCATTTACTTGTCTTTCTCTGTCTGACTTATTTCAGTTAGCATAATGCCCTCCAAGTTCATCTGTTTTACTGCAAATGGCAAAATACCATTCTCTTTTCATGGCTGAGTAATGTTTCATTCCATTTATATATGATGCGCTTTTCCACACTATTTAAAATTGTTTATAACTTTGATTCTCTAAAATTTAACTACTAATAGTCTTCTACTTTTGATAGGAAGCCTTACTGATAATATAACCAATAACATAAAGTAAATTAACACATGTTTTATGTTATATATGTTGTTTACTATATTTTTATAATAAAGCAATTAAGAGAAAATAAAATACTATTAAAAATATGGTAAGAAAGAGAAAATTTAATTTACATTTTAATGTACATTTACAGTCCTATACTGTTTTTAATCAATACCATAAGTTTATGTTATCTGTTTCCAAGATGAATAGTCTGTCATTACTACATGAATAGTGTCTCATATGATACAAAATATTATACATGTTATACATATTATTAAAACTAGACATAAAATTAAATATAATGTGAACAGGTAATTCATGTTTATTTATAGGTAAAGTGATTCATGGATTGATAACAAAGAAGCAGCAATATGATTACTTTATGTTAGCCTAGTCTAGTTGATATGATTGTTTCACAGTAGCCTAGTTTATACACTAATGATTGTATTGTTATAAATTTTTTTTCATGTAGTATTACAGCCCTATTCATAGTACAGTATTGGAAATATTGTTAATTAAAAAAGAAAAAACACCTGTGATGATAGGTTGATATGCAGTTTCTCCAATATGAGAGAGAGAAGCATAGTGTGTCATAGTGTAATTCTTTGAAACAAGTTATAAGACAGAGAAGAAAACTGACACATTATAAATTTTGTATTTAATATTACTCACCTTGTGCCTATGCTGATGTAAAGATGGGCTATCCACTTCAAAGCAAGTCTCACATACTATGTTCTAAATGTATATTTTTGTAAATTTATTGAAAACATCTGAGTATAAGTGGAATCATCATCCACTCTGTTGGTCAAGAAGGGTCAACTATAAAATACAATGTGACTTACATGTACACGTTGAGTAGAATCTAAAAAATTCAAGGGCTTATTAATGTCAGAAATAAAAATTCAGAGATACACATTGGCCTACTCATCTCCCAAATGAATATTGTGACAGTTTGTATTTAGAGAAATCTCAGATTGTGTATCTGTGTGATACTGAGTCTCATTTGAATAATTATTAAATGCACATGCCAGGAAAGAGGTAGTTCAAATATTTTCCAATATATTCATTATTTTAATTATATTTAAGCCATGGGTGTGTGCTGTCATCTCCAACTCTTTGTGATCCCATGGACTGTAGCCTACCAGACTCCCCAGTCCATGGAATCTTCCAGGCAAGAATACTGGAGGGGGTTGCCATTTCCTTCTTCACCCATAGTCCTATATATTTTTATATGTCCTCTTAACAGTCACTTGTGCCTTGTTAATATTTGCTGTTAACAGAGGATTCTTTAATTCAGGTTCATAATTCTTCATATTTATATATATTTTAACAGTAATCACTCCTAGCAATCATGTACATATACAAATACAGTCTCACATCCCCTAGGTATATATTCCTAAAAGAAAAACTTTAAAAATTCAAAATAGAACAGAAGCCCTGATTAAAATTAGACATGATGTCCTTTTTTATGAATAAGGAACCAAAGATTAATATATTTTCATTTTTATTGAGCATATCTAAGACCCTAAAAATTTGGTTAGCACTTAAGTAAATCTCATATCATACTACTTACCAGTTTTAGATGCTTAGCTCTCAGGGTCTTTTCTAGTGTTTCTTGAATTATAAAATTACTTTCATATTATTGTTTTCATATGTTCATCATCATAATAATACTTTGGAAGTATTGAGCAGAATTTGTTTTTCTTAACAATTCAAAATATTGAAAAATATTATTCTTTCCCCTAAATGTTTCTCTGAGATCTAAAGGACTGAATATTATTCTGTGCCTTTTACTTAATGAAAAAAATGAGTTCATAGATGATTTTATAGACATGATAATATTTTAACAGGCCTATTCTAACAAAGAAAATGAGAAATAACCATTTTTAGTAAGTAACTACTAGCAAGGAATGGTTAACATTCCATGCAGAAAGAATCAATGCAGACATTTCACACTAAAATCGAGCAAATGGATTAATTGTATTAATATATGAAACTTGAATTTGTGTTCCATTGCCATTTAAATAAAATCATCAAATTCATAAAATATGTACTTATGGCACAAGGTAACTTTTGTCACAATCTAAAATCAATTCACTATGAGATACACTTAAACAGTGATGTATGTCATTATACCTCAATTAAACTTGAAAACAAAGTTAATCATGCTCTATGTGAAGCTCACATGAGTTCAGTGGAACTTTTGAAAATCAGTTGTGTTTTATTCCTTTCAGTTCAGTTCAGTCACTCAGTCGTGTCCGACTCTTTGCGACCCCATGAACCGCAGTAGCCAGGCCTCCCTGTCCATCACCAACTCCCGGAGTTCACTCAGACTCATGTCCATCGAGTCTGTGATGCCATCCAGCCATCTCATCCTCGGTCGTCCCTTTCTCCTCCTGCCCCCAATCCCTCCCAGCATCAGGGTCTTTTCCAATGAGTCAACTCTTCACATAAGGTGGCCAAAGTACTGGAGCTTCAGTTTTAGCTCATTCCTTCCAAAGAAATCCCAGGGTTGATCTCCTTCAGAATGGACTGGTTGGATCTCCTTGCAGTCCAAGGGACTCTCAAGAGTCTTCTCCAACACCACAGTTCAAAAGCATCAATTCTTCTGCGCTCAGCCTTCTTCACAGTCCAACTCTCACATCCATACGTGACACAGGAAAAACCATAGCCTTGACTAGACGGACCTTAGTCCGCAGAGTAATGTCTCTGCTTTTGAATATACTATCTAGGTTGGTCATAACTTTTCTTCCAAGGAGTAAGCACCTTTTAATTTCATGGCTGCAGTCACCATCTGCAGTGATTTTGGATTTTATTCTTAGTAAATAATATTGGAGAAGGCAATGGCACCCCTCTCCAGTGCTCTTGCCTGGAAAATCCCATGGATGGAGGAGCCTGGATGGTTGCAGTCCATGGGGTCACTAAGAGTCGGACAGGACCGAAAGACTTCACTTTCACTTTTCACTTTCATGCCCTGGAGGAGGAAATGGCAACCCACTCCCATATTCTTGCCTGGAGAATCCCAGGGATGGGGGAGCCTGGTGGGCTGCCGTCTATGGGGTCGCACAGAGTCGGACACGACTGAAGCAACTTAGCAGCAGCAGCAGTAAATAATATATCAGTTTGATTAGCTATGTCATATATATATATTTTAATATTAAAGAATGAATGCAACTAAATTACCCCAAAGTAAACTTAGGAATCTTTCCCAGTATTTCATGACCTAATGGAATCTGGACAAATTTTTTTTTGCAGCCTCACTGGTTTCGGTGGACATAAAAATTTTCATTAGGGATAAAATAAATCATGTACTATATTTAGTTTATGCTATATGTTTTCAGTGACCAATTCAGTATGTTATAAATAAGACTTTCTTTTAAATATATGTTATTACTATTTTGGAAATAACTGTGACTATAAGTATATATATATATATATATATATATACATATTGACCAATTTATTAAATTTTCATCAATGAATATATTACATATTTATAAAGCATCAAATAGCAAACTCAACATGAAAAAAAGACCCACTTATTTTTGAAAATATAAACAAACAAAAACAAAAGTATCTTTTTGAAATCCTTGGTTTTTCACATAAATTCCTCAACTTCCTAGTCACTTTGACTCAAAACTTCTAAAGGTATCTATGTTTTTTTCTTCTCAGCCTCCTGTCTTATACAATATTGATACCAAATTCTTATTTTAGCTACCTTTAAGTCTAATGCATTCTATTTTTTTAATCCTTTTTACTCCTTTGGTAGTTGAGTCCATTTGATTTCATATAGTATTTCATTTTTTTTCTAAATGTTCATTATTGCCTCTACATTTTAATACAATTTCAAACACAGCTGTCAGAGTTTCATTCTAGAGCATACTTTGATTACTCTCCCTACTACTATACTAGATACTTTTTAACTCCTCACTAAAAGTAAGGTCAGTTTCTGTCTTTGCAATAAATTCATGATCTGATTTCACCTCATTTTCTTATTTATCTCCCTTAATACACCTTATTTCCCACAATCTTTCATCCAGCTAAATTGCACTGCGCACTATTTCCTAAACAGAGCTTGTATTTTCCTTTTATTTCTCAAAACTGAGTTCAGTCTGGAGGCATTTATTGAAGACTTGGACTGTGACAGTTTCTGTGCCAGGAAACAAAAAAAGATTAGAATTCATCTTCTGCTTTGTGAAGAGTTCTCAAAGTCTAATGGGAGAAAAGATACATAGAAATTATTTCAATAAAATATGAGATATTAACAGAAATGAGTTCCAGACAGCAAAGAGGTACTTGGCCATTATACACATGCACTTCCGTCTGTGGATTTCTTCTACATATGTCAAGATTCAGGACCAATGGTACCACTTCAGTGAAGGATTGTACAGTTTTCCAGATCACTCACAAGTGCTCTCTCCAAGTCAGAGATACATTACCTGCTGCTTCATTTTCCCTAAGTTCTTATCACACATTGCCTGTGTTACAGTGTTTGGTGAACAGATGAAATATTGCCTGCTATGTTGTAAACACCTTAAATAGAGGGTCCTGCCCACAAGAATGTAAAGCTCAAGTAGCAGCAGTATATAACTGCTTATACTGGGCATTCAACAAAAATTTTTATGAAAGAAAATTATGGCTTATGGAATAAACCCTCTTGGAGGAGGTAGCAATTAACCCCACCATAGAGCTCCCAGAACTTACACAGGACTGGGAAATAGACTCTTGGAGGGCGCAAAAAGAACCTTGTGTGCACCAGGACCCAGGAGAAAAGCAATGACCCCAGAAGAGACTAACCCAGACTTACCCAGGTGTGTCCGGGAGTGTCCAGGAGTCTCCAGCGGAGGCGTGGTGGGTGGTGGCCTGCTGCAGGATTGAAGGCACTGAATGTAGCAGTACATGTATAGGATCTTTTGAAGGAGGTCACCAATATCTTCATTACTTCCACCATAGTTTGAATCAAAGTGAATTCGCTCAGTCTTGTCCCACTCTTCACGATTTCATGGACAATAGCCTACCAGGCTCCTATGTCCATGGGATTTTCCAGGCAAGAATACTATAGTGGGTTGTCATTACTTTCTCCAGTAGATCTTCCGAATCCAGGGATTGAACCTGGGTCTCCCGCATTGTAGGCACATGCTTTACCGTGTGAATCACCAGGGAAGTCCCCACCATAAATTCAGTCGAGTCCAGACGCTCAGTCATGTCTGACTCTTTGTGACCATATGGACTGCAGCAGGCCAGGCTTCTCTGTCCAGCACCAACTCACAGAGTTTACCCAAACTCATGTCCATTGAGTAGGTGACAACATCCAACCATCTCGTTCTGTCTTCCCTTTCTCCTCCTGCCTTTAGTCTTTCTCAGCATCAGGGTCTTTTGCAATGAGTAAGCTCTTAACATCAGGTGGCCAAAGTATTGGAGTTTCAGCTTCAGCATCAGTCCTTCCAATGAGCACTCAGGACTGATCCCTTTAGGATGGACTGGTTGGATCTCCTTGCCATCCAAGGGACTGTAAAGAGTCTTCACCAACACCATAGTTCAAAAGCATCAATTCTTTAGTGCTCAGCTTTCTTTATAGTCCAAATCTCACATGCATACATGACTTCTGGGAAAACAATAGCCTTGACTAGACAGAACTTTGTTGGCAAAGTAATCACTCTCCTTTTTAATATGCTGTACAGATTGGTCATAATTTTCCTTCCACTGAGTAAGCGTCTCTTAATTTCATGGCTCATTCACAATCTGCAGTGATTTGGGGGCCTCAAAAAATAAAATCTGCCACTGTTTCCCCATCTATTTGCTGTGAAGTGATGGGACCAGATGCCATGATCTTAGTTTTTTGAATGCTGAGTTTTAAGCCAACTTTTTCACACTCCTCTTTCACTTTCATCAAGAGGCTCTTCAATTTCTGCTATAAGGGTGGTGTCATCTGCATATCTGAGGTTATTGATATTTCTCCCGGCAGTCTTGATTCCAGCTTGTGCTTCTTCCAGCCCAGTGTTTCTCATAATGTACTCTGCATATAAGTTAAACAAGCATGATAACAATATACAGCCTTGACATACTCCTTTTCCTATTTCAAACCAGCCTACTGTTCCATGTCCTGTCTGACTGTTGGTTACTGACCTGCATAAAGACTTCTCAGGGGGCAGGTCAGGTGGTCTGGTATTTCCATCTCTTGAAGAATTTTCCAGTTTCTTCTGATCCACAGAGTCAAAGGCTTTAGCATAGTCAATAAAGCAGAAATAGATGTTTTTCTGGAACTCTCTTGTTTTTTTCCATGATCCAAAAGATGTTGGTAATTTGATCTCTGGTTCCTCTGCTTTTTCTAAATACAATTGAAACATCTGGAACTTCACAGTTCATGTATTGCTGAAGCTTAGCTTGGATAATTTTGAGAATTACTTTACCAGTGTGTGAGATGAGTGCAATTGTGCAGTAGTTTGAGCATTCCTTGGCACTGCTTTTCTTTGGTATTGGAATGAAAACGATCTTTTCCAGTCCTGTGGCCCCTGCTGTTTTCCAAATTTGCTGGCATATTGAGTGTAGCACTTTCACAGCATCTTCTTTTCAGATTTGAAATAGCTCAACTGGAATTCCATCACCTCCACTAGCTTTGCTCATAGTGATGCTTCCTAAGGCCTAGTTGACTTCACATTCCAGGATGTCTGGCTCTAGGTGAATGATCACACCATCATGGTTATGTGGGTCATGACCATCATTTTTGTACAGTTCTTCTGAATATTCTTGCCACCTCTTCTGCTTCAGTTGGGGCTATATCATTTCTGTTTTCATTAAACCCATCTTTGCATGAAATGTACCATTGGAGTCTCTAAATTTCTTGAATAGATCTCTAGTCTTTCCCATTCTATTGTTTTCCTCTATTTCTTTGCACTGATCACTGAGGATGGCTCTCTTATCTCTCCTTGCTACTCTTTGGAACTCTGCATTCAAATGGGTGCATCTTTCCTTTTCTCTTTTGCTTTTTGCCTCTCTTCTTTTCACAGCACTTTATAAGGTCTCCTCAAACAGCCATTTTGCTTTTTTACATTTCTTTTTGGGGAATGGTCTTGATCCCTGCCTCCTGTACAATGTCACAAATCTCCATCCATAGTTCACCATGCACTCTGTCTATCAGATATAGTCCCTTAATCTATTTCTCACTTCCACTGTATAATCATAAAAGATTTTATTAGGTCATACCTGAATGGTCTAGTGATTTTCCCTACTTTCTTCCATTTAAGTCTGTATTTGGCAGTAAGGAGTTCATTATATGAGCCACAGTCAGCTATGTCTTGTTTTTGTTGACTCTGTAGAGTTTCTCTATCTTTGGCTGCAAAGAATATAATCAATCTGATTTTGATGTTGACCATCTTGTGATGTCCATTGTAGAGTCTTCTCTTGTTTTGTTGGAAGAGGGTATTTGCTATGACCAGTGCATTCTTTTGGCAAAACTCTATTAGCCTTTTCCCTGCTTCATTCTGTACTCCAAGGCCAAATTTGCCTGTTATCCAGGTGTTTCACTTCCAACTTTCACATTCCAGTACCCTATAATGAAAAAGACATCTTTTGGGGGTGTTAGTTCTAGAAGGTCTTGTAGGCCTTCATAGAATGATTCAATTTCAACTTCTTCATCATTGCTGGTCAGGGCATAGACTTGAATTACCATGATATTGAATGATCTGCCTTGGAAACAAACAGAGATCATTCTGTCATTTTTGAGATTGCCTCCAAGTACTGCATTTCGGACTCTTTTATTGACTGTGATGGCTGCTCCATTTCTCTTAAGGGATTCTTGCCCACAGCAGAAGATAATGGTCATTTAAGTTAAATTTACCCATTCCAGTCCATTTTAGTCCACTGATTCCTAAAATTTTGACACTCACTCTAGACATCTCTTTTCTGACCATTTCCAATTTGTCTTGATACATGGACCTAACATTCCAGGTCCCTATGCAATATTGCTCTTTATAGCATTGGAAATGCTTCCATCACCAGTCACATCCACAACTGAGTGTTGTTTTTGCTTTGGCTCCATCCCTCCATTCTTTCTGGAGTTATTTTTCGATGATCTCCAGTAGCATACTGGGTATGTACCAATCTGGGGAGTTCATCTTTCAGTGTCCTATCTTTTTGCCTTTTAATACTGTTCATGGGATTCTCAAGGCAAGAATACTGAAGTGGTTTGCCATTCCCTTCTCCAGTGGATCACATTCTTTCAGAACTCTCCACTGTGGTCTGCCCATCTTGGGTGGCCCTACACAGCATGACACATAATTTCATTGAGTTAGACAAGGCAGTGGTCCATGTGAACAGATTGGTTAGCTTTCTGTGATTTTTTTTCTTTTTTTGTCTGCCCTCTGATGTAAAAGGATAAGAGGCTAATAGAAGCTTCCTGATGGGAGAGACTGACTGACAGGGAAATTGTTTTGTTCTGATGGACAGGGCCATGTTCAACAAATCTTTAATCCAATTTTCTGTTGATGGGTGAAGCTGTGTTCCCTCCATGCTATTTACCTGGGGCCAAACTATGTGGAGAAGGAAATGGCAACCCATTCCAGTACTCTTGCCTGGAAAATCCCATGGATGGAGGAGCCTGGTAGGCTACAGTTCATGGGGTTGCAAAGAGTCAGACACGACTGAGCAACTTCACTTTCTTTCTTTCTAAACGATGGTGGAGGTGATGAAAATAATGGTGACCTCCTTCAAAAGATCCCATGCATGTTCTGCTACATTCTGTGCCCTCAACCCTATAGCAGGCCACCACCAACCCACGCCTCTGCTGGACACTCTTGGGTAATCACAGGCAAGTCTGGATCAGTCTCTTGTGGGGTCACTACTCCTTTCTCCTAGGTCCTGTTGCACAAGATTCTGTTGTGCCCTCCAAGAGACTATCTTCCAGTCCTGTGTAAGTTCTGGCGTGCCTATGGTGAGGTTAATGGTGACCTCCTCCATGAGGGCTTATGCTATACCCAGTCTGATGCACCGAGATCCCCTGTACCTGTGGCAGTCCACTGCTGACCTGAATAGGAGACTCTCAAACACAGTTCTCGTTCAGTCTCTGTGGGGTCCCTGGGTCCTGGTGTGCACAAAGCTTATTTGAGCCCTCTTAAGAGTCTCTGGCAGGAATGGGGTTTGATTCTAAATGTGAATTTGCCCCTCGTACTATCTTCCTGGCACTGGACTGACAAGTGGCCGAGAGGAGATACCTCACATCCAAGGTCAGGAGCGGTGACTGCACTTCGCTGGACCAGCTATGTGGAGATACCCCGCATCCAAGGACAAAGGGGAAGCCCCAGCAAAACGGTAGGAGGGGCGAATTCAGGTTTAGAATCAAACCCCATTCCTGCCAGAGGCACTCAGATGCTCAGAGGGCTCAAACAAAGATTGTGCGCACCAGGACCCCGGGCCCCCACAGAGACTGAGACAGGACTGTCTTTGAGTATCTACTGCAGAGGTATGGGTCAGCAGTGGTCTGCCACATGACAGGGGCTGTGACTGTGGGTATGGAATAAGTCCTCTTGGAGGAGGTCGCCATTAACCCACTATAGAACTCCAGAACTTCCATAGGACTGGGAAGTAGATTCTTGGAGGACACAACAGAACCATGTGCACCAGGACCAGGAGAAAGAAACAGTGACCCACAGGGGACTTGCCTGTGGGTGTCCAGGAGTCTCCCGTGAAGGCGTGGGTCATTGGTGGCCTGAGGCATGGTTTGGGGCATGGACTACGTATAGCACTGCATGCCTGGGATCTTTTGAGGGACGTCACCATTATCTTTCACAGTAAACTGTGGAAAATCCTGAGAGAGATGGGCATACCAGACCACCTGACCTGCCTCTTGAGAAACCTGTATGTGGGTCAGGAAGCAACAGTTAGAACTGGACATGGAACAACAGACTGGTTCCAAATAGGAAAAGGAGTATGTCAAGGCTGGATATTGTCACCCTGCTTACTTAACTTATATGCAGAGTACATCATGAGAAACACTGGGCTGGAAGAAGCACAAGCTGGAATCAAGATTGCCGGGAGAAATACCCATAACCCCAGATATGCAGATGACACCCCCCTTATGGGAGAAAGGGAAGAGGAACTAAAAAGCCTCTTGATGAAAGTGAAAGAGGAGGTGAAAATTTGGCTTAAAGCTCAACATTCAGAAAACGAAGATCATGACATCTGGTCCCATCACTTCTTGGGAAATAGATGGGGAAACAGTGGGAACAGTGAATGATTTTATTTTGAGGGGCTCCAAAATCACTGCGGATGGTAATTGCAGCCATAAAATTAAAAGACGCATACTCCTTGGAAGGAAAGTTATGACCAACCTAAATAGCATATTCAAAAGCAGAGACATTACTTTGCCAACAAAGGTCCATCTAGTCAAGGCTATCATTTTTCCAGTGACCATGTATGGATGTGAGAGTTGGGCTGTGAAGAAAACTGAGCCCTGAAGAACTGATGCTTTTGAACTGTGGTGTTGGAGAAGACTCATGAGAGTCCCCTGGACTGCAAGGATATCCAACCAGTCCATTCTTTAAAGGAGATCAGTCCTGGGTGTTCATTGGAAGGACTGATGCAAAGCTGAAACTCCAGTACTTTGGCCACCTCATGTGAAGACTGACTCATTGGAAAAGACTGTGACGCTGGGAGGGATTGGGGCAGGAGGAGAAGGGGACGACAGAGGATGAGCTGGCTGGATGGCATCACCGACTCGATGGACATGAGTTTGAGTAAACTCCAGGAGTTGGTGACGGACAGGGAGGCCTGGCATGCTGCGATTCATGTGGTCATAAAGAGTTGGACACAACTGCATGACTGAACTGAACTGATTGTCTTAGTTAACTTTATATCCTTTGTAGTGGTGTGCAGGTAAATACTCAACAACTAGTATTCTATTCCCCCCAAATTAAGCAAAGCAAATCACACACAGACACACACACACACACACACACACACACACACAAACATAGATTGAGTTGCAGTGTTTGTTAATTTCTTTGGTATACGCATTCCCAGTGTGGCAGAATTTAAGCTAACAATGTGATGCCACTCAAGGCCAAGTTGGAAAGAGAGGAACACAAAAGCCTTTCAACCGCTTGTACAAGCCTGACTAAGATAATATCTAGCACACGTGATATTTTTTCAATCATTATTTAATGGATACATCACTAAAAGTTTCAAATATATGGCTTGAGAGAAAATTATTTACAACATAAATTTTAAAAGTTAAAACATCATTTAAAAAATAGAAGTTCAAATGATTCAAACAATTAAATAATAAAATGCAGGGCTCATTCCAAAAAGTTTAATAGAACTATATACTAGATGTAGTAATACTAAAATACATGCTAGAAGTATGTAATAATATGTACATGACTTGTTTGCATTAGAATTCACTTTATTTTTCTCAGTTAATAGTTAATGATCTGTCAGTCATATATCTTTTCCATTCTTGACATAAGGCATTGTGCTCAAAGCAAATACCAAAAAAGTGATGTTTCATTAATTATCCCAGTAAAATTCTTTCTCTAATTTCAAATTTGGAAGATTTTGGTGCACAACAGAATGGAAAACTTACTGGACTCTAATACTGACTTGACCTAACCTTAGCAGAGTTTGATACTCTCCAGTGGACAATAGCTATAGAAAACTTTATTGAACAAATTATGACCACCAGTGTCCCTAAGGACAATTCACCATAGATAATAAGGATACTGTTACCTTACTTCTCTTACCATATTCTGGATTTGATTTGAAAAGTGCACTTCTTGGACCTATACTTGGCTAGAGATGAAAGAATTACCCAGCTTAAGCAATATATTTTTTTTTCACATAACACAAGTCTTGAAGCATGTCATTCAGGACAGTTCCATCTTGCAAAAAGGGACCAACTGAGTTCCTTCTTTCCTCTCATTGACAAGCTGCTGCTTCAATCAGAGTCTAAACTATAGAAACAAAGGCAGAGGTCATCAAGCTTATGCCAGCTCAGTTGTCCCTTTATTTCAAGAAAAAATAACTTTCATGAATCAATTTCTAATTCCATTATTTTGGGTAGAATTTTGTCACATAGCTATCTTTAGAGGCAATGGAACTAGGGAAACTGAATATTTTCTACCCTTAACAAAATTAACATTATATTAATAAGGCTAAATGACAGGGAAAAAAAATAATAGGCAAGAAACTGTACTGACATAAATCATACTTACCCCATCACTGTAGTATGAAAAAGAAATTGTAATCTCATTATACAAAATATATCCATGAAAAGTAACTTCCCTGGTGGCTCAGATAGTAAAGAATCCACTTGCAATGTGCAAGACCTGGGTTTGATCCCTAGGTTGGAAAGATCCCCTGGAGAATTGAACAGCTATTCATGCCAGTATTCTGGCCTGGAGAATTTCATAGACAGAGGAGCCTGGCAAGCTATAGTTCATGGGGTCACAAAGAGTCAAACATAACTCAGCAACTTTCACTTTCAAAAGTAACTGAATTCTTTTACCTGCTATGTCATTTATTGAACAGGGCTGAGTATTTCTGACATGTGGCCCATACAATATTTTATCAACCATCAGAAATTCAGCTCATACTCTATTCATGACACTACAGTAGTTGATAATGAGATGTCTGGATTTACAACACTAGTCCTTACACTTGGCTGGCATGATAAAGCATGACAACTGTCACACATTTTCTGGAATACACAGCTAAGGGTCGTAATCCAAAATCTCGTGCTCATGTTCACAAAACTCTAACTGCTCTGTCTTTTTTTTTTTTTTACTGAAGGATAATTGATTTACAGAGTTTTCTGCTTTCTGTCAAACCTCAACATGAATCAAACATAGGTATACATATATCCCCTCCCTTTTGAAACACCCTCCCATCTCCCTCCCCATCCCAAGCCTCTAGGTTGATACAGAGCCCCTATTGGAGCTTCCTGAGCCATACAGCAAATTCCAGTTGACTATCTATTTTACATATGGTAATGTAAGTTTGCAAGTTGCAAAGACTCACACAACTGAGAGACTTCCACTTCACTTCATTTTAAACTGAATTACACTAAGTACAAATCCAAGTTTGGAACTTTTCAAGGTATCTTCCTATTATTTATAAGAGTAAAAGCTATTTTTTTTCCCCCCCAGTACTTATGCATGGATGTGAGAGTTGGACTATAAAGAAAGCTGAGCACTGAACAATTGATGCTTTTAAACTGTGGTGTTGGAGAAGACTCTTGAGAGTCCCTTGGACTGCAAAGAGATGAAACCAGTCAATCCTAAAGGAAATCAGTGCTGAATATTCATTGGAAGGATTGATGCTAAACCTGAAGCTCTGATACTTTGGTCACCTGATGTGAAGAACTGACTCATTGGAAAAGACCCTGATGCTGGGAAAGATTGGAGGCAGGAAGAGAATGGGACAACAGAGGATGAGATTGTTGGATGGCATCACCGACTCTATAGATATGAGTTTGAAAAAGCTCCAGGAGTTGGTGAAGGACAGGGAAGCTTGGCGTGCTGCAGTCCATGGGGTCACCAAGAGTCACACACAACTGAGTGACTGAGCTGAACTGACTGAAAGCAAGACAAGAGCATGGCATTAGGTATGAACCTAAATTTAACAGATAGAGAATAATAAGTTTGAATCCATATAATCAATAGACTGTTATAGCTGCTAAAATAAAGCCTATGAAATACAGGCCAATCCAAGAAATCACAAATAATTATGATATATCTCGGAAATCTCTTTGAATAATAAAGCTTTGGTAACCAGAGGTATCCCTTTAGCAGGCAATTATGTTTCCTATTATTCTTCTTTAGGACATGGAGCATAATGTGGACTGGTGATTCACATCAAAAAGTTTGGATGAAATAGATGTTTATTTGCCTACTCATTGGCTACCTTTGTGTTTTGAGTTCTCATTACTAGACACAAAGAAGTCTGTGCAAATTTAAATATTCTTGTGGTGGTTGTTGTTTTAATAGCAAACCATAATGATGCTGAGGCTGAAACTTCAGTACTTTGGCCACCTCATGCGAAGAGTTGATTCATTGGAAAAGACTCTGATGCTGGGAGGGATAGAGGGCAGGAGGAGAAGGGGACAACAGAGGATGAGATGGCTGGATGGCATCACGGACTTGATGGACGGGAGCCTGAGTGAACTCCGGGAGTTGGTGATGGACAGGGAGGCCTGGTATGCTGCGATTCACGGGGTTGCAAAGAGTCAGACATGACTGAGCGACTGAATTGAACTGAACTAATTCTTCTAAGATTATTGATCTTAGGGAACTTGTATTGTAAGACCACCAATTATTGGATTAGTAGTTTACCTTACTGCTGCTGCTACTGCTAAGTTGCTTCGGTCGTGTCCAACTCTGTGTGACCCCATAGACAGCAGCCCACCAGGCTCCCCCATCCCTGGGATTCTCCAGGCAAGAACACTGGAGTGGGTTGCCATTTCCTTCTCCAATGCATGAAAGTGAAAAGTGAAAGTGAGTTGCTCAGTTATATCTGACTCTTAGCGACTCCATGGACTGCAGCCTGCCAGGCTCCTCCATCCATAGAATTTTCCAGGAAAGAGTACTGGAGTGGGTTGCTATCGTCTTCTCCGAGTTCACCTTAATATTGCCATTAATTTCTCCTTTCACATGATGAACTCACATCTTACTTATGAAACTGTTTCTGCCTAGCACACAACCCTCATTCTCTAGCCTTTATTTTTTTCCAGCTTTGATGAGATATAACTGACAAAGCACAAGCTGGAATCAAGATCGCTGGAAGAAATATTAATAACCTCAGATATGCAGATGACACCACCCTTATGGCAGAAAAGGAAGAGGAACTAAAAAGCCTCTTGATGAAAGTGAGAGTGGAAAAGATGGCTTAAAGCTCAACATTCAGAAAACTAAGATTATGGAATCTGGTCACATCGCTTCCTGTCAAATAGATGGGAAAACAATAGAAACAGTGAGACTTTCCAAAATCACTGCAGATGGTGACTGCAATTATAAAATTAAAAGATGCTTGCTCCTCAGAAGAAAAGCTATGACCAATCTAGACAGCATATTAAAAAGCAGAGACATTACTTTGCCAGGAAAGGTCCATCTAGTCAAAGCTATGTTTTTTCCAGTAGTCGTGTATGGATATGAGAGCTGGACTATAAAGAAAGCTGAGCACCAAAGAATCGATGCTTTGAAACTGTGGTGTTGGAGAAGACTCTTGAGAGTCTCTTGGACTGCAAAGAGATCCAACCAGTGCCTTCGTTAAGGAAATTAGTCCTGGATGTTCATTGGAAGGACTGATGTTGAAGCTGAAACTCCAGTATGTTGGCCATCTGACACGAAGAACTGACTCACTGGAAAAGACCCTGGTGCTGGGAAAGATTGGAGGTGGGAGTAGAAGGGATCAGAGGATGAGATGGTTGGATGGCATCACTGATTTGATGGATATTACTTTGAGTAAGCTTCAAGAGTTGGTGATGGACAGGTGTGCTTCAGGTCATGGGGTCGCAAAAAGTCAGACACAGAAGAGTTACTGAGCTGAATTGGAAAATAAAATTGTAAGATACTTAAAGCATACATCACGGTAATTTGAAAAATATATAAGTTGTGAAAAGATTCCTCCAACCCAGCTAATTAACACATCTAAGGGCATGTATACCTTGAAAGTATGTTTATTTATGTGTAAAAATTTAGTTCCACTTTCTTCAGTCAGTTCATTTGCTCAGTCGTGACTGACTCTTTGTGACTCCATGAATCACAGCACGCCAGGCCTCCCTGTCCATCACCATCTCCCAGAGTTCACTCAGACTCACGTCAATCGAGTCCGTAATGCCATCCAGTCATCTCATCCTCTGTCGTCCCCTTCTCCTCCTGCCCCTAATCCCTCCCAGCATCAGGGTCTTTTCCAATCAGTCAACTCTTCGCATGAGGTGGCCAAAGTACTGGAGTTTCAGCTTTAGCATCATTCTTTCCAAAGAAATCCCAGGGATGACCTCCTTCAGAATGGACTGGTTGGATCTCCTTGCAGTCTAAGGGACTTTCAAGAGTCTTCTCCAACACCACAGTTCAAAAGCATCAGTTCTTCGGTGCTCAGCCTTCTTCACAGTCCAACTCTCACATCCATACATGACTACTGGAAAAGCCATAGCCTTGACTAGATGGACCTTTGTCGGCAAAGTAATGTCTCTGCTTCTGAATATATTATCTAGGTTGGTCATAACTTTTCTTCCAAGGAGTAAGCGTCTTTTAATTTCATGGCTGCAATCACCATCTGCGGTGATTTTGGAGCCCCCCAAAATAAAGTCTGACACTGTTTCCACTGTTTCCCCATCTATTTCCCATGAAGTGACAGGACCAGATGCCATGATCTTCGTTTTCTGAATGTTGAGCTTTAATCCAACTTTTTCACTCTCCTCTCTCACTTTCAACAAGAGGCTCTTTAGCTCCTCTTCACTTTCTGCCATAAGGGTGGTGTCATCTGCATATCTGAGGTGATTGATATTTCTCCCAGCAATCTTGATTCCAGCTTGTGTTTCTTCCAGTCCAGTGTTTCTCATGATGTACTCTGCATATAAGTTAAATAAGCAGGGTGACAATATACAGCCTTGACGTACTCCTTTTCCTATTTGGAACCAGTCTGTTGTTCCATGTCCAGTTCTAACTGTTGCTTCCTGACCTGCATACAAGATGTGTATAAGAGACAGCCAGTATCTTTGCCTNCAGTGTTTCTCATGATGTACTCTGCATATAAGTTAAATAAGCAGGGTGACAATATACAGCCTTGACGTACTCCTTTTCCTATTTGGAACCAGTCTGTTGTTCCATGTCCAGTTCTAACTGTTGCTTCCTGACCTGTATACAGGTTTCTTAAGAGGCAGGTCAGGTGGTCTGGTATTCCCATCTCTTTCAGAATTTTCCAGTTTGTTGTGATCCACACAGTTAAAGGCTTTGGCATAGTCAATAGAGCAGAAATAGATGTTTTTTTGGAACTCTCTTGCTTTTTCGATGATTCAGCGGATGTTGGCAATTTGATCTTTGGTTCCTCTGCCTTTTTTAAAACCAGCTTGAACATCAGGAAGTTCATGGTTCACATATTGCTGAAGCCTGGCTCGGAGAATGTTATCATTACTTTACTAGCGTGTGAGATGAGTGCAATTGTGCAGTAGTTTGAGCATTCTTTGGCATTGCCTTTCTTTGGGATTGGAATGAAAACTGACCTTTTCCAGTGCTGTAGGCAATCTCAGTTTAGGAGATTCTTCTTCAGCCACCCTCTCCACCCAGTACAAATGAGTCCTCAAAGTGTTGCACGCTCAGCGTGAGACAAATTAGGAATTTTGCATTTCCCTACCACAACTATCATCACCAGGAGACTACCACAAAAATTGCTCATCTCAATATCTTGTGCAAGTTGAGAAGGAGATTTTATCCCCTAAGAGTCTGTAACCACAGAGAACTTGAATGCAAGTTTGTAGCCCAAACACCTACACCCTGTATGCTTAAAAAAATCTAAAGCCAGGCTTTAGATTTAAAGTCGTCCTAGTACAATGATGCCCTCAGGTGCCCAAAAGAAGCAAAAGCAAATCCCTTTGAAGGAACTCATCTTTATCTCAGGCATTAAAACTTCCTAAACAAGGTGTTTTTTTAAAAAAAAAATCAGTTCACAGTAAAACAGCCATAACAAAACAAAACAAAAATTGAATCACAAAATTATTAGGAAACAAAGTACCATGAGGAAGAGTCAGCAGAAATGACAGAAAAGACATCAGATGTTGGAATTACCAGACATCAAATAGGAAAATTTTTAAAGTATACTTAATAAATATGTAGAAATAAAAGGGAAAATTGAAAATATACTTTAAAGCCTACATATATGAAAAGAAGCAAAAAAGAACTTTAAAAAGTAATAATTAAATAAATAAATAAAAATTTCCGAATGGGTTTAAGTTTTCTGGATGTCTTTGAAAGTGAAAGTCACTCAGTCATGTCCTACTTCTTGTGACCTCATGGACTATACCATGGAATTCTCTAGGCCAGAATACTGGAGTGTGTAGCCTTTCCCTTCTCCAGGGGATCTTCCCAACCCTGGGATTGAACCCTGGTCTACCCACCTTGCAGGTGGATTCTTTACCAGCTGAGTCACCAGGGAAGCCCAAGAATCCTGGAGTGGGTAGCCTATCCCTTCTCTGGAGGATGTTCCCAACCCAGGAATCAAACTGGGGTCTTCTGCATTGCAGGCAGATTCTTTATCAGCTGAGTTACCTTCAGTTCAGTTCAGTTCAGTTCAGTTCAGTCGCTTAGTCATGTCCGACTCTTTGCAACCACATGAATCACAGCACGCCACCCTCCCTGTCCATCACCAACTCCCGGAGTTCAGTCAGACTCACGTCCATCGAGTCGGGGATGCCATCCAGCCATCTCATCCTCTGTCGTCCCCTTCTCCTCCTGCCCCCAATCCCTCCCAGCATCAGAGTCTTTTCCAGTGAGTCAGCTCTTCGCATGAGGTGGCCAAAGTACTGGAGTTTCAGCTTTAGAATCATTCCTTCCAAAGAACACCCAGGACTGATCTCCTTTAGGATGGACTGGTTGGATCTCCTTGCAGTCCAAGGGACTCTCAAAAGTCTTCTCCAACACCACAGTTCAAAAACATCAATTCTTTGGCGCTCAGCCTTCTTCACAGTCCAACTCTTACATCCATACATGACCACTGGAAAAACCATAGCCTTGACTAGACAGACCTTAGTCAGCAAAGTAATGTCTCTGCTTTCGAATATGCTATCTAGGTTGGTCATAACTTTTCTTTCAAGGAGGAAGCATCTGTTAATTTCATGGCTGCAGTCACCATCTGCAGTGATTTTGGAGCCCCCAAAAATAAAGTCTGACACTGTTTCCACTGTTTCCCCATCTATTTCCCATGAAGTGATGGGACCGATGCCATGATCTTTGTTTTCTGAATGTTGAGCTTTAAGTCAAATTTTTCACTCTCCACTTTCAGTTTCATGAAGAGGCTTTTTACTTCCTCTTCCCTTTCTGCCATGAGGGTGGTGTCATCTGCATATCTGAGGTTATTGATATTTCTACCTGCAATCTTGAGTCCAGCTTGTGCTTCTTCCAGCCCAGCGTTTCTCATGATGTACTCTGCATAGAAGTTAAATAAGCAGGGTGACAATATACAGCCTTGACATACTCCTTTTCCTATTTGGAACCAGTCTGTTGTTCCATGTCCAGTTCTAACTGTTGCTTCCTGACCTGCATACAGATTTCTCAAGAGGCAGGCCAGGTGGTCTCGTATTCCCATCTCTTTCAGAATTTTCCACAGTTGATTGTGATCCACACAGTCAAAGGCTTTGGCATAGTCAATAAAGCAGAAATAGATGTTTTTCTGGAATTCTCTTGCTTTTTCCATGACCCAGCAGATGTTGGCAATTTGATGTCTGGTTCCTCTGCCTTTTCTAAAACCAGCTTGAACATCAGGAAGTCCATGTTTCACGTATTGCTGAAGCCTGGCTTGCAGAATTTTGAATATTACTTTACTGGCATGTGAGATGAGTGCAATTGTGCAGTAGTTTGAACATTCTTTGGAACTGCCTTTCTTTGGAATTGGAATGAAAACTGACCTTTTCCAGTCCTGTGGCTGCTGCTGAGTTTTCCAGATTTGCTGGCATATTGAGTGCAGCACTTTCACAGCATCATCTTTCAGGATTTGAAACAGCTCCACTGGAATTCCATCACCTCCACTAGCTTTGTTCCTAGTGATGCTTTCTAAGGCCCACCTGACTTCATGTTCACAGTCAAAAATAGTAGACTAGAAGATAGATCTGAAAAAATTATATAGAAGAAAGGATAAAGATGATAAATACAAAAAAGATAATGGAGGCTGTATTGTAAGAATCTAACAGTATATCTCAGGATATACTATAATGACTATTCAAATCTCCAGAAGGAGGAAAGAGCAAATGGGGCAGAGGGGATAACTGAAGAAATAGTGGCTAACAACGTTTAGAACTAAAGAAAGAAAAGAATTCATAGATCCAAGAAATCCAGTGAAAACCAAGTAAAACAAGTAAAAAGAAAATTATACCCAGACCTACAACAAGGAAACTACAGAATGAAAAAAAAAGAAGATATTTGAGGCAGTTATTAAAAAAGAGAGATTATTCTCACATGTGTCAATAATTAGAATAATATACATATGACTTATCAACTGCAACAATGGAAGTTACCGAAGTTAAAAATAGTGAAGCAATGTTTTTAAAGTTTTCAGTGTGCAGAAAGGAATAACTGTCAACCTGAAATTCTATGACCAGTGAAAACATCTTTTAAGAATGAAGGTAAATAAAGATATTTTTCAAACAAAAGCAGAAAGTTAGTCACTATAGCTCTTCATTAAAAGAAATTCTAGAATGTTTACTTTAGGTAGAAAGAAAGTGAGGACAGATGGGTGGTGCGAGATGAAAGAACACAATAAAGAAATGGTGAATATATAGGACAATTTAAACAGCAGCCACATAAAATACAAAGAACAATGCTTCCAGAAATTAAAAAAAATGAGATTAAAATTAAAATACATGGCAGGATTAGCACATAAGTTTAGAAGGAAATGGTTGGAGTTGAAATGTTCTACAGTTTTTTGTAAGTATTGAAGAATTTAAAGATTCTGATTCACCTTAAAGTTTCCATTTATCTCTTCATATTAACTTCTTTTAAATTCTTGAGTATACCTAAAATAAATTTAAAATTCTGTGCTACTAATTCCGTCATCCCTGTCATTTCTGGTTCTGTTTCTATTGACCACCTTCTCCTAGTATGGGTCACCTTTTCCTTCTCTGCAAACTAATATTTTTTAATTGAATGCTGGACACAGTGAATGTTTCAATGTGGAGCAATGGCTTTTATTCCTTTAAAAAAAAAAAGTTAATTTCTTTTTAGCTGACAGTCAAATTTCTGGATCCTTTCAATATTTGTTTTGAAGCATATTTGAGGGGGTCTATAGGACTTCCCTGGTGGCTCAGATGGTAAAGCGTCTGTCTACAATGCGGGAGACCTGGGTTCGATCCCCGGGTTGGGAAGATCCCCTGGAGAAGGAAATGGCAACCCATTCCAGTACTATTGCCTGGAAAATCCCAAGGACAGAAGAGCCTGGTAGGCTACAGTCCATGGGGTCGCAAAGAGTCGAACACAACTGAGCGATCTCATTTCACCTCACTTCACTTCACTTCATAGTATTCATTACTCTGGAGTCTCTGCTAAATGCTTCAGGTATTTAAAAAGTTCTCTCTCTGGCTGATTCAAATTCAAATGCCTCCCAACTCCAAGTGTTCTCTGGAACTGATCATGTTACTGTCTCTCATTAGTTCACTGCCCAGTCTCAAAGAGTTTTGTTCTCTGCATTCACAGAGCGGTACTCAACTTAGAAAAACCCACACCATCATGGTTATCTGGGTCATGAAGATCTTTTTTGTACAGTTCTTCTGTGTATTCTTGCCACCTCTTCTTAGTATCTTCTGCTTCTGTTAGGTCCATACCATTTCTGTCCTTTATTGAGCCCATCTTTGCATGAAGATATCTTTGGTATCTCTAATTTTCTTGAAGAGATCTCTAGGCTTTCCCATTCTATTGTTTTCCTCTATTTCTTTGTTATTTGATTTGGACTTTAGCAAACAAGAAATAAGTGGAATAATGAAGTTTCTGTGTAGCGGAACTTATCCTGTGCTCTTGGAACTTCAAGCTGCCACCAAAAGAAGACCAGGTGAGATTGATGGGTGGCAAGAGACAGGTGGCCCTGCCCATGGTCACTTCTATAATCTGGCTAGCAGCCTGTAGACTACTAGATATATGAGTGAGGCCATCCTAGGTCATCCAGCAGCCAACCGAGCTGCCAAATGGCCACAGATTCAGAGACCCACCTAGACCAGGGCACTGCTCTTAAGTAACATGCCCAAGAGACATGACTAATAGAGCTTGAATTTTTTCCTTCCAATTTTATTGAGATAAAATGACATATAACACTGCATAATTTTAAGATGTACAACATAATGATCTGACATAAATCATGAATAATTGTCACAATAAGTTTAGTTAGCATTGTTAGTCATTCTGTTGTGTCTGACTGTTTGTGAGCTCATAGACTGTAGCCCGCCAGGCTCCTCCCTTGACCATGGAATTCTCCAAGCAAGAATACTAGAATGAGTAGCCATTCCCTTCTTCAGAGGATTTTCCTGGATTATCCAGGTCTCCTGCATTACAGGTGGATTCTTTATCATCTGAGCACCGGGGAAGCCCTGGTGAGCAGCCATCATCTCAAATGAACATAACATTAAAGAATAGAAAAAAAAATTTTTTTTCCTTGTAATGAGAACTCAAGATTTATTCTCTTAACAATTTTCTCATATAACATATGAACTCCTTATTGAAAAATTCAGACTTAAATTGAAGAAAGTAGAGAAAACCACTAGTCCATTCAGGCATTACCAAAATCAAACCCCTTATGATTATACTGTGGAAGTGACAAACAAATCCAAGGGATTAGATCTGATAGAGTGCCTGAAGAACTATGGACAGAGGTTAGTGACATTGTGTAGGAGGTGGTGATCAAAACCATCCCCAAGAAAAAGAAATGCAGCAAGGCAGTTGGTTGTCTGAGGAGCCCTTACAAATAGCTGAGAAAAGAAGAGAAGCTAAAGGCAAAGGAGAAAAGGAAAGAGATACCCATCTGAATGCAGAGGTCCAAAGAATAGCAAGAGAGATTTAAAAAATCTTCTTAACTGAACAATGCAAAGAAAGAGGGGAAAACAATAGAGTGAAGACTAGAGATCTCTTCAAGAAAATTAGAGACACCAAGGGAACATTGCATGCAAAGATGGATTCAATAAAGGACAGAATCAATATGGACTTAACAGAGCAGAAGATATTAAGAAGAGGTGGCAAGAATACACAGAAGAACTGTACACAAACGGTCTTAATGACCCAGATAACCATGATGGTGTGATCAGTCACCTACAGCCAGACATCCTGGAGTGGAAGTTAAGTGGACCTTAGGAAGTATCACTATGAACAAAGCTAGTGGAGGTGATGGAATTCCTCCAGTTGAATTATTTCAAATCCTAAGGGATGTTAAAGTGCTGCACTCAATATGTCAGCAAATTTGGAAAACTCAGCAGTAGGCACAGGACTAGAAAAGTCAGTTTTCACTCCAATACCAAAGAAAGGCAAGGCCAAAGTGTTCAAACTACCGCACAATTGTATTCATTTTGCATGCTATCAAGGTAAGGCTCAAGTTAGGTTTTAGCAGTACGTAAATCTAGAACTTCCAGATGTACAAGCCAGATTTAGAAAAGGCAGAGGAACCAGCGATCAAGTTGTCAACATCTGTTGGATCATAGAAAAAGCAAGAGAATTCCAGAGAAACGACGTCTATTTCTGCTTCATTGCTAAAGTCTTTGACTATGTGGATTATGGAAAAATCCAAACTATGGAAAATTCTTGAAGAGCTGGGAATCTCAGACCACCTTACTTGCCTCCTGAAAAATCTGTATGCAGCTCAAGAAGCAACAGTTAGAACTGGACATGGAATGACAAACTGGTTCCAAATTGGGAAAGGAGTATGTCAAGGCTGTATATTGTCACCATGCTTACTTAACTTACGTGCAGAGTACATCATGTGAAATGCCAAACTGGGTGAAGCTCAAGCTGGAAACAAGATTGCCAGGAGAAATATCAATAACTTCGGATATGTGCTGACACAGCTCTAATGGCAAAAAGCAAAGAGAAACTAAAGAGTCTCTTGATGAAGGTGAAAAAAAAGAATGGAAAAGCTGGCTTAAAACTCAACATTCAAAGCACTAAGATCATGGCATTCAGTTCCATCACTTTATGGCAAATAGATAGGAAAACAATGGAAACAGTGAGAGACTTTATTTTCTTGGGCTTCAAAACCGCTGCAGATGGTAACTTTTGCCATGAAATTAACAGACACTTGCTCCTTGGAAGAAAAGCTATGACAAACCTAGACAGCATATTAAAAAGCAGAGACATTACTTTGCAACAAAGGACGGTCCAGTCAAAGCTATGGTTTTTCCAGTAAGCATGTATGGATGTGAGAGTTGGACTATAAAGAAAGCTGAACACCAAAGAATTGGTTTTTGAACTGTGGTGTTGGAAAAGACTGTTGAGAGCCCCTTGAACTCCAAGGAGTAAAAGGACGGTCCAGTCAAAGCTATGGTTTTTCCAGTAAGCATGTATGGATGTGAGAGTTGGACTATAAAGAAAGCTGAACACCAAAGAATTGGTTTTTGAACTGTGGTGTTGGAAAAGACTGTTGAGAGCCCCTTGAACTCCAAGGAGTTCAAACCAGTCAAACCTAAAGAAAATCAATCCTGAATATTCATTGGAAGGATTGATGCTGAAGCTGAAGCTCCAATACTCTGGTCACCTGATGCAAGGAGCCACTCATCAGAAAAGACCCTGATGCTGGGAAAGACTGAGGGCAAAAAGAGAAGAGGGCAACAGAGGATAAGATGGTTGAATTGCATCATCATCTCAATGGACATGAGTTTCAGTAAACTCTGGGAGATAGAGAAGAACAGGGAGGTCTGGCACGCTGCGGTCCATGGGGTCACAAAGAGCTGGACACAACTAAGTGAGTGAACAACTACAGTATCAGTTACATTTACCACGTTCATCACATCACAAGTACTTAGCTATCTATCTGTATCGGGAAGTTTGTTCCTTCTGGCTTGCTGTTGTTGTTTACTCACTAATTCGTGTCTGACTCTGCAGTCAGATTTCCGAGGCAAGAGTACTTAAGTTGCCAGTGGATCTTCCTTACCCAGTGGAGAGATTGAACCAGTGCCTCCTACATTGGCAGGTGGATTCTTTACCACTGAGCCACCAGAGAAGTCCAACATTTTGACTGCCTTTTTTCAATTCCCCCCTCCCCTCATTTGCCACTTCTGGTATCCACAAATCTGATCCCTTTTTCTATGAGTGGCTTGTTTGTTTTTGAAGTATGATTGACATATAACACTATGTTAGTTGCTGTGACACAACATAAAGTGATTCAATATGTCCATGCATTTCAAAACAATCCCCACAATAAGTCTAATCATATGTCGCTATACAAAGATATTAGACAGAGTTATTGACTATGTTCCCCACACTATACATTTTATACCCATGAATCAATTGTTTTGCAACTGGAAGCTTTGTGCCTCTTTATCTCTGCACCTACCTCTCTTCTTTCATTCCTTTACCCTATGACAACCACCCATTTGTTCTCTGTATCTATAACTCTGTTTCTGCTTTGTTTTTTAATTTGTTTTTTAGATTCCACATTTATGTGAAGTCATACAGTATTTGTCTTTCTCTTTTTGACTTGTTTCACATAGCATAATACCTCTGGGTCCAACCATTGTTGTTGCAAATAGCAAGATTTCATTCATTCAAAGAATGAATATCAAGGAGTAATATTCCATTTGATATAGTAGCCACGTAGTCTTTAGCTAGTCACCTACTGAAGGGCTTTAGGTTGCTTTCATATCTTTGTTGTTGTATGTTGCAACATCTCTATGCTGCAGTGAACATAGGTGTGCACGGATCTTCTCTAATTATAACAGTATCTTCATTTTCTTCTGATAACTGCTGGATTATATGGAGTTCTATTTTTAATTTTAAAAGGAATCCTCATATGTTTTCTATAATAACCACAACAATTTACATTCCCACCACCAACAAAAGGGATTTCTTTTCTCCACATCCTCCCCAACACTTGTTATTTGTTGATGATAGCCATTCTAACAGGTGTAAAGTGATATCTCATGGTAAGTTTGACTTGCTGATGTAAAGTGTCTTTTTATGTGACTGTTGTCCTTTTGTACATCTTCATAAAATGTCTACTCAAATTCTGTACACTTTAAAAAAATCTGGTGGTTTGCTTTATTGATGTTGAGTTGTATGAGTTTTTTGTATATTTTGAATACTAACCCCTTATTGGATACATTGTTTGCAAATACCCTCTCCCCTTCAATAGGTGGTCTTTTTCTTTTACTGTGCAAAAGCTTTTTATTTTGATGTAGTCCTACTTGTTTATTTTTGCTTTTGTCTCTCTCACCTGAGGAGTCATATCCAAAAAAATATTACTAAGACCAATGTCAAATAGTTTCTGCCTGTGTTTTCTTCCAGAAGTGTTGTTTCAGGTCCTACATTTAAATCTTCAATCCATTTTGAACTTATTTTTATTCATGGTAAAGAGTGCAGTTCAATCTGATTCTTCTGCATGTAGTTTTCCTGTTTTCCAAACATCATTTATTGAATAGCTGGTCTTTTCTCTATTGTACATTCTTGCCTCATTTGTCATAGATTAACTGCACCTCTAAGTGTAATTTTATTTCTGGGCTCTTTATTCTGTTCCATTGATCTAAATATCTGTTTTTGTGTCAGTTCCATATGAGTATAGCTTTGTAGTATGGTTTTACATCAAGGAGCATGATGATACCTTCAGCTTTGTTCTTCTTTCCCCAAGATTGTATTGGCTATTTAGGATCTTTTGTGTTTCCAAATTTGTTCTAGTGCTGTGAAAATGACATTGATATTTTGACAGAGATTGCATTGTATTTGTGGATTGCCTGTGTATTACGGTCACTTTAAGAATGTTGAAGGTCAGGAACAGTGGCAGTAAGGAGATACCCCTCGTCCAAGGTAAGGTGCAGTGGCTGTGCTTTGCTGGAGCAGCCGTGAAGAGATACCCCACGCCCAAGGTAAGAGAAACCCAAGTAAGATGGTAGGTGTTGCAAGAGGGAATCAGAGGGCAGACACACTGAAACCATACTCACAGAAAACTAATCAATCTAATCACACTAGGACCACACCCTTGTCTAACTCAATGAAACCAAGCTATGCCTGTGGGGCAACCCAAGATGGGTGGGTCATGGTGGAGAGGTCTGACAGAATGTGGTCCACTGAAGAAGAGAATGGCAAGCCACTTCAGTATTCTTGCCTTGAGAACCCCATGAACAGTATGAAAAGGCAAAATGATAGGATACCAAAAGAGAAACTCCCCAGGTTGGTAGGTACCCAATATGCTACTGGAGATCAGTGGCGAAATAACTCCAGACAGAATGAAGGGATAGAGCCAAAGCAAAAACAATACCCAGTTATGGATGTGACTGGTGATAGAAGCAAGATCCGATGCTGTAAAGAGCAGTATTGCATAGGAACCTGGAATGTCAGGTCCATGAATCAAGGCAAATTGGAAGTGGTCAAACAAGAGATGGCAAGGGTGAACGTCGACATTCTAGGAATCAGCGAACTAAAATGGACTGGAATGGGTGAATTTAACTCAGATGACTATTATATCTACTACTGTGGGCCGGAATCCCTCAGAAGAAATGGAGTAGCCATCATGGTCAACGAAAGAGTCTGAAATGCAGTACTTGGATGCAATCTCAAAAACGACAGAATGATCTCTGTTCATCTCCAAGGCAAACTTTTTTTTTTTCTACAGTCAGCCTTGGTAGCGTAGTGGTTAGGCAGGCAGGTACGCAGGCAGACTAGGCTCTGTAGATCAAGAGTTCAAGTCCCAGATCCGACTCCTGTCCCAGGGTCTCCAATTTCTCCCTCGTGCAGATTGGTGATCAGCCGGCCTGGGAGCGCCTCTCCCTCAGACTGAAGGCTCCCTGAGGACAGGTACTGTGCCTCATCCCACAGACTGGGAGTTGCCTACGGGGCAGGCACTGTGCCTCCGCCCTCAGACTCAGACTGACAGCTCTTCAACATTCTCTCCTTAGTCCAACTCCAGGGCTGGGTAGACCCTGCATGCACTTGGAGCAGAAAACTCTCAGCCCTGGCGTCAGGATTTTCTTCCTATGTAAACATTTAGACTGTGCTGAGGCATTTAGAGGGGGCTTCCCAGGTGGCTCTTTTGGTAAAAAAAACCCGCCTGCCAATGTAGGAGACATAGAGATCCAGGTTTGACTCCTGGGTCGGGAAGATCCTCTGGAGAAGGAAATGGCAACCCACTTCAGTATTCTTGCCTGGAGAACCCTATGGACAGAGGGGCCGGCAGGCTACAGTCCATGGGGTTGAAAAGAGTCAGACACGACTGAGGCAAATTAGCACGCACACACGGGGCGGCTAGGTCAAGAGTGAATGATGGGAGATGACCCCTCATCAAGAAGGGGGCCACTAAGGGACGTGACTATATGAGCGTGTGTACGTGTGCACAGCAGTGGGCTGACCCTGGGAGAGGACAGGGCTTGCAGGGGCTGAGAGGGCGCCTCTAGGCTCTTTCACCTCCTCTCTGCTTCAGACCAGGTGCCCCAGGCACGGTGTTCTGTGTGCAGAAAGATTGCCTCTCCTGTTCTGGAGGTAGAAAGGGCTTCTCAGCCCCAACAGGTCTCCCTGTTGGCCTGCCCAACCCCTACCAGCAAGAGCCTGAGTTCCCAGCTTGCCATAGTGGTATTGCAGGCAGGGGGACCCCTTCCAGGACCTGAGAGTGGGTCTAACCCTCAGAAATGAATTGTCTGAGGAGACACGCGTGCTGACAGTGCAATAGACTTTATTGGGAAGGGGGCGCCTAAGCAGGAGGGGAAGGGAACCCAGGAGAACTGCTCTGTTAGTAGTCTAGGGTTTTACGGTGATGGGATTAGTTTCTGGGTCTTCCCTGGCCAATCACTGTAACTCAGGGTCCTTCCTGGTGGCACACATAAGTTGCTCAGGGAAAATGGATGCCAGCAAGGATTCTGGGAGGGGGAAGGACACGTGGCCTCTCCTTTTGACCTTTCCCAAATTCTTCCAGTTGGTGGTGGCTTGTTAGTTTTGTATTCCTTACTAGGATCTCCTGTCATAAAATAACTCACACAGATGATTACAACAGTGCCTGGTCAGGGAGAAGGTTGTAGTCAGCATGTTGCCCCTGACAGTGGGGGCTCTCAGTCTTCTCCCTTGGCGACGGTAGCTAAAAAGCAGTGTTGTACCTGTCCTGGGCTGTGCAGAGTTGGGAGTAAAGTGGGGTGCATGTTCTAATTCTGTGTGTGGCCTTGAGACGTACATTTGCCTCCCTGGGTTCCTGAACTTGAAGCAGAGCTTAAAGCTTTGCTCCTCAAAGCGAGGCTCACCAAGGGCAGCACCAACATCGTGTAGGGCTGGTTAGAAACACAGAACCACGGGCCTCATCCCAGGCTAACTGGGTCAGCACCTGCATTTTATAGGGTCCCAAGTGATTCCTGTGCACATTCAAACAGGCAAAGCCCTGGGTTCTCTAGTCTTGGGAAAAAAAAAAAAGTGAAAGTGTTAGTCACTGAAACACCATGGACTGTAGCCCTCCAGGCTCCTCTCTCCATGGAATTCTCCAGGCAAGAATACTAGAGTGGGTTGCTATGCCCTCCTCCAGGAGATCTTCCCATCCCAGGGATCGAACTGGGTCTCCTGCATTGCAAGCGAATTCTTTATTGTCTGAGCCACCAGGGAAGCACCCCTCTAATCTCAAGGTCCCTCCCAGCTCTGCTGATAGCAGTCCCTGAGAGCTGGCTTTAGAGATTATAATGAAGAAAGCACCCAGACTTCTCCATCTGGCTTCAGCGAACTCTTATTTAAGGTAGGGAAAGGCCCTAAACTGAGAAGGAACAGCGGTCTGAACCCAGGCATGGGGCATGGTTCTGGAGTGGCAGAGAGTTTCCTCCAACTCCCAAGATTCTAGAGGCAAGTGTTCTGCCCAGAGTGGCTGTGTTTTGGGGACCCTGCAGCCCCTCCCAGATACTCACACTCTGCCTTTCCCGAGGGCAGGTTCTCCACCAGCCACTCCCGGCCCAGCTCCCGCTTTAGCAGCTTAGTGCAGACCGAGAGCCCTTTTGCCTGGCCGCCAGAAGACCCAGAATAGCCTGAGGCGCTGCCCACCCCCCAGGCCAGCTCAGAGTGCCCCCACCTTCCTGTGATAGCAGGGTGTGTTTGCAAGGAGAGGGTCACTGTCTTTGAGGAGGGAAGACCCCTCAGCAAGTCTACGGGCATCCTTGCCCACAGCTGCAGTCTCTGTCTGCACCACCAGCCTGGCTCTGCACCACTCAGCCCTCAGCTGTCTGTGGGAGACCAGGCTCCAGAGAAAGTCTGGGGCTCTCAGCTTTGTTTCTGCTGACTTGGAGGAATACCACTCTCTATCACCCCCGCCCCCCAGGCCACCTTTGTCCCCTGTGTTATGCTTGCCTGTCCTTCCCAGGGACCCATGGGGGCCCGTGCTAAGTGCAGTGAGAGAGGAGCTCTAACAGGAGCAGATAGCAGGCTGCAGTCCAGGAGTAGAGGACTGGGAAGGTAGGTTCCCTCCTGGAACCCCATGAGATCCTCCATTTCCGCTCACCAGCCCCTGTAGTGAGCACACCCTGAGTCCCTGTGCATGCATCCAAACCAGTCCTGGGTCCCTTGGGCTGCAGAGACTTCCCTGGTGGTCCAGCGTCTATGACTTTGCGCTCTCAGACTTTGCACATCAGACTCCACACTCCCAATGCAGGGGGCTCAGTCTGACCCCTGGTCGGGGAATTAGATCCCACATGCTGCCATGAAGAGGGAAGATCTCGCATCCCGCAACTATGACCTGGGACAGTCAAATAAAAAAAAATGAATACACACACACAAAAAAAAGAAGAAGGGGCTGTAGCCAACCAGGAGACAGGACAGACTGGAGAAGAAAGCTGGACATCAATAACAACTTCAATATGCATCTATAGTGTGATGCGTATATAAAGTGTGATATACCCCTGTTACAGTTATCTGTTGCTGGGTAATGAATCACCCCCAAAGTTAGTGGCTAAGACAGCAATAATCAGTTATTTTCCCACATATCTGCTATCTGGGCCGGGCTTAGCCAGGCAGACGTGTGTTCTATGTGGCACCAGCTGGGACAACTCGGTTAAGGCTGGATGAGTCACTTCAAAATGACTTCTTCACCTGGCTGCCAAGTTGGTCCTGACTGCCAAGCAAGAGTTCAGCTCGGATGGTAGCCCTGGAGCCTCTGCTTCTCTCAGGAACCTCTTCATGGACTTCCTGAAAGCACTGTGTCTGGTTCTGAAAGCCAGAATTCCAAGAGCACAAGGTGGAAATGTTTTTGACTAACCTCAGAGTGTTGAGTGCTCAAGGCATCACAAAAGTTGGCCCAGGTTCCAGGGGACAGAACTCAGACTCCATTTATCAAAGTGAGCTTCTGAGATGAGAGATAGTGTTCCAGCCATCTTTGGTAAATACAATCTGCCACAACATATAATGTGGAATGCCATGTAATTGTTTAGAGATTTTAATGTATATTATCAAATAAAAAAAGATATAAAAATGTATGAAAAAGAGGAAAGCATGTGCATATTTATGAGAAAAATACTGGAAAGATAGATACTAAAATATAGTTCCTCCTCTGTGCTTTCTACTTTGTGTTTGCTCTAATGATTTATCAATTTTTTTTTTTTTGCAATTGGGCATGCATTATTTTCCTAATTAAAAAGAAACACAAACCATTTCTATGTTGAAAAAAAAATGGCAATACAAAAGTCACAATTAGGAAGTGAATGATAAGAAACAAATGAAGGGTCCCTCACAGGAGAGAGTGGGATTCTGTCACATCCAAGTTCCTGAAGCCCTTGATATTCTGATGTGCACTGGGAAGCTATGGAGGAGGGTTAGGGGATAAAGCATTTCTTGGTATTATTTAACCAAGAGAAAGAGAGAGTGTGTGTGTGCACATGAGATATTCGTAGGTGTTTTTTGTGTATCACTACACGCATGTATGTTTTGCTGTGTACGTGGGGTATGTATTGTACACGGGTTTCGATACGTATCTGTGTGCATGGTGTGTGCGCTTGTTGTATGTGCGTGGTGTGTATGCTTGCTTATCTGAGTGAGTGTATGTTGTCAGTGTGCACGTGTTGTGGCATCTCAGGGAACCCATGATGCTCACATACACTTTGGGCGAAGCTGGTCCAGACAGAAGCTGAGCTCTGTGGAGGAAGAGGGTGTTTTCCCTCACCTCCACGCCGCGTCCCCCTGTTTCTGCCTATCCTTTTTCTCTCCCACTTGGTGCCCTTTCTTCATTCTGTCTGTCTCACTGGCAGCTCCCAGCCCCTCATCATGGCAGAGATTGGGCATGCAGCTCTCTTTCCCTTCCCCACCTGCCCTAATGCCTGCTCTTGAGCTCTTGACAAAAGTTGCAGGGTCGGGATGGGGAAAGTGAGTGAGGAAGAAGCTACGCAGGCAAGGCAGGAGTTGAGAGTGTCAGAGGCTCTCAGGAAGTGTGATAAATAGCATCTAAATCCTCTTGAAAGAGACATTTTATGCCTCTATAACTACTTCAAGTACATGGTTCAGGTACAGAGATGAGGCTCAATGACTTCCAGTCATTGTTGCTTATTGTTACAGCGTGACTGTTTGTCTCAGACCCTCACACACACACACACTCATCACACCCTGGGATTGTGACCACTTCATTATGAACTCCAGGAGAAGCCTTAACACCAAGGGATTAGGCCAAGCTTACCCCCACCCCGCCCCCGCTAGAGAAGTACACACAGAGAGACATATACAAAGAGATTCCCAACAACAGTGGAAAAAAGAAAAAAAAAAAAGGCTGGGGGGACAAATTAAATGTCCATGAACAGAAGAATGGATAAACTGTGGCATAATTCTGCAGTAGAATACTATAAGAATAAAAGGTGAATGAATAAGATCTACACACAGAACATGGATATCACAGCACAATATTAAGAGAATACTTAACAGAAGAATTGCACACAATGTGATATCATTTATACATGAAAACATTAAAATATACCATGTATAGTTCGGACATGTATATGTTTAAGTAAAAGTACTGATATTTTTAAAAGCCCAAGACAGATAACACACTCAGGTTAGTGGTTCCCTAGAGTGCCGGAGTCCAGCCCCGGTGGATCCAAGGTGATTCGAAGGTGGAGACAGAGTCGGCGTCCTAGGAAAAAACTCATTCAATTACAGATATAGAGAGAGATTAGAAACGGATAGTGTAGCAGGAAAATTAGTGGGGAAAAAGAGGCTGAATAACTTGGTTTATGTGGAATACCAATCACCACCTACGTAGGCCACAGGCGTCTTTCCGTTCTCCTGAAGGAGAGGAGGCACTGAGGCCTCCCTGGTCCGATCTTAGAAGCCCAGGCATAATTATAGGCTTGGTGAGTACCCACTCCCCAGATGGGAATTCAGCCAGAAGGGGAAAGAAAGAACGACGGGGGAATCAGCCTTTCCAGAAATGGATCCCATTTTCTTTATTTTCAGGTTTGCTTATATACCCTTTTTTACACATAGGGATGTATACAGAGTCACGCGGGGGTCAGCAGTCCTGACCTTTATCAAAATCAGGTGCTTTACATAAAAAAAGGTCTTAGGGGTTTTACATCATCTTCTGGCCATGAGGCCTGCTGACACTTTATGACCCTTTCTTTCTGATAACCAAAAAACTTATTTTTTCCAAGGGTGTTTTTTCTTAAACCAGGCACCACCCTCCAGATAAAGTTACATTCCTATAGGGTGAGGGTGTAGTGAGTTACAATCAAGAAATGAATTCATTTAACCCAAGATTAACATGATTAATCTTAAAGGTTAATACTTATTTCTCTTATATGCTATTTATATTCATTATAAGGGCAGGGAATATGGAGATTTAACAGCAAACATCAACCCAAGAAGTGAAATCCTTTCACCATTGTTCCCCTTAAGATCTATTTAGTCTTAAGATAGTGATAAAGTTACATTTTTACATAGCAAGGACACAGTGATTTATAACAAAGTACAGTGATCTATAACAAAGGAGAAAATTCATTAACTCAAAAAGTCTAGTATTGCTAACATCAAAAACTACTATATTTCTTTTTCTATATTCCAAATACATTGATTAATATATTCCCAGGTGCCTAAGGACGTGGAGGCCTGGTGGCACTCATTGACTCTACAATGAGAAAAGCCCTATGCTAATTAAGACCTTCAAAATACCCCAAACTCTCTGTGCTATTTATGGTTGAGAGGTAGTAAACAATAATGTGGTAGTGGCAGGAGTATGGATAATCCTATCACACAAACTAGTTTGTCAGCAGAGAGGTTTGACCTGAGACACCCTTGTCATACCCATGGCAGGGAATTAGTAGCAATTATTGGCACAACAAATGAAAAACCCTTCACCAATATAATTCTAATCAACCCACTATACTAATAAATTCTAACTTCCCAAAAGAATCTGCCTTTAGTAAGTCTAAAACATCTCATGCCTCTCACTGTTGGGAGGCTGTAAACAATCACATGTGGCCAGACAAACCTATACAGGCGGGCTAGATAACCTTCAGAGGAGTTAGTAAGTTGAAACACTCTTGTCATGCCCAGGAATTTGTACTGGAGCTGCAAGTTAACTCCTTCTCCAAGAGAAATGGTTATGGGGGAGAGGCTCCCGTAAAGTGAGAGGTATAGGTGAGAGCATAAAACAGACTCTGGTTTCGGGGGTAGATGCTCAGGAACAGGGGGTTTCCTGAGGCTTGATCACGCCTTTGCCTATGCCAAGCCTCCTTCCTCATGACCTTTGCCATGGGCGGAGTTCCTCACGCTGGCCCCCGGCACTACAGGTTACCAAAATATTTTCTCTTGGGGAATGAGATGGATAGGGGAAGAAATAAAGGGAGGATAGATAAGCTGCTAATATTAATATTAACTGTGTTGCTAATATTAATTATCTATTTCTGAGTATAAAATTATCACAAAACTTAGCAGCTTAAAACCACATACATCTATTATCTCAGTTGGAAATGATCATGTGGATTTTCTACTTTGGTCTGTTAATATGATGGATTACATCAAACAATTTTTGAATGTAGAATCAGTCTGTCGTTCTCGGAATAAACTCCGCTGGGTCATGGGGTATTCTTCTTAATATACATATTGTTGTATTCAGTTTTTTAGTATCTTGTTTAAGATTTTTGCTTCTATGTTCATGAGGGATATTGGTCTGTAGTTTTCTTCTTCATCTGGCTTGTGCACAGGGTAATGCTTACCTCGTAAAATGAATTGGGGAGTTTTCCCTTCTCTGTTTTCTGGCAGGGATTGTGTAAAATTGGTGTTATTTCTTCTTTAAATGTCCGTTAGAATTCACTAGAGAAATCATCCAGGCCAAGAGATTTTTTGGAGGTTTCTAAACTGCAAATCCATTTCTTTAATGGGTATGGGATATTCTGGTTT
Organism: Aepyceros melampus; assembly: GCA_006408695.1. Classification (NCBI taxonomy): domain Eukaryota; kingdom Metazoa; phylum Chordata; class Mammalia; order Artiodactyla; family Bovidae; genus Aepyceros; species Aepyceros melampus. Next base: position 262,973 of record SJXQ01006737.1, on the reverse strand, counting down.
TTATTGGGTGCATTTTGATAGTTTGTGACTTTTAAGGACTTGGTTTATTTCATCTACATATAAGGTCATCAGAGTTTTTCTGTAAAGGGGTAGATAGAAAGTGTTGGCCGTTGGGCCATACAGACTCTGTCACAACTATCCAATTCTGTTGTTGTAGTGTAAAAGCAACCATGCTGGCTAAGTCGCTTCAGTCGTGTCCGACTCTTTGCGACCCTGTGGACTGTAGCCCACCAGGCTCCTCTGTCCATGGGATTCTCCAGGCAAGAATACTGAAGTGGGTTGCCATGTCCTCCTCCAGGGGATCTTCCTGACCCAGGGATCAAACCCAAGTCTTAGTCTCCTGCATTGGGAGGTGAGCTCTTTACCACTAGCGCCACCTGGGAAGCCCATAGACAATATATAAATGAATGAGCATGCTGTGGTATTGGTTTCCTGAAAGTGAAAGTGTAGTCACTCAGTTGTATCCAAGTCTTTGCAACCCCATGGACTGTAACCCATCAGGCTCCTCTGTCCATGGAATTCTCTAGGCAAGAATACTGGAGTGAGTTGCCATTTCCTTCCATAAGGGATCTTCCTGACCAGGGATAGAACCTGCATCTTTTTCATTGCAGACAGAGTCGATGACTAAGTCTACATAATTGTATTTTAGCATTTCCTGGGGATGCTCAAAACAACAGAAGTTTATTCTCTCACAGTTTGGGAGGCTAGAAGTCCAAAATCAAAGTGTTAGCAGGGCTATGCTCCCTCTAAAGACTCTAGGGAAGAATCCTCCCATGCTTCTTCAGCCCCAGAAGAATCTCTGTGGCAGCATAACTCCCTTCTTAAATTCAGTCTTCACCTGGCCTCCTTCCCTCCGTGTCCTCTGTATCTCTGTATCCAGATTTTCTGCTCCTCTTCTGATGAAGACATCAGTCATGCTTGCTTTAGGGCCCATCCTCATCCAGAAAGACCACATCTTAACTAACTACGTTTGTAAAACCCCTAGTTCCAAATAAGGTCACAGTCTGAGTTCTAAGTAGACATGAATGGAGAGGGGGGTAATATTCAGAGCAGTAGAACCATGTTCCAAGAAAACTTTAGTTACAAAAATAGATGGTGAGACAGATTTGATCCATGGACCTTGATTTGCTGACCTGTCACTAAGGTTGTTAAACTTAAGGACATAGAGATGTTTGCAGTGTTTTCTTTTTAATGTCTGTGAGGTGGGTAGTGACATTCCTTCTTTCATTTCTGATATTGGTAACTTGTGTCTTTTCTCTTTTTTCTTTGTCAGTCTAGCTATAGGTTTATCAATTTTAGTGATCTTTTAAAAGTATTGGGTTTTAGTTTAATTGATTCTTTTTTGTTTTCTTCCTGGTTTCAATTTCATTGATTTCTGTTCTGATCTTAATTATTTACTCTTTCTGCTTACTTTGAGTTTATTTTGTACTTTCCCACTCCACCTCAGTTTCTTAAGAAAAAAGCTTAGATTATTGGTTTGAGACCTTTCTTCTTTATTAATATAAGTATTCAATAAATACATTAAAATAAATAAATAATAACTTTTTCTCCAAGCATTTCTTCAACTGCTACTACACATTTTGGCATTTTTCACTTTCATGCAGTTCAAAATATTCTCTCCCTAAGATTTCCTCTTTGATTCATGAGTTACTTAGAAGTATGTTAATTACAAAGTGTTTGGAGATATTTCAGTTACCTTTCTGTTATTGATTTTTAGTTTAATTCACTACGGTCAGAAAACATAACTTGAATTCAACTTCTAAAAATTTGCTAATGCAAATGTTCAGCTTTTGTTATTGTCCCACTACTACTGCTGCTGCTAAGTCACTTCAGTCATGTCTGACTCTGTGCGACCCCATAGACAGATCCCTGAAATTCTGTTCATCTTTTATTCCAAGTCTTTTTTCTGTCTGATGTTCAAATTACATAACTATCACTCACCCAAGTTCATTCATTCTTTCCTCTGTCGTTTTCACACTGTACTGTACCCATTCAGTGAATTTTTAATTGTTTTTTTTTTTTTTTTTTTTTTTTAGTTCTAAAATTTCTGTTTGGTTATTCTTCTTTATGTCTTCTGTTTCTTTGCGGAGTCTTTCTAACTTTCTATTTCAAGAGCGTTCACATTAACTTCTTGGAGCCACTTTAAAATCTTTTTCTGATAATCAAACATCTGTGTCATCTTGGGATTGACATTTGTTGCTTTTCTCTTTCCTTGTGAGTTAAGATTTTCTTTGTTCTTAACATGCCAAGCAATTTTGGTTTTTATCCTAGATATTCTGGGTCTTACTTAAATCCTAAGAAGTGTGTCGGGGGCTTTTATTGTTAGCAGGTAATCAACCAAGTTAAGTTTAGGCTGCGCGTTCAGTTCTGTTCCGCCTCCTGTATGTTGTGGTTCCAGCATCAGTTCAGTTTTTTAAATGACTGCACTGCTTTAAGGAACAGTCCCATGTGTGGCCAGTCTGAAGTCTAGATGGTGACCTGCAATGTTAGCTCCATTCTCAAAGCCTGGATAAACTGTTTAGGATCAGATCCAAGCATACACAGCCCAGAAGTGAGGCCTGGAATTCATACATACTGTTATGAGATTCCTCTCTTAAGCTCCCTCGTCTCCATGATCCACCTGACACTTTCAAATCCCTGCAGCCTCTCTTCCCAGAGTTACAGACAGAAATCTGGGGTGGGGGGAGTGGGTCTGTGCTATGCTCTTGGGATCACAGCTACTCTGGTGAGGGACAAGCTCAGAGAGGGACACCTGCTCTGCTGACTAAATCTTCATCCCTGGGTAACTGTCACAGTGTTGCCTGGGGGCTGTGGCCAGAAAAAAAAGGGGTGACATAAGAGCATCACGGGATGTCTCCTGCTCTTGGTAACCCATATGGTGTCCCCTTTTCCCCTCCCTGGTCCAGAAATAGAAGCTTCTCATGGATCTCTTTCTGTCCACACCCAATGAGCACTTCTGAGTTTCAAGCTGCTTTTAAATCCAGGATGGGCATTATCAGACAGGTGAAACTTCTAATTTTTACTCAATCCACCTACCACCATTTTTTTTTGGATCCCCGATACCTGCTCCATGACCAAGCTTTTATAGTTTTAGGCAGTGGGAGACAAGATTGGGATATGCTTACTCCATCTCCTTAGAACTAGAACCCAAATTCTTATTTTTATAAAAGGGAAAAGCCATCTCCTTTGGCTGATGTCTGAAATTTCACCATCAGAGAAGCCCGTCACAATAGCAATCGTTTTGCCAGTTTACCTCTAAGAACTGTGTTACCTATACCCAATCTATATCCCGTGACAACCCCAGGCACCATCTGCTGCAGGCACCCGGCTCCCTCCTCGTCCCCACTCAGGCCCTTCCTAACCTTTTCCTGTGTGCTCAAAGTGCAAGTTTTCCTCCCTTTCAGACAGAAGAGAATTCTCCCCCTGCTAATGACTCTCCCTGATTGATGGCTGGCAGGGCCCACACGGCAGGAGTGGTGGACCCAAGCCAGGACCTTGGAGAGCTCCCGCCACTCTCCTGGGGAGCAGGAAGACAAAGGTGTAAACCTGGCTGAGCCTGTGAGGCAGGGCTTTCCACTCCATCATGATTTAATCACCTGTTTACTTGTCTGTCGTTATGGCTGGAGAACTCCTTCAGAAGGGCCAGAGCCTTGTTCTCTGTTTATCTCCACAGTCCAGCACTGTGCCTAGCATGTCAATAGAGATGATCAGTGGCTGTGTAAGTGAATGAATGAATGATGTTACAATCTTTCCCCTGGGTCTCCTTTCTTGCCTCTCAAGGGCTAAATTAGTTTAGCATTTGTTGGGCATCCTCAATGTGCCATACATTTTACATTTAATATCTCATTTAATTTCCCAGTGGGGAGGTGGTATCATTCTTTTTAACTAAAAACTTGGGCTTTCCAGGTGGTGCTTGTTGCTGCAGTTCAGTCACTCAGGCGTGTCCAGCTCTTTGAGACCCCATGGACTGCAGCAGGCCAGGCTTCCCTGTCCTTCACCATCTCCCAGAGCTTGCTCAAACTCATGCCCATTGAGTCAGTGATGCCATCCAACCATCTGGTCCTTCATCATCCCTTTCTCTCCTGCCTATACAACCTTTCCCAGCATCAGGATCTTTTCTAATGAGTCGACTCTTCGCATCAGGTGGCCAAAGCACTGGAGCTTCAGCATCAGTCCTTCCAGTGAATATTCAAGATTGATTTCCTTTAGGATGGACTGGTTTGGTTCCCTTGCAGTCCAAGGGACTCTCAAGAGTCTTCTCCAACACCACATTTCAAAAGCATCAATTCTTCAGTGCTCAGCCTTCGTTATGGTCCAACTCTCACACCCATACATGACTACTGGTTTTGACTAGACAGACTTTTGTCAGCAAAGTAATGTCTCTGCTTTTTAATACACTGTCTAGATTTGTCATAGCTTTCCTTCCAAGGAGAAAGCATCTTTTAATTTCATGGCTGCAGTCACTATCTGCAGTGATTTTGGAGCCCAAGAAAATAGTTTGTCACTGTTTCCATTGTTTCCCCGTCTATTTGCCATAAAGTGATGGGACCAGATGCAATGATCATAGTTTACTGAATGTTGAGTTTTAAGCCAGCCTTTTCACTTTCCTCTTTCACCTTCATCAAGAGGCTCTTTAGTTCCTCTTTGCTTTCTACCATAAGGGTGGTAGCATTTGCATATCTGAGGTTATTGATATTTCTCCCGGCAATTTTGATTCCACCTTGTGCTTCATCCAGCCTGGCATTTCACATGATGTACTTTGCATAGAAGTTAAATAAGCAGAGTGACAATATACAGCCTTGTTGTACTCCTTTCCCAGTTTTGAACCAGTCCATCGTTCCATGTCTGGTTCTAACTGTTGCTTCTTGACCTGCACACAGGTTTCTCAGGAGGCAGGAAAGATGGTCTGGTATTTCCATCTTTTGAAGAATTTTCCACAGTTTTTTGTGATCCCCACAGTCAAAGGCTTTAGCAAAATCAATGAAGCAGAAGTAGATTCCAAAAAATTTTCTGGAATTTTCTTGCTTTGTCTTTGATTCAGTGGATATTGGCAATTTGATTTCTGGTTCCTCTGCCTTTTATAAGTCCAGTTTGAACATTTGAAGTTCTCGGTTCATGTACTATTGAAGCCTGGCTTGGAGAATTTTGAGCATTACCTCGCTAACGTGAAATGAGTGCAATTGTGCAGTAGTTTGAACATCCTTTGGCATTGCCTTTCTTTGGGATTGGAATGAAAACTGACCTTTTCCAGTCCTGTGGCCACTGCTGAGTTTTCCAAATTTGCTGGCATATGGAGTGCAGCACTTTCACAGCATCATCTTTTAGGATTTGAAATAGCTCAGCTGGAATTCCATCACCTCCACTAGCTTTGTTCATAGTGATGCTTCCTAAGGCCTACTTGACTTTGCACTCCAAGATGTCTGGCTCTAGGTGAGTGATCACACCATCGTGGTTATCTGGGTCATTAAGATCTTTTTGGTGCTAGTGGTAAAAATTTTCCCTGCCAATGCAGGAGATGTAAGAGACATTGGTTAGATCCTGGGCTGGGAATATCCCCTGGAGAAAGAAATGGCAACCCACTCCAGTATTCTTGCCTGGAGAATCCCCTGGATAGAGGAGACTGGTGGGCTACAGTCCATAGTGTCAGAGAGTCATACAGGACTGAAGTGACTTAGCATGCACAAGTAGGTTGAGAAACATACTTGACTAAATCACTTAACAAGTAAAATTGAGAACCCAGGATTTGAACTGAGGACTGTTTGTTTCAGTTGTTCAGTATTCTTGGTCCTCCTTTTGCTTCCCCAATCTCAGTACCATCCCTGGGGCTTAGGCACCACCACCCCCATGCAAAGACTGTTAATTATCCCAAACCCACTCTGCCCATATTCCCAATTTTAGCTGGGTACTGGGGTCATGTAGAATAAAGGCCAAATTTTCCAGTCTCATTGGCAGCTACACTTGGTGAATACATAAATAGAATTGATACATGTAGCTTTATGGAGTGTCCTCAAAGGGAGGGGGCACCCCTTCCTTGTCCCTTTCTTCTTCCTGTTGACTGGAAAGTGGATATGACTCACTGCTGGTATTTAAGCAGCCACCTCATTCCATGGCACAGAAAGAAAGGAGAAAAAAAGAAAGAGAAGTCGCTCAGTCGTGTCTGACTCTTTGTAACCCCATGAACTGTAGACCACCAGGCTCCTCCGTCCATGGGATATTCCAGGCGAGAGTACTGGAGTGAGTTGCCATTTCCTTCTCCAGGGGATCTTCCTCACCCAGGAATTGAACCCGGGTCTCACAGACACTTTACCGTCTGAGCCACCAGGGAAATCACATGGTGAACACGTGAATAGAATTGGTACATCTGCTAAAGATGATAGAGAAGCAAGAGAAAAAGGGCCTGGGGGTCAGCCGTGGACTGATACACTCAGACATCTTCTGTCTGAAAGAAATAAATATTCACTTTGATTTAGTCACTATTATTTGGAGTTTACTGTCAACTGGATCTAAATCCTATTTAATACTCCCCCTTACCTGATGACCACAAGAACCTTTAAATGCCCTTCTGCTTCTTTCATTGCAACCTCAGCTATTCTAGAAACTACCTCTTCTTTAAATACTACTTTTCTCAAGTCTTTCCCCAACTCATAAACTTTAAGTGGCTTCCTATTTTCTACTGAAAAGAATTCCAGATTCATTAGCCTGCCATTCAAGGTCCTACTAGTAACTGGATTCATCTTGTCTCATAGTCTTCACACGTGCTTATTGTACTTACTGGTTTACTTGAGGTCTCCATCACATAACCGTCTTGCTCAAGATACGACAGCTGCTGCAATAAATAACCCCCAAGTCTCAGTGGGTTATCATAACCAAGGTTACTTCCCACTCATGTCACAATCTGATGGGAGAGGAGCGGAGTTCTGTCCCACACATTCAGGGAGCCAGGCTCTGTCATCCGGTAGCATCACCATCCTCAAGGCACAGTCTGCGTGGTTATCATGCAAGAGGAGGAGAGAGCATGAAGGACCAAGCAGAAGAATTTATGGGAAGCCTAGAAACAGTGCTCATTGGTTTCATCTGTATTCTGTTGTCCAGAGCTCAGTCACATGGGCCAACTGTACTGCAAGGGAGTCTGGGAAATATAGTCTTCTGAGTGCCCAAGAGAGAAATGGCATTGCTTTGTTGAGTACATAACACTGTCTCTGGCACACATGCCTTACTTCCCTTATCTCTGAGGCTTTGCATGTACGTTGGAGTGCTTTCCTTCCATCCCTGCCAAATCCTCCCCATTCTTGGAGGCCATATGTAATCTCTTCCTTGAAGCTCTCCCTGATTGCTTTCTTCCCTGAATTAACCATGGAATTGCCCCAAACAGGCAATTTGGCACAGGGGTAGTCTTGGCCCTCGGTTTGCTTTATCAGCGATGGTTCAGACAGCAGTTACAGGATGCAGAGAAGTCCAGAACATGATTTATATACATATGTTCAAAAACCACTCATTGGCACTGAGCATCATCAGAAATGACACATATTGAAGGCTGTTAGGATGCAATGAGAAGAGCGCGCAATCACTTCTTTGATTTGTTTTTGCAAAAGATACGTAGCTTGAAACTGATTATGAGGAAACACATGGAACCTGAGGGACATTGTAGAAAATAACTGGCCTGTAATCTTTAAACATGTTGAGGCTATAAAAGTCAAGGAAAACTCAAAGAATGGTTTTGGAGTGAAGGAAAATTCACCTGACGGAAACATGACAACTAAACACAATACACGACTCTTTACAGCAAGAAGCTGCAGTCTGTTTGCTATAAAACATATTAGAGGGACGGTTGTCAAAACCTGAGCAGAGTGTCAGGCTCAGATGGTAGTAATGTATCAATTTTAATTTCCTGATTTTGATGGCTGTGTTGCGGCACTGCAAGAGAACGCTGTCGTACATAGGCCATACTAATGCATTTGGAAGTGGTTGGATAGCAGTTCTGCAACTTATTCTCAAATAATTCAGAAAACAAATAGTTCTTTGTAACATACTTCCAACCCTTCTGTGAGTTTGTGGTTGTCTCTAACTAAAAAATAAAATACTCGTTGGAGGAAAATGTCAATAAATCTCAAAGTATGGGATTTCAACAATAATTATCACTGCTGTGGTGTGGGCTGTGGATGACCCACCGCCAACCACTCTCCCTTATCCTTCTCTCAGAAGACCCCAATTTTCCTGGGGCTCAGCAGTATGCTCAGGCTTGAGAGTGAGTCCCTAGTCCAAGCCAAGTGTGACAGCTCACTCCTCTTTGTGAGACACCACAGTTCCTGTTCCAGGCAATGACTCGCTAGGTCTTTCAGATCAACCTTCCTTTGAAAAACAACAAAAAAGCACTGGGGAAAATATATTTTAAGAACCAAACTTAAATGCTTCCAAAAAGATGAAAAGACAGTGGGAAATACCAAGCTAATTTGGAGATGAAATTTCATAACCAGAGAGGCAGGCACCAACACTGCCTAACCTGAGGTTCTTTGTAGACACTACTCACTGGGCTTTGGTTTAGGGGAGGCTCCAGACGAGGAGCACTGCGGTCAAGGTCTGCCACAGCCCAGGTAGGAGGAGCTTCCAGGAGGCTGGGGCTCCTGGGGAAATGTACTAGAGACTGATTTTCCCATACTCTCTTGCAGTTTGAGACAACTGTATGCATGACTGAGTTCTCTAACCAATGAGACGCAGAGGAAATGTGTGGGACAATTTCTGGGAATGACTTTTCTTACTGATGAAAGAGAGGTTAAAGAGGAGAGTCTCCTTCTTCGCCCTCCTTTCCTGCAGCTCAGGATGCTGTCTTGGAAAGTTGTGATGTGGTACCCTAGCATCCATCTTGTGCCCGTCAGGTGGATATTGTGAACACGTTGAAGGTGGTAGAGCAGAGGGGTCTGTGAAGAACCCAGTTATTGACCAAGCTTGGAACCACACACTTCCAGAGTTTTTGCTCTTTGAGAAAAACCATTTAAAGTCACTTTCAGTCTAATATTCTATTCTTTCTAATGGAAGGCATCTCTCTTACATGAAAGCCAAGTACACAGAATCAAACGACAGACGAGCTTGCCTGCTCTCACCTCCATTTCTTACCCATCCTCAGGGCTTCAGGGCCAGCCCCTTTGTGAATTCTCTGGGTTCTCAGGAAGAACAGGAAGGTGGGAGAGTAAAAACCAAATTCCTCACCCTCCTAGGCTCAGGAAGCTAACAGTTGTTTATACTCAAATTTCATCTCAATTGCCACAGGGTTGCTAAAGTCAAAATTAAGAGGGGGATCACAGCCCCAGTCTCTGCTCCACCTCCTTCAGGATTTGAATGCATTTCTAGGGTTCATTTGTTCTGTGAAGTGGGGACGTTGATCCCTGCTCTACCTGTGGCTCAGGATTGGCAGTAAGGTTGCCTAAGAAAACTCCTTATCCTTCTTAAGCCTTTTCTTACTCCATGCATTTCATCTCTTTTACTTTAACCCACCTACATCCTGTGTTATTAATACTCAGTTTACAGACATGGAAACAGATACAACTTAGTGGCTGTTGTTGTTCAGCCACTCAGTCATGTCCAGCTCTTTGCCACCCCATGGACTGCAGCATGCCAGGCTTCCCTTTCCTTCACTATCTCCCGGAGTTTGCTCAAACTCATGTCCTTGGGTCGGTGGTGCCATCCAATCATCTCTTCCTCTGTTGCCCCCTTCTCCTCTTGTCCTCAGTCTTTCCCAGCATCAAAGTCTTTCCCAATGGAGTCAGCTCTTTGCATCAGGTGGCCAAAGTATTGGAGCTTCAGCTTCAACATTGACTGATGCTGAATGAATGTTCCAGTGAATATTCAGAGTTGATTTCCTGTAGGACTGACTGATTTAACTTAGTGACTGAACAGCAACAAAAAGTCAAACACCCTTGAGGGGACTGAGTTAGAGTGAGCCTCAGAGCTTGGGCAGGAGGGAGGGTCAGGGAGACGGGGCAGGAGCTGAGAGGGGGTCCGTGGGTACAGCCACAAGGGAGAAGAAGTAGAGCCTGAGGCTAAGCACCGAAACTCAGGAGCAAAGGGCTGGGCTGCCTTCCATTGCTGCTACTTATCAGGTAAGTGAATCAGGGCATTTTTAAATGTCCCTGTGCCTTAATTTTCTCACCTATAAAATGGGTTTGATAGTAGTAGTTATCTTATTGGTTTTAGCTACAAAAATGTCCAGTACTTGATATTGTTACTATCACAGCTCTCCCTTTCTCCTCCTGCAGCACTCGGGGTACCCCAGAGAGCTCCTGGCTGTGTCCCACCCCACAAGGCCTTGGTCCTTCAGCTAAAGATGCCCACTGCCCCTCGGAACACCACCACTCTGGGCTTCCTCTAACCCCAGCCATCTCCCTCCCTCCCCCTCTTCTATGTGAGAGAATGAGAGAGATAAGAACCAGCAGCTTCAATTAAAACCGAGTCGCTTGAACAATAATGGAAAAGTAATTGAGCTAAATTGAAATGTAATTGGAAAAGAAAAAAACAACACAATCATGGCTTAACATGGATTTAGAAACCAGGCTGGGGGCAGGGGCCTCTCTACTTTCTAGTCTCCAAATCTCCTTCACTCTTCCCCATCTCTCAGGGGACCCCATCACCTCTCAGCCCTGAGTCCCCATGAGCTTCTCTTTATCTTCCTGCGGCTCCTCTCTCTCCCCACCCTCACCCCCAGGCATCCTAGACAGTGCTTCTCAATCGGGGCAATTTTGCACACATACATACCTCAAGGGACATTTGCCAATGTCTAGAGACATTTTTGGCTGTCACAGTGGGTGGTGGGGCAGGGCCACTGGCACCTGGGAGGTGGAGACCAAGGCCACGATGCATAGGACCGTCCCCTCCTCATCCCCCATCCCAGCAAGGAATTATTCAGCCCCAGAAGCTAATGGTGCTGATGGTGCCCGACTCTAGCTCTCCACCCTGACTCAGCTCAGCCTTCAGCTAAGGGGCCTCTAGTTTCCTCTCCCATATTCAGCATCAGGGAGGCTCCCCCTTTTTATGTGTCCCCTTCAGAATTTTATGTAAACTCTAAGACCTTCACCCTCAACAGAGAGAAGGGCAGATGTCCTTACTTTGTGGGCACCACTTATCTCCCTACCAGGGGAATTCACCTTGACTTTCTTCCTCTCTTCCCACAGCTTTTCCCCTCTCCCTTTCCTCTTCTCGATCCCTCGCTCCAAACTCCCAAGCCCAGGGCCCATCAGGAGGCTAGGAATGGACAGGATGACCTCTCAAAGCTCTCTGCCATTCCCATCTCTCAAAAGAGCCCTCCAAAGCCAGTCCTTGGAGAGATCCATCATCACCTGTTAGGATGTGGGAGCCAGAAGTGCCCTTAAAGATCATCCTGACAGGTGGAAAGAGAGGGCATGTTCCCGGCTGGGGCCAGCCGCCTCCAGATCCTCTGCCCCTGCTCCTGCCACTGTGCTCCAGGAGTGAGGGGCGCCCGTCCTCGGGACCCCTTCCCCTCGGTCCACATCTGACAGTGGATCTGCCACACAAGGGAGCGGGGCCTCCCCTACAACCCAGCCTCGCCCCTGCCTCTCCGTCTCCTCCGACCTCTCCCTCTCTTCTCACCCCTCCATCCCCTCTCATCGCTCCATCCCCTCCCATCTCTCCATTCCCTCCCATCTCTCCATTCCCTCTCATCTCTCCATCTCCTCCCATTGCTCCATCTCCTCCCATCGCTCCATCTCCTCCCAACCCTCCCCCTTCCCGAGCCATCTTCGGAGCTGGAACTGGAGCCTGAGTGTGTAACTCCAGTGGGAGGTGAGGGGTGGGGGCAGGAGGTGAGCTGGAGGTGCCAGTTTGGGCTCCCGATAAACTCAGAAGTCAGCCAGCGTGAAATGAAGAAATATGGCTCCTGGTAAATATTTATTTTCTATCAGAAATTAGCAAACCAAATGTAATTAAAAACAACTGCGTGTGTGCCTTCTCCACTCCCACCCCCCAGCCCCAAGCCTAGCAAATGACATCTTGGAGTAGTGAGTCATAAAAACCGTGTCCTAATTAGCAGGCGGCACTGCTGCTAAGGCCGCCTCCCCCAGACTCCCCAGGCAGCAGCTGGTACACCCCCAGGCGCCAGACCATTCAAGCCTCTGCCAGTCCCCTCTCTCCTCTGCCGATTATCCAGGCCTAAAGAGCTTAAACTCTGAGCAGGGCCCAGCAAGGGCAGAGAGAGAGTGAAACACACCTCTTATCAGTGAGTCTGATGGGGGAGGCAGGACCCCAACCCACCTTCTCTACCTGAAAACCACCTCTTCCCAAGGAGGCAGCTGGGGTTGCTCACTGAAAAAAATAGCTTTGGGAAATTAACAGAACCTTCATTTTCTAGCCACATGACCTCGGACAAGTTCCCTTTAATTCTCTGAGCCTCAGTTTCTCCATTTGTAAAATGAGGGTTACGAGGCCTACCTTGCAGATTCATCAGATATACAGTAAGCCCCTACTATGCACAGGACACATACAAAACATAAAGAACAAACATGCAAAATCCCTGCTCTCGGGATTTACCTTCTGCAGAATGTGGTAAAGTGCGTAGCACACAGTAGGTGCTCAGTAGTCGAGAATGTTCTCTCTCACAGCCTCTGTCGATCATCAGGCTGACAGAGGAATCCTGGCAGTGTGGTCAGCACCTAAGCTGGGTAATAGTTACCATCCCTCATTGAGCGCCTACTGTGTGCTCGGTGCTGCGCCTCCAGTGTGGCTCAGCTAGTTAAAGGGCTCGCTCCCAAGTCTAACGCCTGCGCTGCCACGAGATGGGCATCACTCGACTCCCAGCTGCCAGCACCTGTGGCTCTTTGCCTGTTTCCTCTCTCTGGAGCAGCCCAAACCATCTCACTATGCTCGCAAATGACACCTTCTCTGGGAAGCCAGGGGCAGGTTCCATCCGTGGGTCAGAAGGTAACCCGAAGGAGGGAAAATCCCAACCCACCCCAGGACTCTTGCCTAGAAAATCCCATGAACAGAGGAGCCTGAAGGGCTACAGTCCATGGGGTTGCAAGAGAGTCGGACATGACTGACTGCCTGAGCACAGCACAGCATTGGGAAGCGTGTCCTGATTGCTGGAGCCTGCTCAACTCTGCCCCCTGGAATCGCTCCCTTCAGCTCTATGTAAATCCTGCTGACATGTGGCACAATCTGCCTGATATTAGGAGCTCTATTTCACATGTCCAACTTCAGCTCATCGTATAGACTGAATCCGCCTTCCTCCCAGATCTGTGCCACCCAGAGTCTGAGGTTCAAGTTATGGCTCTCCACTTAGCATCCGTGTGTGAGCTGGGACAAGTTATTTAGCTTTACTGAGCCTTGGTTTCCTCATCTGCATACCAAGAGTGATAATAATAGGAACTTATTTTATGCTGGTTTCAATGAAGGCGACAGATAAACTATTTGACAGGTTGCCACACTGTGAGGGAAGGAGACAGCTGTGCCCCCATAATTGAGGACTCTTTTATGGTCTTCCCAGCCCCCTCCCCTCTCCTGGGATCGGCATTCCTTCCCCGTCTTCTAGGGGATACACCCGACTTGTCCAGCTCTGGGATCCTAGTAGAGGGAGTGTATTAGGCACCATCCCCTACCACTGGCCATAGATGACCAGGTGAGGAGTGAGCCAAAGCTGGGCCAGTCGGAGTTCTCCCCGGGAATTCTTCAAATGGAAGCCGGGAGAGGTTCCCTTCCTCCCTGATAGAGATGCTATGAGACAAAAGAGAGAAAGCCACGGTGCCTACCATGTAGTGGATCTAAGAGAATTCAGGCAGAGGGGTAGAAACCAGAGAGGAAATGAGAGAATGTGGCGTTAGCATTTGAGTCCTGGCATCCAGTTGTTCCCAAGGCTCTCCTGCCTGCTCGTCCCTCCCTTCCTTTGATTATGAAAGGTATTCTGAATCCTTCCCCTAAGTCCCCTTACCCCTCCTTCCCCCAACCCTGAGTTTGGTCATTTAGGCTGGGTTTCTTTAGTTTCTTCCCCATGCAGTGCCGGCCAACACAGAACTCCCGGGAAACCATCGCCCCTGAATCTGCCGGAGAACAAAAGAGACGGGACTTTGTGAATGAAGACGGGGAGGCGAGAGGGCCTCCGAGCCTCTCCTGAGAATGCTTCCTGTTTTCCTTCCTCACAAAGGATATAACAGAAAGAAACTGCAGCCCCAAAGAAGGCTGATTAGGGATCAAGAAAAATTTCCCAGTGCCATGAGCGTGAAGCTCAGAAGCTGGGGTGTTTATTTATTCCTGTGAGATGTTAAGTTGGTGGAGGGCAGCCTGAGGGAGGAGCTGGACATTAGAATTCTGGAACCTTGACCTCAAGTGGGGCTTCACTGTCCCTCTCTACCCACTGGCCACATCCATGTGGCTGGGGGGCTCCTTGGAGGCGAGGGGGTGGGCAGGGGTCTCCACGGAGCCAGCCTAGGTGAGCTTGCTGTTTTCCTGTCTGGTATCGTTTCACTCCATTCTCCAGACTGCTTAAGGAAAATTGCCTTCCTAATTGGCTCTTCTCTCAAACAAGCTGTAATGAGGATAAGCTTCATTCCAAGGGTGCTTAACCACCCTCTGCCATCATTGGATGCCATCTGCAGCCCCTGCTACAGTCACTGCCCAAATTAGAGGAGGATGGGAGCAGGGGAGGAACACCAAATATTCCTGCCTGCGCTGGTATCAGAAGCCAGGCGCTGCTCTGGCCCTGAGAAAATCAAGGGACCAGGAGACTTGCCCTCAGGGGATTCCAGATTTATGGAGCTGAGCAGAAGGAGGAGACAGCCTTGCCTCAGAAAAGACCCAGTCTAGAGTTGGGGGGATACAGCCCAACCCTCAGAAAGCCCCAATATGAAGGGGAGATAAAACCCTGCCCTCAGGGAGTTTCAGACAGGGTGGGGACACAGCCCTGACTCAGGTAGCCCCAGTTTGAGAGGAAACACAGCCCTGCTTTCAGGGACACCCAATCTGACAGAAGACCCAGGTCTGCAGCAAGGAGTCCAGTCAGAGGGAGAAAAACATCCCTGCCCAAGAAGTCCCTGTGAGCCCTCAGGGACCTGTAGTCTGACAGGCGGACATAGCCCAGCTCTCAAGAGCCCCAGTCAGAACAGACACACAGATTCAGGTCCTTGGGGAGCCCCAGTCTGAGGGCAGACACAGCCCTGTCTTGGGGAGCCCCAGTCTGAGTGAAGACACAGCCAGCTAGGGAGCATCAGTTTGAAGGGGGACCTAGCCCTGCTTTCAGGAAGCCTCAGTGTGAGTGGAGACACAGCTCTGGTAGCCCAGAGGGTGAAGAATCTGCTTGCAATGTAGGAGGCCCGTGTTCAATCCCGGATCGGGAAGATCCCCGGAGGAGGGCATGGCAACCCACTCCAGTACTCTTGCCTGCAGAACCCCATGGACAGAGGAGCCTGGCAGGCTATAGTCCATGGGGTCGCAAAGGGTCACAAAGGGTTGGACACAACTGAGAGACTAACACTTTCACTTTCTTTCAGTCTGAGGGGAGACACAGACCCATCCTTGAGAAGCCCCCATCCAGGGGGAGACACAGTCCTGCCCTCAGGGAGCCCAGTCTGAAGGTAGAAACAGAACTGTCCTTGGCAAGCCCCAGTCTGAGGGGAAGTCACAGTCCTGCCCTCCGGGAGCCCCCATCTGAAGAGGAGACACAAGCACCGCCCTTGGATGTGGAAATGCTATTTTTCCCAGGATTACTGACCTGCTCGACAAATACTTATTGAGCATCTACCTTTGAGTCATGCTCCCTTTCCAGCACTGGACTGGAGAAATAAGTCTGAACCAAAAGAACAAAGGCCCTGCCCTCATGGAGCTGACATTCTATTAAGAATAAACACTGCCCACTTTCTCCCAACGTCCAGTTCCAAGTCTTTAGACCTGGGCCACTGGAGACCACCTTGCAGCAGAGGCTGGTTGAATAAAAGATTTAAAAACTGAACTCCTATAAGAGACAACCCAAAGTGCAAATAGGAGAATCATAGCTTCCTTGGTGCAGTTTGAGTGTCAGAATGGTAAGAAGCTCTTCTCCAAAAGGGACATGGAGACCCTGGCTCCTTCGAACCCCTCAGAGTGAAAAGCAGCCCAACTGTTCTACAGGCTTTTAGTCTGGTGACCTCAGTCACTTCCTCCCGTGTCCCATGGAGAGAGCTTAGTCCCATGGTTCACGGATGCAAGGGAGGTTGAGAGCAATTGGCAGCTAAGCAGCCCATGTGCTGCTGGGCTACCATCCCCTCACCATGACTGGGGCAGAATGGTTTGAGTTGTCAGCTAGCAATCTAACTCCAGTGAGACTTCATTTTCCCTGCAATTCCACCAGGCAATCAGTTCCTGGGGCCAACATCTCACCTACCTCACCTGTGCCACACCTGGTACAGCACTGGGCTCTCAAAATACCTCTCAGTTCATAAGTTGATTCGGAAACAGGAAAATGATATTATCAGGTACCTTCAGGGATGTAGATATCAGACCACTTGACCTGCCTCTTGAGAAACTGTATGCAGGTCAGGAAGCAACAGTTAGAACTGGACATGGAACAACAGACTGGTTCCAAATTGGAAAAGGAGTACATCAAGGCTGTATATTGTCACCCTGCTTATTTAACTTATATGCAGAGTACATCACGGGAAACTCTGGGCTGAATAAAGCACAAGCTGGAATCAAGACTGCCAGGAGAAATATCAATAACCTCAGATATGCAGATAACACCACCCTTATGGCAGAAAGTGAAGAGGAACTAAAAAGCCTCTTGATGAAAGTGAAAGAGGAGAGTGAAAAAGTTGGCTTAAAGCTCAACATTCAGAAGACTAAGATCATGGCATCTAGTCCCATCACTTCATGGCAAATAGATGGGGAAAAAGTGGAAACAGTGGCTGACCATGTTTTTTGGGCCCCAAAATCACTGCAGATGGTGATTGCAGCTATGAAATTAAAAGATGCTTACTCCTTGGAAGGAAAGTTATGACCAACCTAGATAGCATATTCAAAAGCAGAGACATTACTGTCAACAAAGGTCCATCTATTCAAGGCTATGGTTTTTCCAGTAGTCATGTATGGATGTTAGAGTTGGACTGTGAAGAAAGCTGAGCACCAAAGAATTGATGCTTTTGAACTGTGGTGTTGGAGAAGACTCTTGAGAGTCCCTTGGACTGCAAGGAGATCCAACCAGTCCATCCTAAAGGAGATCAGTCCTCGTTGTTCATTGGAAGGACTGATGTTGAAGCTGAAACTCCAATACTTTGGCCACCTGATGTGAAGAGCTGACTCATTTGAGAAGACCCTGATGCTGGGAAAGATTGAGGGCAGGAGGAGAAGGGGACGACAGAGGATGAGATGGCTGGATGGCATCACCGACTCAATGGACAGGGTTTGTGTGGACTCCGGGAACTGGTGATGGACAGGGAGGCCTGGCGTGCTGCTGTTCATGGGGTCACAAAGAGTCGGACACGACTGAGCGACTAAACTGAACTGAACTGAACGGGTATGTAACACAATCAAGGGCTTAAAATAAGAAAATTTACTCTCAACCCGCGGGTCAGCAGTCTGGGCTGGGTTCTTGCCAGGGATCGCTCACGCGGCTGCAGTCAGTGGTCTGACTGGAACAGAAGGCTTTCAGGTGAACTCACTTCCACATGTCTTGAAGTTGGTGCTGCCCATCAGCTGGGCCTCGTCTCCAGCATCTAGCAGGTTAGCTCAGCTACTTCTCGTGGCATTTTAGCACAGCAAGAAGTGAGAAGAGAATGTGCAAGGCCCTTGAGGCCTAGGCTTGGTCATTGCCCATGACTTATGCTGTGTTCTACTGGGCAAAGCCAGCCCAGATTCAAGGGCAGGGGAAGTAGTCTCCAACTCTTGATCAGAGGAGGTGGAAAGCATTTGTGGGTGGCTCATCAGTAAAGAATCCACCTGCAAAGCAGGAGATGCGGGTTCAATCCCTGGGTTGGGATGATCCCCTGGAGAAGGAAATGGCCAACTATTCCAGTATTCTTACCTGAGAAATCCCATGAACAGAAGAGCCTGGAGGGCTACAGTCCATCGGGTCACAAAAGAGTTGGACAAATCTTAGTGACGAAACAACAGCAACAACAAAATGTGGTTATCTCTTGCTGCATAACAAACCTCTCTAAAACTTTGTGGCTTAAAACAATGGTGCTTGTGAATCTTCAATTTGGGCAGGGTTTGTGAGGATGGATCATCTCACTGCACCCAGCATCTCAGGCAGGGTGGCTTGAAGGATGGTGGTGAAGCGATCTGAAACCCACTCACTCACTCAGGGTGACTGAGTGGCTCTCAGCTGGGACCTCACCTGGGGCTGCTGTCCAGGACACCAATACGGGGTCTCTGCCTGTGCTGTGCTTTCTCCCAGAGTGGAGATGAGTTCCCAGGGAGATATTAAGAGACAGACAGAATGAGAGGGGCAGACAGACAGACCCAGGCAGAGCTGTGTTGCATTCTCTAGGCAGAGGCAGCCACAATCTGCCCGATTTGAAGACGAGACACAATAGATTCACTTTTAATGAGATGTGGTCAGGTTCTGGAAGAAGTATCGCTGAAGTCAGTTTTGGAAAATACGATCTAGCACGCATCCCTGATTCTTCATCCATTTGTCGAAGTCCTGTGGCACCCAGGAGGGCCAAGCAGAGTGTGGGCCATGCACACAGAGTCTCTGCTTTCCAAAGGAAGTGAGTCACCTCGCTGCCCCAAGGGTGGGAGCCTGACAGTCTGTCTTCAGAGGCATCAGGAGAGGACCCCAGGGAGATGCCAGTACTGATGCCTGTCACACCCAAGGACAAAGAGAGAGCACAAGTTTCAGCAGGCAGGATTCTCATTAGAATCTCAGGAGGATTTTTCTAAACACAGATTTGTTCTATTGGACACGCTCTCACTTGCCATCGTCACTGTCCTCCCTTCCTTAGTTCCATATTCCTGGGCTCAGAAGGGGTAGCACACTTGAGGGCATGTGGACCAACACGTGGCCCCCAAATGAGATGTCATTGGTGCTCTTTGCCTTTTGGTTCAGACGCATGTCTGGGCAGGGCAGGTGCACACAGAAGTCTGTTGGATGTTGGATGTCTAGACTTGCCTAATTCTCCTACTAGATCCTGAGATCTGGGGCCTTGGCACATGGCCCAGTGCTTTCTACAAAGTATGTATTTATACATGTTTGATGACTGAATGAGTGAATGAATGAATGAGTGAAAAAATCAATAGGACTGCCAATTGCCCGCCAACATCTGTTCTCACTTTCTTTCACAGTAAAACAAAAATTTTAATTTATTGCTAGACACACAGCAACTTAGAGTACAGCATGCATTTCCCAGTCTCCTTTGCGGTTAGGAATGGCCAGAACTTTGTAGCTTGTTGTTGTTGTTCAGTTGCCCAGTCATGTGACTCTTTGCGACCCCATGGACGCAGCATGCCAGGGCTCCCTGTCCCTCACCATCTTCCAGAGTTTGCCCAAGTTCATGTTCATTGCATTGGTGATGCTATCCAGCCATCTCATTCTGTGACGCCCTCTTCTCCTTCTGCCCTCAATCTTTCCCAGCTTCAGGGACTTTTCAATGAGTCATCTGTTCACATCAGATGGATGTGAATACTGGAATTTCAGCTTCAGCATCAGTCCTTCCAGTGAATATTCAGGGCTGATCTCCCTGAAGATTGACTGGTTTGATCTCCTTGCTGTCCAAGGGACTTTCAGGAGTTTTCTCCAGCACCACAGTTTGAAAGCATCAATTCTTTGGCATTCTGTCTTCTTTACAGTCCAACTCTCACAAACGTATGTGACCACTGGGAAGACCATAGCCTTGACTATATGGACCTTTGTCAGCAGAGTAATGTCTCTGCCTTTCAACACACTGTCTAGGTTTGCCATCACCTTCCTGCCAAGAAGCAATCATTTTCTGATTTCATGGCTGCAGTCACTGTCTGCAGTGATTTTGGAGACCAGGAAGAGGAAATTTGTCACCATTTCCACCTTTTCCCCTTCTATTTGCCATGTAGTAATGGGGCTGGGGAGAAGGCAATGGCATGCCACTTCAGTAAGCTTGCCTGGAAAATCCCATGGATGGAGGAGCCTGGTGGGCTGTAGTCCAGGGGGTCGCTAAGAGTCGGACATGCCTGAGCAACTTCACTTTCACTTTACACTTTCCTGCATTAGAGAAGGAAATGGCAACCCACTCCAGTATTCTTGCCTAGAGAATCTCAGGGACGGGGAAGCCTGGTGGGCTGCTGTCTATGGGGTCACACAGAGTCGACACGACTGAAATGACTTAGCAGCAATGGGGCTGAATGCCACGATCTTAATTTTTTTAATATTTACTCTCTAGGTGGCTCTTTCACTCTCCTCCTTCACCCTCATCAAGAGGCTCTTTAGTTCCTCTTCACTTTCTGCCATTATAGTGGTACCATCTGCATATCTGAGGTTGCTGATGTTTTCCCATCTGTCTTGATTCCAGCTTGTAACTCATCCAGCCCAGCATTTCTCATGATGTGCTCAGTGTATAGGTTAAACAAACAGGGTGACAGCAGACAGCCCTGTCGTAGTCCTTTTTTGATCTTGAACAAATCAGTTGTTCCATAGAGGGTTCCAACAGTTGCTTCCTGATTCACATGCATTTCCCAGTCTCCTTTCTGGTTAGGAATGGCCAGAACTTTGTAGCTAGTTCTGGCCAAAGAGATGTGAACAAAAATGTGAGGTATGTTAACTTCCAGCTGCTACTGCTGCTGCTAAGTCACTTTAGTCATGTCCGACTCTGTGCGACCCCATAGACGGCAGCCCACCAGGCTCTGGGATTCTCCAGGCAAGAACACTGGAGTGGGTTGCCATTTCCTTCTCCAATGCATGAACGTGAAAACTGAAAGTGAAGTCGCTCGGCTGTGTCCAACTCTCAGCGACCCCATGGACTGCAGCCCACCAGGCTCCTCCATCCATAGGATTTTCCAGGCAACAGTATTGGAGTGGGGTGCCATTGCCTTCTCCAGAGAGAACTTTAAAAGAAAGAACCAGAGACTCTTGCCTTTCTCCCTTCTCTCAAGCTGAGATGTAATGTGGTAGGGACATCTTGGAGCATGTGGACAAGAGAACACCCCAGGGCTGGTGAAGCAACAAGCTAGAAGGAACCTGGGTCCATGAATTCTCAGAGCTGCCACCCCAGCTCTTGACTACTTACACTCAGACTATTATGTGTGAGAGAAATAAATTCCTATTTAATGTAGCCATTGTAATGTGGGGTCTCTGTTAGAACATCTGAGCCACTATCCTAATTAATTCAGCAAGAAGGTGAATACATGCATGAGTGAACTCATGAGTAAGTAAATGACCAACTGAAAGAATATCTAAATTGTTGTTGTTAGGCTTCCCTGATAGCTCAGTTGGTAAAGAATCCACCTGCGATGCAGGAGACCCCGGTTCAATTCCTGGGTCGGGAAGATATGCTGGAGAAGGAATAGGCTACCCCTCCAGTATTCTGGGCTGGAAAATTCCATGGATTACACAGTCTGTGGGGTTGCAAAGAGTCAGACATGACTGAGCGACTTTCACTTCATTTCATGGTGACAGCAAAATAATAATAATAGTGGTATCTTATTTATAAAGCTTTAACTGTTATAACACTTTTTATTTAACAAGAAGTATGAAGAGGTAGTTTCATGAATAATTCAACAGCTCAAACAATAATTAAAGACGCCAGGCTCATTCTACCTTTCCACTCCACCATCTCCAAAGTGTTGGGTTTTATCCTTCTACCTGTTGCCTCATGGTCACCATATGGCTGCCACTGTTCCAGGCATCATGACTGCACACAATCACGCCCATGAGCAGGAAGCAGGGCAAGGGCCAGGGTGGTAAGATAGGATTATTCTCCCAAGTTTCCTTCTCTCAATATGGAGGAAAACCTTTCCCAACAGCTCCCAGTGGACTTCCTCTTTTATCTTATTGGTTATATTTGTGTCAATAGGTCAGCTAGCTGCAAGGGAGGCTGAGAAATGAGTACCTTGGTTTTTCAAGCTCTGTGATGGGAGGTGGGCAAAAGATTAAAGGGAGAGACTGTGGCATCTCTGGGGCTTCCCAGATAGTGCAGTGGTAAAGAATGCACCTGCCAATGCAAGAGACACAGGAGACACGGGTTCAATCCCTGGGTCAAGAAGATCCCCTGGAGGAAGGCATGGCAACCCACCCCATATTCTTGCCTGGAGAATCCCCATGGACAGAGGAGCCTGGCAGGCTACAGTCCATAGAGTCGTAAAGAGTTGGACATGACTGAAGCGACTTAACATGCATGCGGCATCAATAACTAGCAATGTCTACCCCTCCCATCTGCCACAGTGACTAAGAAGGTGAATGAATGAATAAATGAAAAAAATACTGTATAGTGAAAAATGCTACTATGTCCTCCAGGGTCAGAATCTAAGCAGGGAGAAGCAGACAATGGAGAGAAAGGAATGGAAATTCTCCAGGGGCTTAGAGGCAAGAAGGTCAGATTTCTGGAGGCAGAGCAGGTGGAGAGAAAAGTAGGCTCAGAATTGACTGGATGAGCTCAGAGTAGACAGGAAACCTGGTAGCTGGGCAGATGACCCAGGGGACAACAGGAGAGAAAGCAATACACCCTGGCCTGGAGATGACTCAGTTCCCGGAAAAAGGAACACAACTCAGTCAAACCTAAGAACCTGGACAGAACTTGGGGGACAGGTAACGGTACCAGGTCTGGGATGTGGGCAGTGGCCCTCAGATTAAATGTGAGGAATCCATCCTCTGCCAACCCAGAGACACAAATAATCACTGATTTTGGCTATTAGTGATGATTTCTCACACCCAATTCTTTGTTGCTGTTTAGTCACTAAGTTGTGTCCAACTCTTTGTGACCCCCGTGGACTGTAGTCTACCGGGCTCCTCCATCTATGGGATTTTCCAGGCAAGAATACTAGAGTTGGTTGCCATTTCTTTCTCCAAAGTATCTTCCCCACCCAGGGACTGAACCTGCATTTCCTGCATTACAGGCAGATTCTTCACTGCTGAGCCACCAGGAAAGCCCAATTCTTTACCCTGCTGCTGCTGCTGCTAAGTTGCTTCAAGCATGTCCACCTCTGTGTGACCCCATAGACGGCAGCCCACCAGGCTCCCCAATCCCTGGAATTCTCCAGGCAAGAATACTGGAGTGGGTTGCCATTTCCTTCTCCAATGCATGAAAGTGAAAAGTCAAAGTGAAGTCACTCAGTCATGTCCGATTCTTAGCGACCCCATGGACTACAGCCTACCAGGCTCCTCCATCCATGGGATTTTCCAGGCAAGAGGACTGGAGTGGGTTGCCTTTGCCTTCCCTAGCTCTTTACCTTAATAGCAAATGAACACTGGAAGTTAGAGATCTAGGAGAATAAGGAAATCACTCAGTCCAAACTCCTTCCATTTTACAGGTGGGAAGGTTGAGGCTCAGAGACAGGAACTAAAAAAACAGTGCATGGCAGAGCCCAGAAGAGAACCCAGACACCAAGATCTCAGGCTCAGCCTTCCCAAGTGCATTACACCATTTCTCAAGGCAGAGCCACAGCCTCCAAGGAGCGACTCAAGGCAGACAGACTGGGCTTCCCCAGCCCACTCTGAAATGTTGGAGTGGAGAGGCAAGCCCTCACCTCCATTCTGCCACGGCCTCCCCTCACCATCACACAAGATGCCGAGGGCTGGTAGGGGACATTAGCTGGCCAAGAGGGAGTGCCCTGCCTGCAAAGTGCTGAGCTCCTGGTCACTAGAACAGCTCGAGCAGGACTGAAGGGATATTGGAGGGATGACTCTGGCTAGCCATGGTGGGGGTGACCTGAGACTCTCTGTAGTGCTGAAATCCCCACACTGACTCGGTTCTCACAGCCAAGGCCCTGCTCAGGTCTGGAGGCAGCAGACACCTCTGCCAGCCCTGGAGGCTGTTCCTATGGTGACTGGCAGGTGAGAGTGAGGCAAGAGGAGCGATGCAGGGAGGCCTCTAGAGGTGTGGCCTTGTGCAGAGCAGGCCCTGAAGGCAGGGTGTGCTCCAGGCCCACAGAGGAGGGGGCCCCACTTCCTCAGAGACTGGGGATCTGGACACAGGGACGGAGACCAGGACTCCCGCTCCAACCCCACCATCACTACTTCTCAGGCCGGAAGTCACCAGGATGCTGCGCCTGCCTCCTGCCAGAGTCTCCAGCAGCCTCTGTGTGTGTGTGTGCATGCATGTGTGTGGAGGGGGGGATGGGGGACTGACCCATCCGGAACCTTCTCTGTTTTTCAAGTTTTAGACAAATGCTGCGTGTGTGCTAAGTTGCTTCAGTCGTGTCCGACTCTCTGTGACCCTGTGGACTGTAGCCCACCAGGTTCCTCTCCAAGCAAGAATACTGGAGTGGGTTGCCATGCCCTCCTCCAGGGGATCTTCCTGACCCAGGGATCAAACCCATGTCTCCTGTGGCTCCTGCATTGCAGGCAGATTCTTGACCATTGAGCCACTGGGGGAAGCCCTTTAGACAAAAGAAAGGGCCTCAGATTCCCATCTTAGGGGGACAGAAATTGGGAATTTTCACTCCACCCTGCTCATCCTCCATCTTGTCCCCATCTCTGGACCCAGGGTGAAGAGGTGAAGGAACATCTCTGAGATCCAGTTAGGCTCTACCTCCCACCCACTTGCACCCTCATTCCAGGATAGGATGTCCAGGGCTGGCCAATGACCTCCTGGAGAACTTCTGGATTCACTAGGCTGCCTCCCCCACTAGAGCAGAGATGTTGGGCTGAAGAGGGCTTTTCTGATATCTCTGGGGAGCCACGGAGGGAGGATTTCCTTCCCCATCTTAGTAGCGGCCACCCTCACAACCCTCCAGGGTCCACCTGCAGCCCCCTCCTGCTCTGGAGCCGTCCTCCCTGAGGAGCATTCCTCTTTCCTCTTCTGTCTGTGGCTCAGCCCTACAGCGATCCTGACGTCCACCCCACTCTGAGAAGACCCCCTGTTTCAGGGCTCTCTCGGCCAGACCCGGTGGGTCCCGCTCACCTCCAGCCACGCCACTGGCGCTCAGTAGGCGGCCCAGCCCTGAGCACAGAGCCCACCAACTGCCTGCTCAGCGCCCCGCAAGGACTCCTGCCTGCCTTCTGGGGAGATGGGGCCCAGTTCAGAGACTGAGGGTGGGCCTGGCTAAGGGGGTCCCCAGTGTTGGGGAGGGGAACAGTGGCAGACAGATGCTCAGTCCCACCCCAAAGAGGACTCTGTCTCTGTGGTTCCCATTAACGCCTGTGGAGGAGACTCTTTTCCCTGCATTGCTCAGGAACACCACACCCCCTCATTTCCTTCAATCCCAGAGCTGGAAGACTGTTCAAACTGAAACCTCCCCATTCTGCCCCCCAGTCTACAGGGAAATGGAGGCCCAGATGGGGCTACCTTGTTGGAGGTCACGAGCCAGAGCTGGGGCCCAGCATCCCTGTCCCTCCTCCTGAGGCTCTTTCCACTCCCTGGGCTCCGTCTCTCTCCACCTCTCCTCCGCCCCCCTCTCTCCCTCCCCCGTGGAATAAGGACCCCTTCTCCCACCCTAGTCTTGAGGACATGTCAGCAGAAGCCTGGATGATTCCAGTCAAGTTTCTGAGAGTTTCCAAGGAGCTTTCTGCTGCCGGGGCCAGAAAGGAGCCTGCAAAGGGACCATAGGCAGTTCTTGCCTGTTCCCTACAGGCTGGCCCTCCCGCTTCCCTCCCAGTGGGGTGCGTTTGCCCACACACTCACCTTCGCTAGAGTGAGGGCTCAGTACACGGCCCTGCATTCATGAGGGGGGGGGATGCCAGCGCTGAACAGGGGCTGCCAATGCCGCAGCGTCCGAAACAGGACACGCACATGCACTCATCCGTGTGCCAGCCCTATGCACACATGCACACACTCACATGCACGGGGCTTGCGCACACCTCAAACGTTAGTGTTGTTGCTGCAAGGAGTGTTATCCTTTCTCCTTGGGATTTCTTAGTCAAAACTCAGCTTACCATCCCACCTCCTCACTCCAAATCAGCGCAGACCAATTCTTCTCCCTTTCCTCCCAACTGTCTGAGTGTTTTCATTTGAATAAATCAGCAGGAAAAAGATTTTTAAGGCCTAAGTTCAAAGCCCTTTCCCCATCTTTGTGATGTATAGTTATAAAAATAATGCTAAGAATAGAAAGTGACCTTTATTTCTAATCTATAGTCCTTGATGACTTCTGGCTTTTCTTTTCTCGAGAAAATAGATTTTTTTTCTTGGCTATTAAAAATAATACATGTTCATGTAAAATTACTCAGACAATAACAGAAAAGTCTAAAGATACAAGTCAGAAGCATCTGAAATTTCACCACTGAGATAACAATAGATAACCCAGTGAATATTCTTCAGGACTTGAAAAAAATGCACACACACACACACAAATATACACATATATTTTTCAATAAAACATTCCAGAGCAATAGGCATGCTCTCTTCTGGTCTGCCTTTCTCTCTCAACAATATATTATAGACATCTTTAAATGGCAGCAGCAACTCCCGCTGTGGGGACATTCGGCACTTTCAGCCTCTCTGACTCACCGTTTACTCTACTTCTCACCGCCTGCAGTAGAGAGTGAATTGGTGGGTGTCGGGTCGGGGGGGGGGGGGCAGTTGCTGAGAGTGGGTCTCTACTTAGCATAGCGTGTGTAGACAGAACAGGGCCCTGCAAAGTGCTGAATCCATTCAGCTGAACTTTGCCTGGACTCATGAGGCCGGAGAGTAACGGGAAACTCAAAACATGTTTAAAGGACTTCTCTGGCAGTCCATTGTTCAAGACTCCACACTTCAACTGCAGGAAGAGTGGGTTCCATCCCTGGTTGGGGAACTAGGATCCCATATGCCATGCAGTGTAGCCAAAAGCAAAACAAATTTTTTTAAAGACCAAAAGAACTAGAGAGACAGGCTAATGGATCCAGTTGTAGGATTTTTCACTGGGGCAGGGGGGCCTGCCAAACTGAGCTCAGAGCAGGGACCCCTTCTGGGTCTGATGGGGCTATGTACTCAGGGAAGATGGATTTGGGAGCAGGCAGTTCAAGAAGCAGTCTGGAGGCATGCCTCCAACTGGGGTTGTGGTGAATTCAAGGAGAAGGGTTTTGACTTTTTTCTTGGATTTATTTATACCCAACCTCTTTCTAAAAAGGTGTTATAGTAGCTTTCCACAAAGGACATGTGCAAAAAGGTCAGGCAGCTAGAAATAGAAAATCAGGCCCAGGGGCAATTTCCATCAGAAGTGGAGGGCCACACAGGAAATGGCCATGCTTCTCCCAGCTCCTGGGGATGAGCTGAGAGAAAGGAGAGTGATCCCAAAGGGGAGAAAGAGAAGGAGAGGATCTGGCTGACATGAACAAACACTGCACCCAAAGTAAAAAGTCTAAATTCATCTCCAGGTTCTTCCCCTTTGTGAACAATATAAGGTTGGGTAACCACAGCATCTTTATGAGCCTCAGTTTTCTCATCTGTAAACAGGAAAATAAAAATATCTGAGGGACTTCCCTGGTGGTCCAGGGACAAAGACTCCATGCTTCCAATTGCAGGGGGTCTGGGTTCGATCCTGGTCAGGAAACTAAGATCCCTCATGCTGCAGCAAGACCTGGTGGGTGCAGCCAAGTAAATAAACACTTAAGAGAAATACCTGAGTCATTGGACGTGGGTAACATAAGACTCTGTTCCTGGGTTATCTGTTGTTATCTCAGTTACCTGACCCACTTGTACAATTTGCATTGAGATCTGCACTTGGATGGGATCGACTTCATGCTGTACATGCTTCATAACTGTGTTCTTGCTTCATAAGTGTGCCCCTGGGAACAGGCTGTCCTTAGAGGAGAAGTGAACGAGGGAAGAACCAGGAAAGTATGCTCTTGGTGCCTGCCAGCTCCCTGCCTGCTGAAGTGGGTCCACCACGGCCCCCAAGCAGCCACGTTTTTTAATATTCATGGCCCCTTCCTCCAATCCAGCTGATTAGATCAGGGGTGCACTTCACCCAAGAGCAACCAATCAGCAGGTTGTCCAGTGAGGTAAGTACAACTGGGCACAAAATAAGGAGCCAGTCCAGTGAGCTCTTTCTGTAGAGAAGCTGAGTCCATGAAGGCTGGGAGCTGTCCCTGGAAGGTAGTGAAGGAGACTTAGAGCTGGAGAGGTCGCGATGCCTGCAAAGCGGTAGTCATGAAAGAGTCGACACTATGCGTCAGGACAGAGCCGTGTGGGTAGAAAGATGCAGATGCTGGGAAGTGGCAGAGCCATGCCAGGGTGGTTTTCGATTTCTGTTCTAACAAACCACCCCTAACCTCAGAGTCTTAAAACACCAGTTATTTTATTTTAGTCTACCCCATGACTCCGTGGGTCAGGAACTTGGGCAAGCTGGGGCTGGGCCACATTCTTCTGTTCCCTGTGGCATCAACAGAGGTATTCAGTTCGTGGATGGGCTGGTCTGGAGGGTCCAAGGCAACTTCACTCTCCTGTCGAGTGCTTTGCAGATGGCTGGATGTCTCGACTGGTCTGAGATGGTTGACTGGTGCCCCTCACTCAGTCCCTCCGGGGTGTCAGTCTCGGGGGAGTTGGGTGTCCTACAAGGTGATTCAGGGCTCCCAGAGAGAACATTCCAGGAGGCTGAGCTGATGCTGCAAGGCATCTTCAACTCAGAGTGGTACATTCTATGGGTGACTCAAATCACTAAGGCCAATTCAGATTTGAGGGGAAGGGAGCTGGGGTCACCTTCCCAGTAGGTAGGATAACAAAGGATTTGCAGCCATTCCTTGGTGGCTCTGATAGTAAAGAAACTGCCTGCAATGCAGGAGACCCAGGTTTGATCCCTGGGTGGGGAAGATCCCCTAGAGAAGGGAATGGCAATCCACTCCAGTATTCTTGCCTGGAGGATCTCATGGACAGAGTCTGGTAGGCTACAGTCCATGAGGTCACAAAGGGTCAGGCACACTGAGTGTCTAACAATGTCGCTTTCAATTTCACTTACCGTGCCAGGTGAGGAGTATATCATCTCCCAAAACTACCATGAATCCAGAATACCCATCTGGTTGAAGAAATCCACCCCACCAACAGCTCTTGTGTTCAGCTTTCTGAGCGTGTCTGTTCCCTTTGCTACACAGAGTCTCACAGTAATGCTCCTGAATGTGAATGGGCTTCAGCGAGTCTCTCTTCTTTGTACCCAGTGAGCCAACCCCAAGCAGTGCTGGCCTCCAAGCTCGGGAAGAGAAATCCCAGGTGTGGCGGCAAGAAGTTACCCAAGGTGTAAGCTGATAAGGCTGGGGCATGGAGCCCACCATTTGTCATTTGTCACTTGTCCCTGCCTGCCCCCGTGATTTTGGCAAGCCTGTTTCTCTCAAGGAAGGTATAGGATTTTTAGGATTCTTAGAGGTCTGGAAAAAAAGGAAGTGATGTGAAAGTTGCTCGGTCGTGTCTGACTCTTTGCAACCCTATGTACTATATCGTCCTTGGAATTCTCCAGGCCAGAATACCGGAGTGGGTAGCCTTTCCCTTCTCCAGGGGATCTTCCCAACCCAGGAATCGAACCCAGGTCTCCCACATTGCAGGCGGATTTTTTACCAGCTGAGCCACAAGGGAAGCTCCCAAAAAAGGAAGGTTTGCATAAAATTATTTGAGGGACCAGGCAGTTTACTGGCGGTGAATAAGGGAGGCAATCCCAGACAGAGTGCAGAGTGGGGCTTTGGGGCAGGACAGGACACAGAGATTGGGGATGTGGGAGGAGGAGCCTGTAGGAGGGGTTGGGTGGTGGGGTTGGGTGCCAGGCAGGGAAAGGGCAGCGTTGGTACAGGTAGTGGAGCAACTTTATTTCTCTTTCTTTGGCTTCTTTCCCTTTCCTTGACCCTTCTAAGTTTTGGGTTTTTGTTTTTGTTTTTTTTTTTGGCTGTGCTGGGTCTTTGTTGCTGAGCGTAGGCTTTCCCTAGTTGCAGCGAGCGGAGGCCACTCTTCCTCGCGATGCTCGGGCTTCTCACTGTGGTGTCTTCTCTTGTTACAGAGCACACAGGCTCCAGTAGTTGCTGCTCGCAGGCTTAGTTGCCTTGCAGCATGTGGGATCTTAGTTTCCAGACCAGGGATCAAATGTGTGTCCCCTGAACTGGCAGGAGGACACTCCACCACTGGATCACCAGGCAGGTTCTGAGTCTTCCAAGTTTTCTCACCCCTCCTGGTCTGTGCATATTCTGTTTCCTCTTCTTGGAAGATTCCCTCTGTCCCCAGATGCAAACTCCTATCCTTCTTCAGCTGTCTTCTAAGTGTCTCTTCTCCAGAGACGTCTTCTCTGAAGCTCTAACCCAAATAACACCCACTCTTACCTTTTTTTCACAGCACCAGTTCCCGTCACAGCACTAATTGTGTTCATAAGGATACATTTTCCAGTGTATTTAATTATGAGCTTATTGTCCATCTCCCCCACTAAACAGG
Source organism: Aepyceros melampus (assembly GCA_006408695.1). NCBI lineage: Eukaryota > Metazoa > Chordata > Mammalia > Artiodactyla > Bovidae > Aepyceros > Aepyceros melampus. Next base: position 232,557 of record SJXQ01006737.1, on the reverse strand, counting down.
AGCTCCCACAAAGGTAGCATTTAGCTAGCATTTGTGGAAGGAATTAATGAACAAGGGCACCCGAGTTAACTGGGCTAGAGACCAAGGAGCAGGCCCCCACTGTCCAGACCACAGAGCAGGATCCATGAACTCAGGTGCCACAGGGAAGAAGGGGCCTGAGCAGGATCCCTGGCCTCCCACCCACACCTGCTGCAGGCCTGGCTCACCCGCCACCAACACACACAGCCTGACCCCAGTGCTAGAACACTGCAGCTTTATTGATTGAAACAACCGCGTCCGCAACTAGAAGTTACATTTGGGGGAGTGTGTGTGGGGGGCATGGGGTGAACAGGGAACAAAATGAGGGCAGAGGCTGGGATGGAGACAGAGAGCAAGGCAAAGGGGTGAGGATGGGGTCGTGTGACTGAAACAACCCCGATCCGTTCCACCCGAGAAAGAGGGTCTCCAGTTGTGCTTTTACTGTGGTGGTGGGGTTGGGCCTGGGCACGGAGGGGCTGGCTCTCTCCCGAGTCTTTGAGGCCTCAGGGCTGGGGCAGTCCCCTCCTTCCCCTGCGCTTTCTCCTGGGTTGTGGATAAAGGCCTTGGTGAGCTGCCTGCCCTGGGGCAGGAAGGATGCTCAGAGGCCACCAGGGCAGAAGGGCCAGCAGAGTTGGACTGAGATGGTGATTACGTGGGTGGCTGGGGGGTGGCATGCCAGGAGGCACAGTATTCCCAGGGGGGCCCCTTGGAAATGAAGGCATAAGACAGGAGGAGAGGGGGTGGTGGGGGGCAAGGGCCATCTTTCTGGACCTCAGCTTTCTCACCTATTCAGTGGGGGCACTGGATTAAGTGGCTCCTAAGGTCCCTTCCAGCTCTAAGGGTCAAGGGATCCCCAGGAAAAGTGGGATCCTTCTGCCCCCAACACACACCCTCACACATACACACACTCTTACACACCCTCTCTCTCACACACACACATCCTCTCGTAGAGGTACAAACAGCAGCAATGAGACAACAGAGGCGGGTACAAGCCTGCCTTTGGAATTGAGGAGGGCTTCCCTGAACCCAGAAACTCAACAAGTGGCGACTCTCCAGGGCAGGCTCGGCCATCCCATTCCTGAAGACAGACCCTGGAAGTACCCCCTCTCCCCCTTGGGCTGTCCAAAGAAAACACAAGGATTATGCCTGCTCCCCCAGGCTCCCCTGATCCTTAGGGGGAAAGTCAACAGGACAAGGACACCCGGACACATGGACCTTCATTCCCAGCCCAGGTTCATGTAGGACAGAAGGGAAGGGAGACAGAGCCCCTTTATGTGGGAGCCTGGTGGGGGGGTAGGCGCAGCAGCTATAGCCAGTGTGGGCAGGGGTGGTGGCAGCCTCCATGTGGCACCCAGGCCTGACCTGGGGCAGGAGAGGCTGTGGCCTGGGATGTGAGACCAGAATTAGGGCAGGGAGGCAGTCCCTCTCCCAGTGCAGGGCCCAGTAACAGCTGTAACATCTGCAGCAGCACCCAGAGACAGGGCTGTCTGACCAAGCTCCTCCTGGCTGCCTGGCAGGACAGTGGCCACAGGTGTGACAGCCCCAGGGCTGTGGTGCCCAGCTTCCAAGGCTGGCTCCACCTCAGCTGGCTGTGTGAGCTGGGCCAAGTCCTCCCCACCTGCCCTGGGCTTCACTCTCATTTGCCCCGTGAGGAGTTTGGACCCCTGAGGCCCTTCCCAGCACTGACGGCCTGAGCCGGGGGCTCTCACTGAGCACAGAGAGAAGGGAAAGTGAATGAGAAAGAGGGGTCAGGGCGTCCCAGAGAGAGCAGAGGTGGACGGTGTGTCCCAGCAGGAGGGGGCTTGGTCAGCAGGCTTAGCTCCGTGCCCCGGGGGGCCGTCTGTGGTCCCAAGGGCAAGCCAGCCAAGCTGAGACTCCCTCTCTCCCACCCAGACTGCACCTGGCCCCAGGAGTCCCTCAGTCCCCCAGACACCAACCTGGAGGGGACAGGGGTCAAGGACCCCAACACCCTGAGGATAGGTCCTGGACCCCCCATTTTAAGGCCACAAAATGCCTCAGCCACCCTGACCCAGAGGGTGAGACTGCCATTGGGGAGATGCACTGGATCCAGCCAGTCTGGTCTCCCCCAGGCTGGGGGTCCTCGTGGGCCACCGACGAACACACAGGTGCTGCCACTCACTGGCACACAAAGACACACGTGCCTCAGGTGACGCTGACACAGGCGCTGACTCACAAGCTCCCCAGGGACACCCACCGACATTCATTCCTGGCAGACCCCTCATACACATGCACGCGCACACAACACACACACACGCGCGCGCACACACACACGCACAGAGGCTGGCAAATCCCTCATACACATGCACGCGCGCACACACACACACACACACATGCACAGAGGCTGGCAAATCCCTCATACACATGCACGCGCACATACACATGCACGCGCACGCACGCGCACTCACATGCACAGAGGCTGGCAAATCCCTCATACACATGCACGCGCACGCAATGCACGCACACAGGCTGGCAGACCCCTCATACACATGCACACGCACGCATGCACACTCACATGCACAGAGGCTAGCACACCCGTCCGGGCACAGATCACACACTGCTCATGTCAGCACACATGAACACCCACGTCCCCTACAGATCCGCTGGGACCCGCAGACATGCGAGGACCAAGACCTCAGCGGCCCCCTGGCGCGCTCTGTGAGCCCAGGTCAAGCCATCCTCCAGTCAGGGTTCCCACGGCCCACCTCGACCTCCCTCTGCGATTCCCCGTTTCTCCCCTCCGCTGCACTCTCTGTCCGTGTGACCCAGATGTCCCCTCTCTCCAGACAGACCTGAACTTGGGGGCCATGAGTGGGAGGCTCAGCTCAGCTGACATATGCCAAGTCCCTTTTCTGTATTCAGCTCTACAGTTGTAGAGGGAGACCGGCTCCCCATCATGGAGCAATCAGAGCCGGGGACAGATGTATTCAAAAGTCATCCGAGGGCAGCAGACACACGGTGCCACGGAGCCCCAAGGAGGAAGTGCTCTGAATGTTCAGCACCCACCCCAGCCAGGGCACGGAGGAGGCACCTGGCAGGTGACAGGTCAGTGGTTCCCGCTCTGGGGTTCTCCTGAGGAGATTTTAAACATTCCTGATGCCAGGCTGCACTCTAGTCCAATTAAACTGGCACCTCTGGAGGGGACCCTGAGTGTTGGCAATTCCTAAAAGACCCTCTGATGACTCTATTCTGCAGCCAGGCCAGGAACCACTGATTTCTATAATCCATCCCGCTGGGCAAAGCTGAAAGATTTCGTAACAGGCCCATTGTGCTGGGTATGAGGTGGGGATGGGTTGGGGGAGGGCTGGAAGGCTCAGAGGAGGAGCTCACAGTCTAGTTGGGGCAGCAGACCCTGCACAGATGGGACTATTAAACAACACCCAGAGACGTGATGGAAGCATGCTCTGGGAACCTGGAGACACTCATCCAGGACAGGCCTTGGCGGGGCCAGGAAGGCAGCCGTGCTGGCCGGGTATCAGGAGGCCCCGCTCCAGCCCTGGCCTGGCCACCCACCCGCCGTTGGTGATGATGATAACTCAGGCCTGGCAGAGAGGAGATGGGCACGTTTGCTTTGGTTTCCTGCCTGCCTCCTGGCACTGCAGCGCTGCCTCTCATCTGCAGCTGTTCCCACCAAATGCTCCGGGAGGAGCCCCGTGACTCCTCCACCAAAGTGGTCTTCATTTCCACAGGGTCATCTGTAAGCTTCGTCTCCCGCCGGGGATAAAAGGTAGAACTTCAGATGGCGGCAGGGCGCTCGAGACTATACAATAGGGATAAAGTGCCATACTTGGCCAACGCTCCAGAAACATTTGTTCATAAAGACGGACGTGGTGACATCCGCAGGCACTCAGAGTGGGGTGAGACCTAGCCTCACATACAGATAACTGCACACACACATGTATATTTGCACACACTCCTGCCAGAGATGTACCCACCACAGTGATACACAGACAACAGATGGGTCCACACGTGCTCACATGTGCACACACATGCACACATGCGTAACAATCCACCCTGGAAAGGGCTGGGCCTCCTCTGTCCCATGGACAGCTGGGAGGGGGGCTCAGGGGTGACAGTGAGAGGGAGGTGTAGGTCCCCTCATGCCCATCTCAGTCCCCCAACTCAAGACCAAGGGCATGGAGCCTCTTTTCAGTTTGAGGGCATAAGCCTCAGCTCCCAGGGAATATGGTGACCAGCAACTGTCCCCTCAGGCCATTGATAAACCCCACTTCTTCACTGACCCTGGGTGGAAAAGGAAGAGACAGCCAGACCCTGCTTTGCAGTGGAGAGGACGGGGCAGCCCCCAACAAACCCCGCCCAGAGCACCCCTTCACGGCAGGGATATAAGAAACAGAGAAGATTCACTCTACCCCTAAATCAGCGCCCGACATGCGGGCAGGAAATCATAAAGGCGGAACTTCTCTGCTCCTCTCAAAGTCAAACCTCAGCCCAGAAAATGGCTTGGCCACCACCTCTCCCCTGGCTCCTGGGGACGCAGTGGGGGCTGGCGAGGGGAGGCTGAGGTCAGGCCCGTGACCAGGGTGGGGGCTGTGCTCTCAGGAAGCCAGCTGCCTGTGGCATGGGGGTGCAGCGGGAGGGGAAGGAGGGGAGGGGTCAGTCCTCAGACTGCCCAGGCCCAAGACTCTGCACCGGCTCCCTTCAAAGGGGGTACAGTGGTGGGGGGGGCGTGGATATGACACATCAGGAGTGAACGGGCCAGGCGCTGGGGGTGACCTGGGCTCTCCGGCGTCTGGCCTTCACTCTGGGAACAGGGTTCCGTGCAGCTAGTGCCTCATCTTGCGTCTTGTCCACACAGCTCACAGAGTTCCTCGGGGCCCCTCTGACCCCGGCCTCCTCTGTCCCAGGGAGTTCCAGAGTCCCGCCCAGGGCACAGCTCCTATGCCGCTCCCCTTCTGGCTCCTGCTGGGGAAGCCACTGGGCTGAGCTGAGCCTGGAGTCGGGGCCAGGGGAAGGGCAGAAACATGCCGCGGCTGCAGCCCCGACAAGGACCACATGGCGCTGAGATCCCTGGGGGGCGGGCGCCATTCAGGCGAGTCCCCTGTCTCTGCAGTAAAGAAGGTGCTGGCAGCTTGGATAGAAACTTGTGCTTTAATATATCTCTGTGTGTGTGAGTGTGGGTGTGTGGGGGTGTGTGTGTGTCGAACAACCGTCTCCGGGGCCTCAGGGCTGGGCCTTTGTCCTTGTTCTCTGCTCCTCCTCGCAGCCGACACCGGCCCCCTCCCTGGTGGGCAGCCCTGCCCCTGGGCACCCCGGCTGGCGTGGGGTCAGTCTTTGGTACGATGCGGACAC